>OY759215.1:67334690-67711267 GCA_963662175.1 Aradus depressus | reverse complement strand
ACATAAAACCTTTTACTTTTATGGGGGTGTTTAGAGTTAGGGTGCTTTGATAGGGGAGCGGTCACAGTTAGGGTGCTGGGACGTGGGAGGTGCTTTGATAGGGGAGCGGTCACAGTTAGGGTGCTGGGACGTGGGAGGTGCTTTGATAGGGGAGCGGTCACAGTTAGGGTGCTGGGACGTGGAGGTGCTTTGATAGGGGAGCGGTCACAGTTAGGGTGCTGGGACGTGGGAGTGCTTGATAGGGGAGCGGTCACAGTTAGGGTGCTGGACGTGGGAGGTGCTTGATAGGGGAGCGGTCACAGTTAGGGTGCTGGGACGTGGGAGGTGCTTTGATAGGGGAGCGGTCACAGTTAGGGTGCTGGGGACGTGGGAGGTGCTTTGATAGGGGAGCGGTCACAGTTAGGGGCTCGGTCAATGAGTGTTTAGTGTAATTATCCAGAACGGAGCATCAGTGGCTCAATGGGATTAGTATCACTGCCTACCATTTTGAAATCCCGAGTTTAAGAAGGCGCAAACCCCAACTTCAATTGGGTAATGTTGTTAAATCGGTATAGCGACATTTGCCGGGGTTGACAACATTTCATTCAACATACACATACGGTTTCCTTCTCATCATCCTGTATCGTCCGACGAGGAGTGCCGGGTGTATGGGGTCGGCACGTCATCCCTTCTACCTCACTAGCTGTATGGTACTCTTCTTACAACGTTTGAAGTGGGCGCCGCGCCCCATCTGTAAGCAGCGCGGCTAACGATTTTATTGCCCGACTCTTATCCGGATCCCATTCATTTGCAACTCAATGGTCAGACGTGTTTTGTATTTCAATGTACAGCTGGGTAACTTGGAAGGCGTATGACCAAAATCTTAATTAAAACTTAATTATTGAAGGATAGACGGCGTCTCAAGTTGGTCCGCTTACATCATTGCCAAGTTCAAGTCTCTTCGAAACATAGCTTTCCTTTCAATGCGTAATGTAAAATAGTTAATGGAAGTCATCACTGAAAAGAAGGAGGGAGAATGTTCCCGGGAAATGATGTTGACTTAGGATAAGAGTGGCTCTGCAGAACTTTGTCCAATGAGATAGTATTCCATGGACGCTTTGAAGTTATAAGAAAAAAATGGAACTTATATCTCTGATAGATCATTTCATAAAAATCAGGAGTAGAGTGTCAAAGATCCCAGATTGTTGGCAACAACGACCTTCATTGCTCTGCACTGCTTCTGGTCACTGCACGAAAAGGACCGGCTGGAGCCTCGGCAAGAAGAGATGCGGGACCTTCACATGAACATTTCGGGGACACTATTTTTACTTACCTATGTATATATGTAACAGATCAGATATATCGTGTTGTGTTTGTGTGTGAACACCGATAACTCCTGATAGAATGGATATAATATAACCACAATAATAATAATAATAAATTTTATATTGACGTTATCAAAAGAGAATTTTATATTTATAATCGATACCTATTGATTTTCTGCTAAATCAGGCAAAAAGAAGGAGGGATTAGGGGGGGGGGGGTGGGCGTAACTATAAGATAAGATAAACTTTATTGAGGTAATGCAGATCTGTTTATTTATAAGCACAAAGCCTTTAAGAAGGCTCCTTTGTAGCTTACAATTTATTGTATAGCAGAAAGAAATTAATTTGAAAAAAATTGGTGTAATTTGAAAGATAAAAAACATATTGATGAGAGGAAGGAGAAGTTAGATAGATGCAGGTGGGGTCCGCTAGAGTGCGTGCAGTCCTTGATAGATTACATGTTTACTAGATTCGTTAAATACAAAATATAAATCCTAATGAATATATCGACACGAACTTTACTTACTGACCAGCGGAGAGGGGGTAATAACTGGAGGTTTTATAACAGGATGAGAAGCCCCTGAGTAAGGGACCAGCCCAAACTGGCTAAAGAGAGAAAATATTTAGAGGAAGCGTGGAAACTTAGTTGGCAAGGATAATGCAAGCTGTGAAAATTACCGGTGATACACTGTAGTACTACCGGTGATACACTGTAGTACTACCGGTGAATACACTGTAGTACTACCGTGATACACTGTAGTACTACCGGCGATACACTGTAGTACTACGGCGATACACTGTAGTACTACCGGTGATACACTGTAGTACTACCGGTGATACACTGTAGTACTACCGGTGATACACTGTAGTACTACCGGTGATACTCTGTAGTACTACCGGCGATGTTCGCTGCACCAAGGCGTACACCCTTTAAAAGTGCATGTTTTTTAGTTAGTTATTGAACTCATGCCCGGGCTTTAACTACGAGGTCATACCGCCTATTACCAGAGCCTCTTTTACCGCCACCCGAAGGACGGCACACAGTGGGAAATTTATGAGTTTTGATTTTCAAAATTCGAGCCCCCGCTCAATTTTTGATCAATTTGGATGAAACTAGGTGCAAAATATTTGTAAAAGCTGGCTTTTTATCAGATAACTGCGGGTTTCACAATCAAGGTTAATACTTGATAATACTTTTGCGGGTGGCAAAAATAGCCAATATATTGAATTTGGACCACTTTAGGCCAAAATGACAACATTAGGACCACTTTTGGCTAAATTAAATATTGAATTTGTAATCAGCGACCCAAAAAACATTAATTTAAGTTGTAAAAATCCATTAACAAAAACTTAAACAAAACAAAATTAAATTTTTTAAAAATTTTCGCGGGGTATTGGCTGCTATCAATTGGCCTATAATACCTTGATTGTGAAACCCGCAGTTACCTGATAAAAAGCCAGCTTTCACAAATATTTTGCCCCTAGTTTCATCCAAATTGATCAAAAATTGAGCGGGGGCTCGAATATTGAAAATCAAAACTAATAAATTTCACACTGTGCGGCGTGTTCAAGTTTTTTTTATCTCCCAGATAAAACACCTAAAGGTTTCGACCTGGTTTCTTTTAAATATATATATTTTCACAAATAAAGGATTTGAGTTGTTCTTGACAAATATCCTCTATTGTTTGTTTGTTGCCCAACGGACATGTTCTAAGACCAACAAACAGGGATGCCGCCTTCATTAGTAGCCCACGTTAGAAGTAACATATAGGGCAGTATGAAGTCCTTTATCACTAGTTTAATGTCATAGAACATAAGAAATACATAAAGGTTGTTGAATCACCGGCTATATAACTTCCCCAGCGCAAATTAATCCACTAAGTTTCCGCTCTCCCCCTGAAACTAATTTGTCGATTTGGCTGAATATTAACAGGTGCCTTAATCAGAGACTTCTCTATAACACTAAGTTTCTTGTTATATATTCGTTACGTCGCCAGTTTTAGGCTTTTTGAGTTGAGTTCCCCTCCTTTGACCCCCCCCCCCCCCCCCCCCCCCCCCCCCCCACTCACCCACCACCCCCTTAGACTAGGTATTTATGTTGAAAATTGAAAGATGTCGACCTTACTGGCTTCCTAGATACCCATATACATAGGAACATCCTGAAATATAATCATGAAAAAGACTTTTCTGGAATAATTCTAAAAAATATTTATGATAATTTAAATAAAATTAAAAACTATATCCACTGTATTTACTAGTATTATTATGTTTATACTAATTTATTTATTTATTTCATTTTATTTTTTACTAGTATTGTTATTACTAATCACCAGTGTGTCAGACTCTAACAGTTAATATTTGTTTTCATAAATTTTATAAGCTATCTTAATGTATACATTTATCCAATTATTTTCATGATTTATCAAATAAACATGTTTTGGTTTAACGGAAATAAATATTATTAATATAAAACTTGGTGTTGATATGTATTGTAGTTTTCGTCTTCAAATACAGCCCGACATTTGAGGGCGCCACTAGCTCAGTTGTAGTGTGCTAGCTGACAGAGCTCAAGATCGCGGGTTCGAAACGAGAGAAGGAGAGATGGTCCCCGCCTGTGTGATGTCGGGTATTCGTTAAAGACCTCTACCCTACGTGAATAAACCTATGGAGGCAAAATTGAAGACTCCCATAGTAGTCAGACTCACGTCCTCCAGAGCGACGAAAGAGCGCTCTGGTAGTTAAATGACCTTATATAGTTAAAGCCCGGGCTTGAGTAATATCATAATAACTAATTCCGACATGAAAATTGGTTTTATTTTTGGAATCAGGAGGTTAGGAAATTATTAGTTACCGTAAGTAGTGCCTAACTAGACTTAGTAGCTTTTTAGATCAATAAGACACTAGCAGGTTCACCCAGCGTTTCCCGATGCCGGTACTAACAATTAAAGTTTCTTTTCCCCCCTCCCAAAGGAATATAATATAATTTATAATTTTATGTTGCCCTGCAAATTTCGTGAGTTTACGATGAACCATTTTTGAGTTATTAGATAATAGACAAACAGATAGACAGACAAAGTCTGCGTAGTATATAAAATTTTCGGCACTATTCTTTGGGCGATGGTAAACTTATGTGTTTCATTTGTCCGAAATTCTGAAACAAAAACAAAAATTCCAATATAAACTTACAGAAGACAGTGACGAGGAGATCAGAGATGGAGAGATGAAGGATGAGGGAGTAGACGGCGGACCAGGTCTGGTTCCTCCTTCGGCGGCCGGCCCGAGTCCCTGCGATGCTCACTATTGTCAGAATGTTGCCGACGAAGGAGATGAAGGCCATGACTGCCAGGACGGTGGCTCGCGTGGCCGCCGAAGAGGTGAGGACCGGGGCATGCTCCAGACACTGGATGGTCAGGTTGTCAGTGTTGTTGAAGCAGTGCTCCAGAGGGAGGCCGTACACCCCACGGGTGACTTCCACCAGCTGTGACTCCTCCATCAGAGAACCCACCCCCGGCCCGCCATTCTCTGCAACAAATAATATCACATATATTAGACTATGTTGTGATCAGAAATACGTTTCATATTACACGAAATTCTACATTTGTGTCTGTCTGTATGCATGTGTGTTTGTTTGAACTCAATAGGGAAACGGCTAAATGTATACAGTCGACTCCGCTTAATTGGGACACAACGGGGAAATGTATTTTGTCCCAATAATCCGGATGTCCCAATAAACCGGAGATCAAGTATAAGCTCCAAGAAAAACATGCAAATGCACCTATTGACTGGTGTTTACTCACAAACATTACTGGGATTTAATTAACACTATACATAATCAATAAAACAAAATGCGAATTTATTATGTAGGTAGACATATAATATGTATATGTATGTACATATGTAATTAAGTATGTATGTAAAAAAAAAAAGAAAAACAAAGCATAAAAAAAATTGTTAATTGACCTTGCACTCTCACCTGCGATGTTTTGTTCTCGGAGTTCCCTTACACTTGCTCGAATTTGCGCAATCGTAGCTTTCGATAACTTTAAAATTTCTGACAAACTGCGATTCGATGTGTTTGGATGTTCCTTTTATTTTGTTTAAAAGTTCCACTTTCTAGGCAAGACACAAGTCTTTATGGGGCATTTTGAACAAAGGAGCACGCACGTACTGTACCTACTTGGAAGAGCGCGCATTAAAACCTGACTGTCTTGTCTCCCCCTGGGGGGTCATTAACTCATTTGTTTACATTTTGCTTCTCGGAAAATTAGGGAGTTGCAGAACATTCTGGCCCGATAAAACGGTAAAATTTTACTTTATTTTGATTCCGTTTTATCAGAAATGTCCCAATAAAGCGGATGTCCCAAATATCCAGTGTTCCTAGTATGCACAGTCGACTATATTCATGAAATTTGCTAGGTATTTTAAGGGTCGTTCAACTTAGTATTGAGGTTATGTGGCATATCAAAATTCAAAATGGGAGAGGGGGTTGTGGGCCCCAAAACATAAAATGAGTGCTGGCTGTTTAATGATCGGATTTTATGAAATTTCACCTTATAAGCAAGCCTTTCGTTCTTGGCCTGGGCATTGCACGTAACCTAATTTGGAGGGAAGCGGGTAAGCGACACACGTCCTCAAGATCATTGAAAATATCAATATATTTGTAAAATCGTCTAACTAACTTGCTTAAAGTTACTAAACAGGTAAGGCCGGGTAACCTGCCTGGCCGCAAAAATGATCCTATTTTGGCTTTGAAAAAACACACTAAACTGGCGACCCAATTCGCATTAACCCTCATGTACCATTTCGTATCCTTAGAGTTTTGAGTTAAGTCTCTATCCTTGGCTGAAAATTGATAGTTGTCTTCCTTATAAGGTAAGGTAAGGTAAGGTAATTTATATAAATAAGGTTCTCAATAATCACATAAAATTACTTGTCTCTATGTGTTCACAGAGATGCACATAAGAAATGTTTATTTTTAAATCTCGAGGATTGGAAAAAATGAAATTCCGGTGAAATGAACATGGAATTTCCGACCGATTCCATAACTTTACCTTTACTTCGTGTAGCGGAAAGTTTAGGTCGGTCAAGGAGGGCTCAGGGTTGGAAAATATAGGGGTGGGAAACTGAGAGAAAAATAGGACATTTATCGATTTGAAATGATTTAATATATTGCCTCACGATGGAGATAATATGGGGGGGTAGAGCGAAGTCCTTCCCTGGGGCAGCGGTTGGCTGAAATATAAACCTGCATTCAGCACACAATGCCCGGGCTACCCCCACCACTGAGAAGTATATATTGAATACTGTTAAGTAGTTATTTTAACCCTTAAAATGTTTTACCTCTTTGTTAAATAATTTTTTTTGTAGACAGATGAGGCCAACCTTGAAAGCTGGCTACCATGAAATAATAAAATCGGTGAGAATTCACGCAACGCTTTTATTCTACAACCTGAATGAAATACAATTTGTATAGATTATTGTTCTCCATTCTGTGACAACTGGGCTTAGTGGACTGTACTGATAATCCGTTAACTTCAGATATAAATATAAGTATGGTATGGTAATAGGTATGCTTGCCAAAACAGGTTTCTGCAATGATAGGCTCACCATCTTGAGGCACCTCTCAGCTCACATCTTATAGAACTGGATACGTAGTTAGAAATCAATATACATTATAATACGGATGTATCGCTAAACTTTTCTCTTTTTGAAAAACTTATAACTCAAAAAGGATGCTCTTTAATGCCCTTCCCCACTTCTTGAAGACAGTAGAAACAATAAAAACATTTAAATTTCAACTAAAAACGTTTATGTTAGAGGAAACCTTCTTTCGGAAAAGGAATTTTGTTCTCCTTGTTCAAAAGTAATAAAATTACAATAATAAAAAAACATTATTTGATACATAGCTTTTATTAAGCAGAGTTCCTCCACAGATATCCTCCTTTAAGGTCTGTCGAATCTACGTTTTGATCATTATTTTTTATTATTTATGTACTATTTTATTTTTCTTGTTTTTCTTTCTCATTTATTTTTATTGGCATTTTATTTATTTATTTCATTTATTATATATATTAATTGTTTTTGTTACTTTTTTTAATACTTTTTTTTTACATGTATTTCGCACATTGTGACCTGAGGATGCGACGTGAGAACGTCCCGAAATATCGTCATGAAAAGACACTTCCGGAAAAGTTACCAAAAAATATTATCTTAATTTAAATTTTATTTAAAAAAAATTATCTACTGTATTTATTATATACTCTATCTACTGCGCATAAAATTATTATTTTTGTACTCATGTTTTCAAGTATTTATTTATTCAATTATTATTATTTTTTAGAAGTATTATAATCTCTGTGGGTCAGACTCTAAGAGTTAATATCTGTTTAAGTACCTAAATTATAAGCTGTCTTAATGTAAATATTCTTGTGATATATCCTATTTACCATGTTATGATTTAACGGAAATAAAATTATTATTTGAAAAAATTATTATTATTATTTAAAAAAAATAATAAAACCCGAGACACTCCCGTGATTCTGCGGCTCACATGAAATCTTGTTTTTGTTTATTTTCGACAAAAGTGAACAAAACAATGGCTTCCAAAATAGAGAATGTAGCCCCGAAATATCGTCCTAAAAGAAGACATATCTTAAAGAAACAAGTCCTAAATGTTGCCTATTTATATAGAAGATGTATTGCACCTCGGGTAGAGGTCTTTAACGAGTACCTGACATTGCACAGGCTCTGGGCCATAGTTTTTTTTCACCAAACCTGGCCTAAGGGCCTTGGCTGGGTTCCGAACCCTCAATGTACGGGTATCCTGGCATCACAGAGTTCGTTCCTTGAATGGGCTACGGAGACTGAGGTATGTAACACTGCCATCCATGTTTGGATGTGTGGAGAACATTTCTTGGGAATACTACCAGAAGTAGACAGGATCCTTTGAGAGCGCCAGCTCCCGATCTGAAGATGCAGATTATCTTGGAGATACCTGGCTCCCAGTTATTCTTTTGCATCACTTTTTTTTCTTCAGATTTGATAACCTTCGTCAATTCTGCGGAATAACCACAACGAATTGATTTTCACTATAAATGTTCTACATTATCACGGGTTTTAAATCAGTTATTAATTATTTAACTACTTTTCCTCGATGGCATTGTCCTGTAGGTCTCTGTTCCGGTCGGTAGCTTCCTGATTTAATATTCGGTAAACATTCCTGATCTTTGATTAAATGGAGCTCCAATATCGTGAGGTCTCCCTTCCACCTCCAGGCTTTGTATTTACACGAATCACTTTTGTTGATTCAAACTGAATAGACCAACAGGATTGAAGGTAAGTTGGCAGCCTCTATTAACCGGATCGAGCTAATATTGTGTGATCATGATTCACTTGGGTAGCTTCAGCCCTGTTCATCAACTCGGCATGCCTCTGTTAATTCGCCATGTGTACAACAACGTTGTCATTATTTCCTTAAACTAGTTAGACATACACCAGCCTAGTTGTTTATACAAATCATTTGACTGAATTGTAACTGTAAATATGAGTGAATCTAATATGTTTTAGTACATAGAAGAATTTTCACTTCCATAATTATTTCACCAAACCTTTGGAACGTCTGTTTCTCTTAGTTTATTAGTTAGACATTTCAAACATTCTACCAAGATACTTGACATTTTTGTAGAGATATTGTGAAACATTTAATAAAAAATAAAGAAAAAATTATGTTTTTTAAAATATTGTCTTTTTCACAAAATATATAAAAATACATGGGAGACATTACTACCATATTTAGCCACGATCTAACAAATACTGTCATTTACACAAAATTCTTGCCCCAAAGAGGGATTTCTGTGAAATACAACTCTCTTCCGGGCAGAATTCGAACACGCAACCGTTCTAACAAAGCCTTACGCTCCACTATATTCAATTCAAATTACATTAGTTAGTTATTGTGACTCATGGCCGGGCTTTAACTACGAGGTTATGTCGCCTACTACCAGAGCGCTCTTTCGTCGCTCTGATGAACATGAGCCCACTGTGGGAGTCCTAAATTTTGCATAACTAGGTTTAGTTACCTAGGGCGGGGGTCGTCCAAGCTCGGGACCATCGCTTAACGTCCGATTCAAAGGACGGCATGCTCAAAGTTTAACATCTGACTTGAGCTCAGTAGGCAAGCATGCTGCTTGCACCCTCTTTAAGCTACTTGGCTACTTACATACAACTAACAAGTTATCCTATACCAACCTATAGATCAGCTATTTACAGTCTACCTCAATAAGCAAACAGGTTTCATTGCTAACTGCTAACTTAAATGTTTTCCTTCTACTAACTAAATATACATTAATATTAATTAGATACCGCAAAATATTCTTATTTACACTAAATTAAATAATATTCACTTCCCATTAACGGGACTTTATTGAAATTAAACAAATATTCGATACAATTATCCGCCCATCCAGAACAATTGTACGATTTCATAAATTCTGATTCTACTTACGAGTATCATTACCCTATGGCCTCCCACAAGTAATGTTAGAAATACCAAACAATATTTGAAATACCTACATATATATTTTCAATTTAACTGAAATCTGACCGATAGTTTTGCAAAAATAAGCTTTCAAAAATGTGCGAAAAACTGGAAATATGAAGAATTCGCCCCGAAAATAGTTCAGTTTTTTTTTTTAAATATGATTTCGGTCAAAATCTATTCAGATCTAAGTTCGCACATGTGACCCCTTCATTACAAATTTCAAGTTTAGAGATTCAATCGTTTTTGCGGTAGACAGCTCAAAACTTTCCAATCACATACACACAAAGATAGACATCGCGAAAATGGTCATAATGTATTCAGGAGACTTCAAAAAATGAAATTCCGAGGACAACTCGATCTCGGATTTTCACATTTGAAGGTCCCATGAATACGTTTTGACCATTTTCGCGAGTGTGTGTGTAGGTGTGTGTACACGATAACTGGATATAATGAAAATATCGACACGATGGAAGGAGAGGAACTTAGCTGACTACAAATAATTCTATGTGGGGAAGTACATGGGCAGTGATCACCGAGTACTTTCAATATTGGTTTATGTATGTTTAGATTGGCTGCCTAGTGATGGCTAAGTAACCAAAACTGTTTAGTGATGGCTAATTAACCAAAAATATATTATATTAATATATTGCACTTTACGTTGCCAACAGCGCCATAAAGTCAATGTCTATATTCTTTTCTTTTCTCTCGTTATATATTTTTTCCCTTTTTCTTATTATATTTTTCCATTAGGCTCATTTTTATAAGACGAAAGGATTTCGAAAAGAATAAGAAGATGAAATTTCATTGTTAATGTCCCTTCTCAAATCTCCGTAAAATAGAGAGGGGAGTTTGTAATGAGACTCTCTCTCGCTCGCTCCTTGGAGGGTATTACAGTCTCTACCTACCCACCTAATCCTGGGAAACCACAGATAGGTCGGATTTAGGAGCTTTAGGCTCCAGCAGTGTGGAAGATTGCTGCAGTCTCAGCTTACAGAACTGTAGACCAGCTAGCTACTCAATAGATTAATGAAGCATCACAGCAAGTTGATACGGTCCGACGTTCGTGTTGCCACCCCAACCGAGTGCGCTCAAACAGCGTCCAATCAGAGTATACCGGATGGTAGTACCAACTTCCAACTCAGCGCACTTGGAGCAGCTTTTGAAAATGGCGGAAAATGAGGGCGTAACAGTCCACGAAAGGTGAGAAAGTGAAATGACATAAAACTCTAAACTTCGCTGAGGTTCGTTATACCAAGCTGACATGAGGCACCCATTATCTGCGAATAGATCTGGGATCAGCGTAAGGTCGTCAGGTTTTATGGAAGTCAATTTGTTGAAGGCTGATGCTAGATAGTACCAATGACTAAGATGTTATCAAATTGGTGAAAAGAAACATCAAGTTCTTTCACTAAAAAATCCGACCACCGAAAAGGCGGGAGACGAATGAAAAGGCAGAGACGAATGATGGGGGAAATTGATAAAGAAATATTTTCATGGAGGTACCATCTCGAGTTTGTTATTCTCGGTCAGAAGGAGATTGTAGAGTGTCTTCTTCAAAGTGAGACATAAAACGTTTTAGAAGCCGAGATCTGCCGTTCAGAATAACTGCGCCTTATCTCTAACTGAACAGCTTCTGTAACCGTTTGGTTCAGTGTTTACTGAGTAGGTATTCATTTCCCGTCTTTGTATCTATATGACATTCCATGAGGAAAATTTTAAAAAATGTTGTGAAAATCTGCCGTTGAAAAGATTTTGATGCGTGGGGCTATGCCGATTTTGAGGCCATGAGGGTACAACAAGGCGTAAAAACGCAATAATAATAGATTAATTATTTACTAACATATAAACCTTAAAAGTACAATTAATAAAAGTAACAAAAGTTTAAATATCATTAACGTATTTTTCAGTAAAATAAATACATAGTTGTTGTGACTTGATTTTCTTATTTCCTCGACTTCATTTTGGCGAAATCATTGGTAGGGTTATCAAAATTGATTCCTTTTGCAATTTCGAGCTCTGTTGTAAACATGGAAATGAAGACAATGCTACAGAGAAAGGTTAAACGTCCAAGGGTACCTCTGTGATCTGTTGACTACGCAAGACATAGTTATAGACGCACACGTCCTTGACATGGAGCCAAGACTGGACCCTCAACAAACACTCATCAGGCAATGTACTTCCCCAGGTCGAATTAGTCAACTAAGTGTTCGCTCTTCCTCTAACACCGATTTGTCAATTTGGCTGAAAACCAAATAGATGCTTTAGCAGGCACTTCTGAATCCTCATACTAAATTTCATCTTGATACATTTCTCTGGTACCTCGCTTCTCTTAAGATCGTGAAATAGATGGGTGTCCACATTACTGTGGGTTATGTGATTTATATATCGAATTTCGTATCGATATATTCTCTATCGTATATAATCCTATTCTTTTTTTACTTCCCCAGCTGTACGAAGTATAAGGGAAGTTATGTAATTGGTAAAACATTAGATAATATAATCGATCAAATTTCATCGATATCGGCCGAAGGGAAGGTGGAGTTCAAGGGAGTGGACTCAACTCAAAAACCCTAATAACTACCGATGTAATGAATTTATCGACACAAAATTTAGTATGAAGATTTAGCAGCCCTTATGTAAGTCACCTGTTGACTATTAGCGCAAACGGTCAACTGGTTTAGGGGGGAAGTACACAGTGGGTGATTCACCAACTATTTATTTATTTTTTATCTTTGGAAGAAATGAAATTCCGGAGAAAATCTACCTTAGGGCTCCTCCCCACCCCTCAGGATACTGCAGAGTAGCAATAGAGCTCTCAAGATAACCCCCGCCCCCACAGATCCGCCTCTCGATAGTGTATCCTACCATCCTACAATTGGCATTGATACAAACGAACCTTACTAACGCTCCATTCAAGCGGACCATCATACCAGATATCCCTTCTCAGCTCAGCTAAATCCGACTATATAAATCTCCGTCCCATAATAAGGGTTTGATCAATTCATTCCGAGAGAGAGATCAAATATTTTATTTTTATCTCTTCCAGATGTTTACTTCGTGAAATGCTTACACTAACCTTCCACTTACAAAATTATGAGGCGGAAAATAAGTTGCGATCGGCCAAAATAAATTAACCTCCATGACATAGGTCAGCGATTCTAGCGCCACTGGTGATACAGTGGGCACTTTACCGGTAATAAGCAGATTTTTTTTTTTTTTTTTTAAGTAGAAAAGTGTTTCTTGTTTCCATTATTTGCATTAATAAAAGGACAAGAAATATAACGCGGCAGGGCGATCAATAACCTGAGTAGTTGTTCGTTCCAAATAAACCATCCAAACAACATAAAGGATATGTCCGTTTCACAAATATCATCGTTATAATAATTTTGTATTTTTACTTCCGGAAAACACCTAACCTCCGGAAGAACTTTGTCGGTGGAAAATGAGCCATTTGCCTGTATTCCTCTATGGATAGATCCTACTGTTATCTGCTCCCCTGCGGAGTAGCTGTTTCCTGGGTCATTCATAGATAAACAGAACCTAAGCATCCTGCTTTTTTGTGCTATTACATTTTCCCTGTTACCTTTACTGCCTACTTCACGGTAGGTGTCTCTAACGAGTACCTGACATTCCACAGGCTCGGAATCGTGAATATTGACTTCTTCTATTTTCGCCTCTGAGGTCTTCCACCGCCAGTTCCGACCCCTCGCTCTGCCGCTATTTGTGCTGGATCTGTACGATGTATAAATAAGAGACAGATGCGCCAAACTAACTTGTCTGTAAAACCACAAAAGGAAGGTAGCTCCCAGTAGCTCCATTCCTACGTCACAGTAACCCAGATAACCACGTGATCTGTAACATCATCAAAATATGGACCTAAGTAAGTGATACTGTCTCTATACCCATCAAGAGAATAAAACCACATCACTACAAGACTATGTTTTTTTCCTGTCCCGAAATTCAAATATTTTCGGATTTAGGTATTTACCAGCTAAAGGTGACCTAACTCTCGTGAAGTGATGAGTTGTTAATAGTTTATATTTGTAATTTCCAGTTAATATTCTAGTTAATATCAAATATCTTGTAGAAATGTGTTAATTCTGTGTAAACTTCATAAAGTTTTGATATTTCTTTAAAGAAAAAAATAAAGAAAAAAGTGAGATATTAAGGGTGAAGCCGGGTGCGGTGCCTGGCGTGTGGCGCGTGGCGTGCCAAATGAAGGTTCCAGTATAACAAGTTTATCTTAATACCACAAAGAGCGCCTTATCTCGAATAAAACTAGACTTAGTGACGTTACAAGTGAATCAACACGCTAAAACATTTTAACAAAACGTACATTATCAGACCGATGCTGTATTATTTTCACATCCATTCATCACTCACTTACTTATCAGGGCTCTAAGAACTACCGAAATTCATTAAAATACGTAGCTAGCTACTAGGTTCACGCGACCGACGTAGGCCGGTTGAACCCAGTCAATCCAGGTATCTAAACATTCTGAACATGACTGCCGTCCCGACTTCCTAATGTTCTCTCTACTTCCGACTTGAAGTTCAGAGCAAGTTTTGGAAAGTCAGATATTCATGTTGAGTTTTCACCGGAATTTCAGGTTTAAAAATAAAAAAAACAAATACCTGTCTCTTGTGGTCTCAACATGATAACTCCTCATAGAATTATTATATAAACACAACATTTTATACGTATATCCAGATCTCCATAACGGACGACATCTTGGTTTTCAGATAAATCGGCCGAACGTCAATCTTAATAACAGCCTACACGAAATTTTGTATATATCAAAATTTGTATAATGGCGACATCTGTCGAAATTCCTTCCCAATCGAGTGAAGGAAAGGGGGTTGAGAGGAAAAAGCTTAATTAGTGTCCTTGTAATGAACGTAGCACAAGAAGCTTAATACGAGGATTCAAGAACCCCGATAGAGGCTCTAACACCCGTTTGCCAAGTTGTCGGGGAAAAGGTACCTAGTTCTTTATTACGTATTATATAATAAAATCAAAAGGTTTTACTGGGGTCATCTGGTGCCCTCTAAACCGTCCAGAGAAGATCAGCGGTCGTGTGCCTGGCTGGCGGTCCGCAGTCGTCCCCGACGGAGGGTTAACTACATTCTTCTTTCTCCGCTGAACACTGGGTAGCCGGTATCCGTCACCAGCTGCCGTAGGTCGAGTCCCAGGTATGTTCCTGTCCCGGGTATCGACTGCGAACATGCGAATATTCGAAGACCAAATGCTCTGCAGTCTCACTCCGCCGCACGAACCGTTCGGGTTGTTCTTCGTCTTAAGGAAGAGAGCTTGAAGTTTTGTGCAATACGAATGGATACTTAACCTCTCACGTTAAAACTAACGTAGCCTGGAGAGATGAGAGGATAACAATCCCCCAATTATACAATCCGCAAATCTAACGTAACCCTGCAAATAATTTATATAAATATGTCCTGTCTCGTTGCCATTTGTCAGGTTGGGAGTCCTGTTTCCTACACATCTCGTCCAGGTTACGTTAAAGAACTGTTACCTTCGGACATTTTACTCTCCCGTACATTCATGGTAGAAAAAGGGATTCATTATTTCTGATAGTGAAACATTCTGTTATACGATGTAAGAACATTTCCACATTTCCTCTTCACTTCGCCAGATTTGCGAAGAATAGGGGAAGTTATGTAATTAGACAGGAATTTTATGTTTAGTTTTCAAAAATATATAGACTTGACTTGCTAGAGTCGAGCCAATGGAATAGATGCAACAGGCTGAGATAGTGGTGCGCACAATGTACATATCAGATAATTTAACTGAGCGATATCAGAGAAGAGACAACAAGCCGTATTTCAGGTCCACTTCCTGGTCGGACCCGCCAAAATACTCACCTCGAGCCAACATCTATCTTCCCTTTGAAATTTCATTTTCGTAAAAGCTTCCCCACTAATCAAAACAAGAAATTTAAATTTAGATTATCCATGTATGTTTAGAGAAGATGGACGAACCTGTAGATAGCCCATCGCTATTAACCTTAGCAATTCATGCAAAGTTAAGCCCAGATTCAAAAAGTGGCCAGCTATGTACTTCCCCAGCTCCATTTATAAATTTATATCTGCATTGAAACAAGTTGTCGCCCTCCCTCAACGCCATTCTTTTCGATGGATTTGATTGCTTCGTCACATCAGCTGTTAGCTCCATAAACCATAAAACACAATTTTCTAACATTTTACCTCATTTACCAACATTTTATTGATTAAATGACGAAGAAAATAATGAAAACTTATAGCATTATCGCGTTACGTAGACCGCCCTGTCTCAACGTCCGCACATCCCTTTATGTGCGGCCCCATGTTGGAGTTTGGTCTCTCTAATCTCCCTCCGTTTGTGGCAGCCATTAGTTTGAAATTATTCTGGTTACACATACAAAATGTGGTGTCAACATATTCATTCTATCGGGAGGGCGCCGGTAGCTCAGTGGTATGCGTGCTTAGCTTCTGAGCTCAAGAACCTGGGTTCGTAACCCGACTGAGGCCCTTAGTTTATTTATCTGGGAAGTAAAATAAACTTAAGCACGCCGTCCTTCGGATGGGACGTTAAGCGTTGGTCCCGAGCCTGTACGATATCAGATACTCGTCAAACAGACCCCCGCCCTAGGTGAATAAAAACTTAGGGTAGGCAAAATTTAGGACTCCCACAGTAGAGTCGGGCTCATGTCCACCAGAGTGACGAAAAAGCGCTCTGGTAGTAGGCGTTATGACCTCATAGTTAAATCCCGGGCATGAGTCATAAAACCTAACCTAACCTTCATTCTATCGGATGTTATCATGTTCATATACTTTTTTTCCAAAGTTTGATCAAATAGATATTTCAAGGAGAAAGAAGGACGAAGGCTTTGGGTTGAATATTGAGTAGAAGTTACTTGGGACGAAGCTGGACAACCTGCTAGTATTCTGTATGTATTGTAATTTGTCCAAAAATCTATATTTTGTTAAATAAACACTTTTTAGTCACCGTTTTTAGTCATTCTTCTCACCTAACTCACTAATTATTAAATGGAAACTGATTTCTTCTTCTTCCTGTGGCGCTACGGTCCTGAAAGAACCCGGGCCCCCGTCACAATCCTCCTCCATTCGTCTCGATCCAAAGCCTTCTCCCTCCATCCTCTGATGCCCAACACTCGGAGGTCCGCCTCGACGTCGTCCAGCCACCGGAGTCTGGGTCTTCCTCTTCTCCTGGCACCGCCTGGCCTACCGTAGAGGGCTTGTTTAGGGAGTCTTCCTCCTTCCATTCTCTCTACGTGGCCCAACCAACGTAATCTCGCCTGCTTGATCACGGATACCAGGTCGGGTTCCCCGTAGAGGTCTCTCAACTCTCTGTTCTTCCGGATAAGCCATCTGCCGTTCTCGGAAACAGGTCCATAAATCTTTCTGAGTACTTTGCGTTCCCACAGTAGCAGAGTCTCTTCATTTTCTTTTGTCAACGCCCAAGTTTCACCAGTGTAAGTTACAATTGGACGGACAATGGTTTTATAGACTATTAGCTTGGCCCTCCACGTTAATGTGCGGAATTTGAGTATTCTTTGGACCGCAAATAGACATCTATTCCCTGCAGCAATGCGTGCTCTTATTTCGTGGCTAACGTTATTATCTTCTGTGATCAGAGCCCCGAGATATTTGAATTCCTTGACTACTGGAAATTGGTGCTCATTGATAGAAATCACCTCAGGAGCGTCTTGCAGAGGGTTCCGTGAGGTCTTCATGTACACGGTCTTATTTACATTCAAATGAAGACCACGTTTCTCTGCTTCTCCTCCGAATTCCTGTAGAGCCCCGGCCAATGCTGCTATTGTGCGTGCTGTGACCACCATGTCATCAGCATACCCCATATGCTGCGTCAGGCGGTTATAAATAGTTCCTCCCGGATTTGTCCGGATGGCCCTAACAGCTCTTTCTTGAGTCAGGTTGAACAGAACAGGTGAGATTGGGTCTCCCTGTCTCAGTCCATTGCTCACCTCAAACTGTTCATATGTCTTATTTTGCAGCTTCACCCGACACTTTGAGCCCCCGAGAGTCATTCTCACAAGTCTAACCAACTTCCCTGGAATTCCCAGCCTTATCAGGTCATTTAGCAGCTCATTTCTCTTTACCCGGTCATAGGCCTGTTTAAAGTCAATGAATAAGTGGTGAAGACGGATGTTATATTCATTGCTCTTCTCGAGCATCTGCCTTAAGGAAAACACGTTGTCCACCGTTGATCTGCCAGCCCTAAAGCCACACTGGTACTCCCCAAGGAGTCTTTCTGCATGTCGCTTCATTCTTTCATTTATTGCTGTCGAAAGAACTTTATACGCTGTACATAACAAGGCAATGCCTCTGTGGTTATCACAGTTGAGGACGTCACCCTTCTTGTGGATGGGGCAAACTGCAGCCACTGACCACTCTTCCGGCATTCTTTCTTCCATCCAAACGTCATATATCAGCCGGTATAGTTCATCCAGGATAGCATCACCACCATGTTTCCACAGTTCAGAAGGGATACCATCCACGCCAGGGGCCTTGTTGTTTTTAAGTTTATAGATTATTTCTCTAATCTCTTCCTTTTCAGGCGGGATTTCCTCTTCGTCTGCTGTCTCATCGTTGTCTATCCTGAAGTTAGAGTTTGGGTTAGATGTAGTGTCCTCATTTCCATTATAAATCTGCTGGAAGTGCCTAGTCCATCTCTCGGCAACTTTCTTCTCATCACACAGCAGATTTCCTTGTTCATCTTTGCAACACTCAATCCTGGGTTTAAAGCCTGCTTTTATTTGGTTGATGCCTTTGTAAAAAGACCGAAACCGTCCTCCTTCATAATCTTCTTGAAGTTTTTCAAATCTTCTTTTCTCGTGTTCTCGCTTCTTTCTTCTACACACGGTCTTTGCAGCTCTTCTCTTGACTCTGAACTCCTCTGCTGAGCTTCTCGTGTACCTTTCTATGACCCTTCTTCTAGCATCACTCCTTTCCTGAATGGCTAAGACACATTCTTGGTCAAACCATTCTTCACGGGCACCCCTCCTTCGTCTGCCCAATACATCCTCTGAAGCTACGGTTATAGCATCTCTCAGTCTCCTCCATCTGTTTTCTATGTCTACAACCCCTTCATCCGGGTGGGCTTCTTCCAGCTTTTGTTGGGCACGTTCCTTTAATCTTTGCTTGACTGTATCCACTTTCAGCTTTTCCACGTCATAAGAGACGGTTCGTTGTCCAGCACCCCTGGGTTTCCGGGCCAGTTTCTGTCGAAGCTTAATATTTACCATGAAATGGTCGGAATCACAGTCGGCACCTCTGTAGCTCCTGACATCTTCTATAAATGAAGCATGTCTTGCATCAATTACCACGTGATCTATTTGATTTTTTACCGATCCATCTGGTGAGACCCATGTTTCCTTGTGAATTTCTTTATGTGGAAAACAGGTACCTACTGGCTACGCGCATGTTCCTTGTCATAGCGAAATCCACAAGTCTGAGCCCATTTCTGCTAGTCTCGGAATGCTTGCTGTGTCTTCCAATGGTAGGCATGAAGGCTGTTTCTTTACCCACTTTGCCATTCATATCGCCTAAGACAATTTTCACGTCGTGTCTAGGTAGCGAGTCATACCATCTCTCTAGCATCCCATAAAAATTGTCCTTCTCCTCATCATCACTATTTTCTGTAGGAGCATGGACACTCAAAAGTGATATGTTGGAAAACCTTCCTTTTAACCTCAGCAAGCACATCCGCGGGCTTATTAGCTCATATCTTAAGATCGTGTGCCTCATAGATTTCCTTAACATGAATCCTGTGCCTATCTGATTCTGCCTATCACCGCTATTAACCAGAATGAAGTCCTTTAGGCTAACAAGCTTGCTTTCTCTCCATCTTATTTCCTGCAGGGCTATCACATCTATTTGGTACTTAATTAGCTCACTTTCCAGGACTCGGCTAGCACCCGGCTGGAACAAACTTCGCACATTCCACGTTGCTAAATTTATTCTGTTAGCATTTACCTCACTATTTCCTCCTCTCCGCTGATAGACAAGCGCTGACTGGGGCCCCCCCGTATCCGATTGGGCCCCTACGGGGACATTTCTAGTCGACGCTGTATTCATCTTGGTGAGAATTTTGACGGCTTCTCTACAATGGGATTTTTACAGAAGGTAGGTTGTAAGCCTAACGTTCCAACCTCCAACCTGGAGGACCAGAGGCTGTTTGCAGTCCGAAGACTGGGCGATGGGGTCGCCACATTCCTACGCCGGAAACTGATTTACAGTAGGTATATAAACTTAGTTGGTTTGTTGAAACTTTGTCTGTCAATCAGTTAGTTGATAGCTCAAGGGCGGCCGATCGTATATTTATGAAATTTGGGTACCTACTTCAAGGTAGACCACACAAAGTACATAGGTCATATGGCATCTCTATAAGCTCGGTTCAAAGATCTACCATATACCACCTCAACATTTTGAATAGAAGAATGAGTTGTGGAGGCAAAATAAAACATTCAAATTAGGAGCAAAATAAAACATAAAATTAGCAGCAAAATAAAACATTCAAATTAGCAGCAAAATAAAACATTCAAATTAGCAGCAAAATAAAACATTCAAATTAGCAGCAAAATAAAACATTCAAATTAGCAGCAAAATAAAACATTCAAATTAGCAGCAAAATAAAACATTCAAATTAGCAGCAAAATAAAACATTCAAATTAGCAGCAAAATAAAACATTCAAATTAGCAGCAAAATAAAACATTCAAATTAGCAGCAAAATAAAACATTCAAATTAGCAGCAAAATAAAACATTCAAATTAGCAGCAAAATAAAACATTCAAATTAGCACAGTCCTCAAGCTGCTCTTATTATTATCTAAATTAGAATATTTAAAATCGTTGTTAGAGGAGTCTAATGCAGGGTTAGTTGTTCACGTGACCACTAGGGGGGAGAGGAATGAAGACACCTTGGGAGCGCTGCCTTACAGACAGTCAGATAAATAGTTGTCATACCAATTACACGTTAATTTATTTATTTTTTTAAATTTCCTCGAAGACTTAGTACATGTTACTTGTAGATGTGTGTTTGGTGGAGTTATGTAGGAACCAACTTGTTTGAGGCGTTCCACAAGGCCGCTCTCCAGACCTCTCATTTAGGAAAATAAATAAAACAAAACACATCTAACTGGTTTTCAGAGGAAAGACAATTTGCAAAACCATGCAGTTATGCTAATCTTATAGACTATATTTTTTCTTCTCTCACAAAGGTTTTTTCAAAATTGTGTATAAAAAATAATAATAAAAAAAAATTAATTATTGTTTGTAAAACTTCAAAAATGTCGTATTTTGACTACACTATTTAAAATTCCTGCAAAACTGAAGGGGACATGTCGAACCCGGATGTGGTCTTCTTAAGGCAGCCACACACTTGGCTCTATGGAAGGACACCCTCTCGGTTGAAGAAGAAGAACGGACGTTGCTTCATACCCTATCCTTTTGATGCGTTGTTCTTGAAGCAGTTCCATGTGATGGACACGACACTCGCAAGCTAACCATACTAAAAGCGGTCAAAGTGGACGGGCGATCCCAGCTTGGATTTCAATCCGTGCTTTGCACTGTCTTCTGGTTTCTATGTAAATATTAAGACTACATTTTCATTGGAATATTTAATCTCAAATATAAAGTTGAATGTTTTGGCTGTTTCACATAGAACTGCCTTCTTATTAGGACGCGGTAGCTCAGGGGTAGTGAGCTTGTCTTCTGAGCTCAACATCATCGCGGGTTCAAAATCCCGCCGGAGGCCCTTCGCTATTTTTTCGAGAGGTAAAAAAACGGATGGGACTTTAGGCGATGGTCCCGGGCCTGTGCGAAGTCTGATACTCGTTCAAGACCCCTGCCCTAAGTGAATAAACCTAGGCAGGGAAAATTTAGGAACTCCCGCGGTAGAGTCGGGCTTATGTCGATGAAACAGCGCACTGGTAGTAAACGATATAACCTCGAAGTTAAAGCCCGGGCATGAATGATAAAAACTAATGTTAAATGTAATCATATTATTTTTTTTATTTTTTTTTATAATGCTTTCTTTCTGTACTTTACTTTTTTCCCTGTCACTTATATATTTAGCCTTATTTTATTTATTTAGTCTTACTTTAAGTTTTCCTTATTATTATATAAGTAGTATAAATATTACATTGTAATCACACAGATTTCAAATTTACTTATGGTTTCGTGTAGCCAATTGTAAATGTGCAAAATAAAATTTTTAAAAAACCTAATGTTGTTGGTTGCACAGAAGAGTCGCCTTGCTTCAGACCTGAGGTCGAAGGCTCGGACAGTTCCTATTCTTCTTCATGCTCCTTCGATGCTTCCCTTAACCATTCTTATCCGTTTTTCCGGGATAAGTTTCTCCTTAGAGCCGACAGTCTTTCTTATCGAGTCATAAACAGCTCGAAGGCCTATGAAGAGTGCTCGGGTATCCTGATTCATCTGTTCCAAAGGCCCGCTCGGCACTCTCCAAGGTTGTGTTCACTGAAGGAGGTCACTTTCATTAGGAGGGTTCTTGGAGGACCTTAGACCCCAACCCCACTCATGGATAATGATGACAGTTGCCACACTCCGCCCTACTCTCTCTCTCTCCCTTCACTAAAGCTCCCTTCACACCATGCTATTTTTATAAAACTCCGTACAAGCAAGTGCTTGAATAATGAGACACATAAAGTAATCAAGCGTTTGTGTATCATGCCCGAGCTTTTACTACGAGGTCATATCGCCTACTTTTACATCCCAGGGCCTCGACTGGGTTTCGAACTCGCGATGTTGAGCTTAGTAGGCAAGCACGCCATCTCTCAGCTACCGACCACTGCTTGTGTTTAAATTATATAATTCTAGAGATATTGAATAATAAAATATGGATTTTATATTACAGTACAAAAAAGCTTCATTTCGCCCGCGTAATCATAGTTCAGATCACCACTTAAACAGATATACTGAAAATTTCAGTAATTATGAGGTCTTAAAAATGTCCAACACCGCCCTAAAAAAAAAAGGACCCCTACACTTTTTGAAGAATGCAGGACATGCTGCAGGCGGCACGGTAAAGTTGCTGGAAGCATGCCGCCTCCAGCACCTTAAAATGTGAGGACGCATCACGTCTACATCTGTGTTCAGTTGTCACTTCTCATTAAAGGGACTTTCTTATGCTGTAAGATGTAAAATAGTTCGGGTAACAGCGGAGGACCACTTTCCATACTCATTTCCTCTTCTGTGCCGCCATTAAAAAAAAAAAAAAAAACTAAAAACTTACAAGAATATAAAAATTATATTCTGATGATGCTACTCATCATTACGTTTCATTTGATACCCCCACTTAATCACATCCATCAAAATGTTTTTTCCCCCTCTCACTGTTATATTTTTAACGGAAAAAGTTTGAAAGAACTGAGCTTATTTAGAATATATTGTGATAATTAAAATTAAATGTTAAATAAATATAAAATTAAAATAAACAAATAAAACTAAATTAAATTCCCACATTTCCTGTAGAAGTTATATCTCTGGTCTTTTACTAAATTTTGATTTCTACAGTAATTTTCGAAAAGAGCCTTAAAAAAATATCAAAAGTTCAAGACGTGCAACTTTTAAGAAAGTGCACGCAACTTGAAAACAATTCAATTAACAAACTTTTCATTTGGATTTCTAAAGAGATGCCAAGTTCTTTTTCTAAATTTTGCAAAAATATTAAACCACAAATTCGTATCAATATATAGGTACGATTTTTTACAATGATTTCTAATATTTTCAATAATTATAAGTAATATTAAACATATACAGTGAGATATTTTGGATATACTTTTTTACAGAAGCATAATTATGATGTTGGAAATATATGTTAGATTTGGACACGCTATGTTATAAAAAGTAATGTTTCATAGCATAACAAGAAATGAAGATGTTATAATGTAGGTAAGAGAAACATGATTTAGATTTGATATTAAACTAACATTTTTAATTTTTAGACGTTCATATCTATGTTGTCACGGATCATAAGACTTCCGTGAACACGGCCCCTGTTCCCCCTCTCACTTGAGAGGACAGAGAGAGGGTATGGGCGGTGATATCTGGTGGGGGGTAGGAACGCTTGAGGTCTCATGCTGGACGGACGTTGGGAGGCGGCTCGTGCCAAACCATCTAAGTATCTATAGTAATAATTATTTCCTGGGAGCAATTGTTTATATGTGTCTTTTACTAAAATATAATTCATTGATTGTCAATCTGGTTGTTGGTTTCTTCCCTTTCTTGTTTCCTACCCTGATTCCACTCCAAGGGCAAAACCTTGAGAAGGGTAGGGTGACAAGGGAAGTCTTATGATCCGTGACAATGTAATATTCTTCAGTTTGTACTTGAAAATGTCCTGATGGATAAAATATTGTATATCTAAATGATGAAAAAATAAATTAAATAGAATGAGACCAAAAAGGGCCAATATTTGGAATTATTGAAATACCTACATTAAATAAAAAAAATATTAAATTTAATCCAAAGGTTTTTAAAATTATCTTATTGGGCCAAGAGCGAAAATGAATAGCATAGAATACGAGAACAAATATTTGGGTTTATTTACTTAAATCTACATTATAAAATTAAAATCTAAGATGGAAATAAAAAAATGAAACTATTTTACAAAATTAAATCTTACAAACTAATTACTTAAAACTATACCAAATGTTATTTTGGGCATCTATGTATACATATTTACATATAAATAAATAAAAGTACCTCCTTTGCGCATCTATTTCAATGTTATATCACACCTACTTGGTTCACCACACCTTAAGCCTTAACACTTCTCTCACTCCTAGCCTGTCTACCTTCACATCTCATCTCACCTCACTTCCACAACATAGTCTGTAGACTGGTCCACTCTATTTAGAACAGCTGATAATCGTCTTTTGTTTTTTATTCATTGGTTGTTTTAAAACAAAATGCAACTTCATATTTATTTACTAATTTAGTTACTTCACTATTTTAATACAAATAAATATAATTAATTTATTATTAATAATCAAAATGTGTGTAATTTTATACTTCACAATATATGTAAAACTGCATCAAAATGTGACTTGATAGTTTGGAGGAGTTAGATTTGTGGAGGAAGCTGGATAAGATTGATTGGCCCCAGTAAATATCTAGTTCAGTTCGTGGTTATTAGAAGGAGTACATACCTCCCAGGACGTTACCGACATCCGTCGTCCTGGATCCTCGAGTTGAATAACATTCCATGGACATAGATCTCTTACCGCCATACATTTATTTAAGATACATTAGGCAGGCACATAGGATTTTTTATCGGTGCAGGACTTCCCAAACCTGAAATACAATTTTATCTTGTGTAAATAATTTAATCCCTCCACCCGAGTAATATATTCATATTTTGACGATATACTGGAAAAACTCATAAAAATAAAGAATTGTTCAAAATTTATATTGTCTAATTTCATAAAAATATATAAATATATTGTACTGGGTTCGGCTCCATTTTCAACAAGCTTTGTGGCGTTAGTCGAAAATGATACACTATAATATTATGTATAAAATATATATAACACAGTATATTGTAATGTATTTTACACGCATTAAAATTATTAATATATTAAAAGGTCAATTATTGTTATTTGTATCAAAAGACAGCAGTTGGAAATGAGGTGACTTGATTAGTGAATAAATATATGAAGTCGCATTTTGTTTTAAAACGAACCAATGAGTGGAGACCAAAAAGAGACTCGAAAAGCACGTCTTGAACTTTCAATATTTTTTTAGGGCCCTTTTCGGATATTACAGTAGAAATCATAATTTAGTAGAAGACCGGCTATAATTTCCACAAGAAATGTGGTAATTTTATTATTTAATATTCATTATTTAATTATATTTATTATTTGTTTATTTATTATTAATTTTACACATATTTCTTTATATATATATTTTTTTTTTTTCATTTATTTTACATATACATATATACTTGTGGAATTAGACAATGTAATGTTAAATAAATAAGTTTTTCGAGTTTATTTATTTCTGATCGAGATCCTGGGGGAGTAGCAACGGACAATGTTTTTGGTCCCTCAAAGTCGTATTGGATATAAAATTGAAAAAAATATTTTTCGCGATTAAGGAAATATTCTGGTGATGTAGCGTTGGGTCGAACTTGAGATACAACGTTTCCACCTGAAATGGTTGGGTCTCCGGAGAGACAGTCAGGAGCCAGGGCTCCGGGCCCCCAACAAGTGTCTGATGGCCCTCCCTGCCTCCCTTCTTGGGTCTTCCCAGCCTCCATCATGCTAATGACAAGTTCTAGCTGGTCCAGAAGGTCAGCCACCTCTACATCTAGGAGAGTGGGTGTAGTGCAATGGTTGGGTCTCCGGAGAGACAGTCAGGAGCCAGGGCTCCGGGCCCCCAACAAGGGTCTGATGGCCCTCCCTACCTCTTTTCTTGAGTCTTCCCAGCCTCCATCATGCTAATGACAAGTTCTAGCTGGTCCAGAAGGTCAGCCACCTCTACATCTAGGAGAGTGGGTGTAGTGCAATGGTTGGGTCTCCGGAGAGACAGTCAGGAGCCAGGGCTCCGGGCCCCCAACAAGGGTCTGATGGCCCTCCCTACCTCTTTTCTTGAGTCTTCCCAGCCTCCATCATGCTAATGACAAGTTCTAGCTGGTCCAGAAGGTCAGCCACCTCTACATCTAGGAGAGTGGGTGTAGTGCAAGGTGGGATGTTATTTGGCAATCTGTTATTTTTTACCCATTATTTACTATCAACAGCAGCCGACTGCTACTTAAATTTAAAAAATAACATTTCAGTAAAAGGAAAATACGTCACAGCCACAGTTAGCCTTAGCATTGTATCAATATGCCAACCTATCAAACTTAAATGTTAGGTACTCTTCAACTTTGTGCTGACGATGGCCGAAGCCGAAACTGCATTTGAGTATATAATTTCGTGGAATTAGACAATATAAATGTTAAACAAGATCTTTGTTTTTGCGACTCATGCCTGGCTTAACTATATCGCCTACTACCAGAGTGCTCTTTCGTCGCTGTGGTGGACATGAGCCGACCCTAGCAGTTACTTTGGTAAGCAAGTAGCTTGTCCTTAACGAGTAGCTCACATGGCACAGGCTCTGAACCATCCCTTAAAGTCCCACCCAAAGGACTGCTCGCTCAAAAATATTAAGTAAAATAGTCCACCAAAAATTACAAAAATTAACTTGCATCAAAAATACTAAAAATAAACTCTGCGGTAAATACAGAAACAAGAAATAATTATTAACGAGGTTAGTTGGGAGTTTTGTTTTTAAAAATGTTATTATATTAAACAATGACCAACATCCTTTTTATGGTTACTAATTAAAAGTTATAAAAACATTTTAGAAACTGACCATTGGAGAATACGCCCGAAAAGTCTATCTATTAAGTATATTTAGAAGGCAGCCGTTTGTATTATTATATATTCAAAGTCTCCTTATATAACCCAACAATTGAAGTTAATCTCCTTCCTCGTTACTCACTGACTTGCTATCTCCGACCGACCATCATAGTACTTTAAATATATATATATATATATATATATATTTACATTATAAAAGGTATATACATTATAAAAACTGTTCTGTTACCAAGGCTACCGACAGAACTGTTATTCTGCTTCACGTCTCAACGAACTGCTTCCTAAATCCAAACCAATTAGTTTATGAATGTAATTTTTTTTATTTTTTCGTTTCTTCCTCATTCGCTACTTATCTATATTTTTTCTCTGCACAATTGATGGCCGTTTTATTTTTCACAGCACACAAAACGTTTAAGAAAAATAATTGTAAATTAATTGTAATTGTTTATTTATTTTCAAAACGATTACTAAGAAAACACAAGAGGCATTTATAAAATTTATATTTTCTTAAATGTTGGAATTAAAAATCTCATAAAACTCTTTAAAACAAGAATATCAACTTGGGGAGTCAATTATATAACATGTCAATTATAATATATTATATTGTCTAATTGCACAAGAAATATATACAGTGGCTCACAAAAGTCATCATACACCTCCATTATTGGAATAATTGTTTTCATTATTTCCGACTAAAATGTAGAGAACGAACAAAGTTTGGAAAAACGTAAAGAGCATCTATAACTCTTTTAAAAGAGCAAAATGAATGTTCTATCCAAAACAAAATTAGCACAAAAAAAGTTATTTGAAAAAAAAAATCCTTTTTAGTACCCCACAAAAGTCTTCAAACAGTTCACTACTAATTATTGTTTTGATGATGTTTAACTATCTGCTAATAATTTTTTCTTCATTAATACTATTATCAATAATTCTATTCAAAATAACTAACTCCAGGCGCTTACAGGACAAACCCAATAACAGTTCAGCTTAATTGAAAGCGATGGCACCAACGAGAAAATGTATTCCTCTAGCAATTAGAGTTGATTATTAATCATTGGCAAAATGGAGACAGTTACCGTGTAATAGTGATACAGTGAATGTTCCTTTTCCCAGTGTGCAGTCCATCATTCAAAAGTTTAAAAACGCAGGGCTTCTCTGTGATAAACCTTGAAGTGGTCGGCCTAAATTACTTTCTAATCGTGTTCAAAGAGTCTTAACTCGGAAAATTCTGATTAATACACCATTAAGTGCCCCCTACAATTGCTGAAGGATGAGTTGAACGTGGACGTAAGTGCTGAAACTGTTCGACGAACACTGAGAAATAAAGAGTATCATGGTCGAGTAAGTAGGAAGAAGCCATTCATCAGTCATGTGAACCGGTAAAAAAGACTTAATTTTGGCAAAACGTTTTGTGTAAAAGATAATAACTACTGGGATGATGTTATATTTCCTGATGTAAGTATATTTTCATTATACGATTCAAACCAAGGTAGTGTTATATGGAGAAAGCCAAACACCGAATTAGACACCGAAAAAATCAGTATATCAGTTTGTGTTCAAGTTTCTAATGAAAACATCTTTGAGGAAACTGTTACATTTTATTACAACATAAATTTGAACAACGGCAAGCCACTAGGTTTATTTTAAACAATCAAAAAGAACAACATACTACCAACCATCGGACTCCCGCAAACCAAAACTACACTCCCCCCCCCCCCCCCCCCCCCCAGGGGAATATTTAGAATTAAAATTTTATGTTTTTCATCATGAGCCTGACATTACTAAGGCAGTTTTGTCTACCCAGGTTTAGAAACCTTGACTACCTGACATCGCACTCGGGCGGGACCATCGTTTCACGTTCCAGGCCTCGGCCGGGTTTCAAACCTCCTCGATCTTGACCACTTTCTGTGACATATCCTTTGAAAGTTCGACAACAGTTGTAGAGGGGGGGGGGGGGGGGGGGGGGGGGAGGCAGATGGACTTTCGGTGGTAAACATTGCCCCTCTATTTTGCCTGGTAAAAATGAATGGATTTCTAATCTAAAAACTGCATTTGTCTCAGTATGATGATTCAAATGAAGTTGATCGGTTTTTATTTTTTGAACTATTGGCTAAGCAAAATTTTAATGTATTAGATTTTTACAAAATTTGAGGTTATAGACATGTGCAGAAAAGATGGTGAATTAAACACATTTTTCAGATTTGAAATTGGTTGAGTAGATCAAACCGAAACAGAAATCTTCCATTTCAAATTTATGTTGTAATGAAACGTAACAGTTTACCCAAAGATGTTTTCATTAATTAGAAACTTGAACACAAACTGGTTTCAACTTTACAATATTTGGACATAAATCTTGGATAAGGTTCATAAAATTATATCCTAACCATTCCAGTAGAAATGGTTACAGTACAGATAGATGAGCACAACTATTGTCCTATATTTCTGTCTTAACTGTATTTTAACGCTGGATGTATTTAGTAGCAACACTGACAGACTATTCGACTGGCAGGTTATCAAGTCATTTGTCATCTGTTATGTGTATTCCTTCCATTTAAGTTTTACCGCTTTTTTTAATATTATTATTATTTATCATCATAAAGCCGCTCTCATTTGTATAACATTCATTAAAGTGTTCTAATAAGGTAGGTACTTAGTTTCAACTTAACAGATAGCTCACCATTCATAATCAACAAGAAAGAAACATTCCCTTTAGTTGATGTTTACACCAAACCTCACGAGAAATAGAGCAATTCACACACTGTTAGGTTTGGATTTTATTAATTACTAGCAGTAATACCCGGCGTTGTCCGGGGAACTTTCATTTTTTTCCTAATATCTCTCATTCGAATCCTATTCAATTCTTCGACTGTACATTCATGATGTTATAATTTTTAATTATTCAAATGGAATAAGGATTATAGTCCTTCAACGGCAGACACCCCAGCTAGTAAGTGTTAGGACCACTGGGCACCACGCCCCCCCCCCCCCCCCCCCACAATTCAAAAATCTCAATAACTGCCGATGTAATGAATGTATCAACATCAAATTTCTATTTAAAATTAAAATCCACTGTGGACATAACCAGTCAAATTTCAGCAATATCGGTAGAGGGGAGGGGCCACAACACTCCCTCCCGTTCAAAACTTTGAGCCGTCACAGACCCTTTTTTTCTATTTGGCCTTCAGGAATACTACATGTGAAATTTCGTAATAATCCGACAGTTAGTTAATGCGCTACCAGTATCTTTATATTTAGGCCTACCCCCACAAACACCCCTCCCGTTAAACATTTTGTGACGTCAGATACTTTTTTTAATTTGGCTCCTAGGATAACTACATGTGAAATTTCGTGACAATCCGACCATTAGTTAATGGGCTACCACTATTTTTATACTTAGACCTACCCCTACAACCCCCCCCCCCCCCCCTCCCATTCGCAAAATGTGACGTCACACACCATATTTTTCTATTTGGCTTTTAAGAATACTACATGTGAAATTCCATGACAATCCGACCATCCGTTAATTAGCTGGCACTATATTTATACTTAGGCCCCCACAAACCCCCCTCCCATTCAAAATTAAGGGACGCTACACCTATTTGGCCTTCAGGAATACTACATGTGAAATTTAATCACGATCCGACCATTAGTTAATGAGCTACCACTTTATTCATACTAAGGCGCACCCCCACAACCCTCCTCCCGTTCAAAAATTAAAGACGTCACACACCCTATTTTTCTATTTGCCCTTTAAGAATACTACATATGAAATTTCATGATTATCCGACCATTAGTTATTGAGTTAGCACTATTTTTATGCTTAGCCCCCCCTTACAACTCCCCCTACCGTTCGAAATGTTTGGACGCCACATAGCCTATAATTCAATCGGGCTCGAAAGGATGCTACATGTGAAGTTTTATGGAAATACGTCCAGCCGTTTGGGCGTGATGCTGGAACAAACAAACCCCGTTTCAGCTTTATTAATATAGATAATATGCAAGTCGGTCGAAGAGAACGAATGAATGTATCAAAGTCAAATTTCGTATTTAGAATTAACATCTACTGAGAACATAACCAGTCAAATTTCAGCGATATCAAATGAGGGGAGGGGGGGAGTTCCAAGGTGGGGCCCTTTTCAAAAATCCCAATAACTGCCGATGTAATGAATGTATCAACATCAAATTTCGTATTTAAAATTAACATCCACTGAGGACATGACCAGTCAAATTTCAGCGATATCGGTTGAGGGGCGGGAGGAGTTCCGGTGTGGGGGCAATATTCATTTATACTTAGGCCCCCCACAACCCCCCCTCCCGTTCAAAATTTATGGCCGCCACATAGCCATTTTTTCAACTTGGCTTTTAAGAATATTACATGTGAACTTTCATGATAATCCGTCCATCCATTAATGCGCTAGAGCAATTTTTATGCTAAGGCTCCCCCTTATAATATATATAATAATTATATATACTTTGAAATAATATTCTTTAATGGTAATAGATTAATTATATTAAAATCACCTAATAGGACCGTTTAAAAAATATTGACCGAACCCTTTATTGGGAATAAATAATTTCCTAGTTATCTAGAAATTTGGGATTCCTTCTTTGCAGTTATTATACTCTAATACTGCAAAGTATTTAATATATTATTATTTTACTAAGGATGAATTTCAAATTATTATCATAATGCTACTGTAATTATCTGTTTATTTAAATTTTAAAGGGGCGGGTGGCTGAGCGTCGGAGCGATGGTCCCGAGCCTGTACGGTGTCAGGTCTCGTTAAAGGCCTTACCCAAGGTGAATCATCCTGAGTAGGCCATTTATTGAGAAACATTGTCGGTAAAACCTAATTTTTCGGTAGGGCCAACCGTTTTCGCGAAAATTAACCAAAAAGTCTAAAAGTTTCAGAATGACATTCTAGAGCGGTTAATTTTTGATTATGTCATAAATATAAGCGGTATATTTCACTGATTGTGAGGCCCCTAAATCGTGTGCTCTCATTCTCGTCCAATTGTGAGGCCCCTAAATCGTGTGCTCTCATTCTCGTCCAATTTTGGGTAAATTCTAATGAGATCTAAGTTAGCTCTTGCGACATCTTCATTTCAGATTTATAGTTCATTGCTACAATAGTTTCTGAGTTAGAGTGCTCACAAAGTTCCAATCACTCGAACGAATTCAGTGAACTTTGAAACGTGAAAATTTGTTGAAAACTCGATCTCTGAATTCTGCACGAATTATACTAAAGGTATAAGAACGTAAAAAAAGTTGTTCGGTGAATCTGCGGTAATGTCCTTCCCCAGCGCCAGTTAATAAACTATTTTTGCGCTTTCCCTTACAAATACCTGATTTGGTTGAAAATAAATTGGTGCTGTCCTAGTAAGTCCAATTTTTTTTTCATTTTCGGGATTAGGAGGGTCTGAAAACATAGAATTTCGGTGAAAACTGATAGATGACATAATTAGGGGGAGGGGGAGGGGGGGGGGGGGGAATTGATGTGAATAATCCTACATGACTTCCAAGTTCGAAAATAATGTTTATTATGAAAAAAGAATAATAAATGGAAAATATCGAATATGAAAAATTTATTAAGTACGGATGAAATTTAAGTAATTCATTGATTAATTGAAGTATACCTAAAAGGTGTGGTTATTTCAGACGATATTGTTACAGGTACAAATTATGTGCTAAACTGCGTATTTTTGGAAAAAAGCTCATTTGATTGGCCAAAATCGATAGGTCTTCCAGTCCTCACTAACATTTTCCAAAAAGAAACATTAATAATTAAACGGTTCATTTTTGCAGAAGTTATCGCGAACGGAAGAAACAGAAAATTCCACAGACAATCAGCCGCCATGCGGAAAACAACTTCTCTCAGCGTTTTGAGCCTATCAGATTCTCACATTAGATCGAACGAGATTTTTCACCCCTTCATGACACTTCCATTTCCTGACGTGTGATAATTAGCACACTTGACGAGGTTTCGGAGCACACAAGTTGCGAATGGCTGACACTCCTTCATGTTTAACTTGATTATTCAAATGCTCGTTCAGCGAAAGTTAGGCAACTCGACATTTCATACTAATCGAAATCGTTGTTTGATTCCGAGGAACTAAAGGCTGGCGCCCCCTCGCAGTTCCACCAGGCGAAATGAAATAAGTTTACGAAAGAATTAAATGTTTTACAGGTAAACATTTATTTTAATGAGATGCAAACTCGGCGCTGCGCTGAACGCTAGACAGTAAGTAGGAGGCCCTGGCTACAATAGGAAAATATTATGTATATCAACTTTAACATTGATATGACTGGCAAAAACATGGTACCTTCGCAACTGTGTTGTCAATCTTGAGAGCCATTACTGGGGGCGACGTGTCCATAGAGCTCCATGAACGGAGCACTTGAAACAAGAAGGATATGACACAACACGCGAACGGAAGTGAACACTTGACAGGAAGGAATCTTACACACAGACACTCGCGTTACGGAGCTTGGCAGAAGTGGATCACACACGCGCAAGGATGCTTGCCGAACTGAATCACACGCGAAACTCCGGAATACAGACGCGATCTCTGAGGAAGGAGTAGATGTTGGGCTCCCTACCCACTGAGTGTCGGCCACAGACTGACAGAGACTCCAACCAGTTGCTCCCGGTCCCCTCCCCCAGATTCTCCCGTAATAATACACTCTCTCTCTCTTAGCATTTGTATCTGTGTTGTTTGATAGCTTGCCCCTAATAATAACCAGATACAACAACCATAATCAACAACTTTCAAAACAAAAACATCCATTATACAAACATTATTTTGCTTTAAATCTAACATCCCATGTCAGTAATAAGTGGAGATTACCTCAATAAACATATCTTGCGGAATCCTGTGCATTTAATAGAATTAATTCAATTCATTCATAAGATGTCCATAATTTCGGCATGAAGGCATTTAGACGATATTGTAGGTACAAAGTATGTCTAACTGGCCAATTTGCAAAACAACTGTTCCGATTGGCCTGGAGTCCTCACTGGAACAAACATTTTGTAAAAAGAAACATTCAAATCGTTACATTTTTGCAGAAGGTATCGTGAACGAAAGATAAGAAAATTCTACCCACTGTCACTGAAACACGCAAAGCCGCCTAGTGCGAAAACAGTTCTCTTTACGTTTTGCGGGTGGACAATCAGAATGTGACCGTATCTCGGACATCACTTTTCTAGTCCATCATGCGACTTCAGTTTCCTCGCAGGAACTTGGAAGTAACAACAACTAATATTGGTTTGTGTCAAGTTGAAGATGTGAGGACCGTGGAAAGTAAGGCGGGGGTAGATTAGATAAGAATTGTTAGGAATCCTTAACATCTCGTGAGATAAACAACGCAATGAATCCGTCTAGAATGACTTTACTCTGGCATCCTAAGAATGTTTACGAAAAGAGCAACAAATAAGTTGGGGGGAGTATCAATACATAGAGTTAAGTACAAGATGAGATTAAAGAATAAATTGAAATAACATGACTTTCTTATATCCACCACGTTTTTACAGGTCCCCCCCCCCCCCCCTCCTCTCTTTAAACTAGTTTAAGAAAGTTATTCATAGTTATGAGAGCGTCTGTCAAATATCCCGTAATACCGAGAAATGAATTTGAGAGATGAAAGAGATAACTGATCTGTAAGAACAGTGGGTATAAAACAGTTAGTTATCTTATATAACTTTGATCACAACTCATTTTTTTTAAAACCTATTTGTATGTTTGGCAAAAGAGTACCTCATTGTTTTACAAATGACGAGGTTAGAATCAAAATGGTCCAAGTGACATTTTTGAAAATTTTTTGTTAAGTGCATAATCGGGTACAAAAATGATAGTTCTGTTCAGGAAAAAAGTTGTACAAGTGAAATCTTAGCCAGTGCTGAAATCTAGTGGCAAATCACTTATTCCATTTTGGTGACATGAACAAGCAACTTCAACATATCAATAGTGACCTTGAAATTAATATTTTTATTCAATTTTATGGTTTGCTAACAGCAACTTTCACCATAAAGCAGAAGACAAAATATTTCCGGCTTCAATAAATTATAGATTTTTTAAATCTGTTAAGAACTTAATGCACAGTTTCTTCAAAGTCACTTAGACCACTTTGATTCTAACCCCGTCAAATATACCTTTCAGTTGTCTCCACAACTTTTTTTTGTACATTTTTGATTGTCATATACATAATATGTATATGACAATCAAAAATGTAATATAAAGTATACATGTAAAGTGTGATGCGGTGAAATTAGGAAAGTAAATATAAGAGGTACATATTTCGTAAAATGACTTAAGCTCCGAGGTAAAGTGGCCTTAATTTTCTGCCAAAATGTAATCAGATCTAAATTAGCACATGTGACATCTGTATTTTAGGTAGCTACAATCGTTGTGTTAGAGCGCTCCAAGTTCCAATCGTAACTTTACGTTGAAAACTCTGATTTTTGCATGATTACAATATTTCTGTATACTAAAGCTACATGAAAGTTGTCTATATGTGTATAATTGCTTTGAACAAAGGAAGATATGATACCTAATGGTGGGGAGGATGGCCAGCTGAAAGTATTAAAGTTGAATTGGCAAGAGACTTGTTTATAGTAGAGAAGGGAGTACTGCGGGGGAGAGATACATAGGTATACAAGTATGATATACCAGTGCTGGATTACCCAATAGGCCGGATTAGGCCATGGCCTGGGGCCCCCGTAAAAATCGAAAATGGATTCACACTTATGTTAAATCGAAATTTCCATCAAAACCCCAGTTCACTCATTCTGAACTTTACGAAATTTTGATTCGAGATAATCTTGCAACTGTTTTTCCAAACGTTGAAATTGCTCTTCGCATTTTTTTAACGCTCGTAATAACAAATTGTTCTGCAGAGCGCTCTTTTTCAAAATTAAAACGAATCAAAAGCGAGCAAAGAAGCATTATGCATCAAGAACGATTAGACATGCTGAGTTTGATGTTCATTGAATCAGATGTTCTTCGTTAAATTGATTTTGAAGACATCATCAATGATTTTAGTGACCTCAAGTGTAGAAAGAAAGATTTTTAAAGACAAATCTAATATCAACGTTTATATTATAAATTGATGTTGTTTATAACATGTTTTTGTAATTTTAGTTCTGAAAATAATATATACTTTAACAAAAAAAAAAATTTATTAATTTATTTCATGTTTATACCTTAGAAATAATATAAATTCATTGTTAAATGCATATAAATGCACAAATAAACATTTTATTGCAGTTTGTAAAAAAAGGGGGCCCCAAAAATTTGAAGGGCCCAGGGCCTCCTATTCGCTTAATCCGGCACTGGGTATATCAACCTGAACAGTAGATAGAAATAAATAAACAATGAATTAAACAGTTAAAGTGAACGTAGAAAGAATATAATATAAAATAATACAATAAAATAGTGTTTGAGGGTCATAGTTCGGCTACAATGTATTCTTACCAAGACTTGACATTTTTTTGTCAGTACGTAACAATGTTGATTAAAATGAGATCTTCGGGATCAAAAATGCAAACTATGTCTCTATAGTAACATATATGTTTTTAATGGGTGCATGCACTTGTATTTGTGGAGCCCTGGTATGTGTGTTTCCATTGCCTGATACTATAATAGAGAAGACGTCATTGTTGGTCCAAATGAGTTATAACTACCATTTGACCACAAAGAGGTATCATGTGAAAAGTTCACGTTGACAAATACTTGTTGTATAACAAACCATAATTATCTTCAAATTAGCATTAGACTTGTATAGCATCCATTAAACAGGCCAGTCGACAAATAAGTGGTCACCATTTGTCGATATTATTAAAATGATTCGTTATAAACTAGACGCAACTTGTCAAGATACATAACATAAACAGTTTATACATGAAAAGTAATCTGAAAATTGTTTCGTCTTCCTTCAAAAGTCACTAAGTTAATGCAATGATTTTATATACTTAACTAACAGGTTGTTAGGCGTTGCCAGGTTAGTAACTTGCAGAAGGTTAGTGACGTTATTTCTCCGGTTAGAAACTGGTAAGTTAGATGAATTAGGAAAATTTCCTAATTCATTTAACTTACCAGTTAAAAAGGATTTAATACTTTTTCAATGATTTTGAGAAGGCGAAGTGGCATATCACTTCCCCGCCCCCTCGGTATCAAAACAATTTTGAGAACGCAGAAGGGGCGTATCACTAGCCCGCCCCCTCGGTATCAATACAATTTTTAGAAGGCAGAAGTGGCGTATCACTAGCCCGCCCCCTCGGTATCAATACAATTTTTAGAAGGCAGAAGTGGCGTATCACTAGCCCGCCCCCTCGGTATCAATACAATTTTGAGAAGGCAGAAGTGATGTATCACTTGCCCGCCCCTCGGTTTCAATACAATTTTGAGTAGGCAGAAGTGGCGTATCACTAGCCCGCCCCCTCGGTATCAATACAATTTTGAGAAGGCAGAAGTGATGTATCACTTGCCCGCCCCTCGGTTTCAATACAATTTTGAGTAGGCAGAAGTAGTGTATCACTTGCCCGTCCCTTCGGTATCAATACAATTTTGAGAAGGCGGAAGTGGCGTATCACTTGCCCGCCCCTCGCTATCAATACATTTTTCAGGTGAACATGACATAAGTTGAACAATCTTTGAGGTATTTGCAGATGGAAATACGATCCACTTTCAATGAGCTGGCAGCCATTCTATATTTCGGACCCTCCCCCTCCCCCTCCGATATTTTGAGATCCACATGGCCTATATTCTAAATGTACAATCCTTAAGAATTTTTTTAATATACGTCTGAAAGTATATGCGGAAAACGGCTGCCCGTTTTCCTGTGAAGTTCAAACAAACATACATACAGATAGAAACTGATGTGCTCTAAGACTTTCAAGAAATACAAAACGGATTTCTGACCAAAACGTCATTCCGACCCTGTAAAGACAACACTTTAATTTAATGTAATTTTAGAAGGTTACTTAAGCTGTTTAGTAACTTTATATGCCCGGTGAGTAACTGTATCCGGACTTATGAGAGTGCTATGTGTGAAATTTTAGGAAAACCTGATCAATCGTCGGGGAGCTAGCAGTAATTTTATGTTTTAGGGTCCCCCCAAATTTCGAGATGCCATGTAGTTTATATTTCAAGTTGGACGCTCCTAACGAGGCACTTCAAATTTTGTATATATACAAACAATGGTAAATAGATACATACACGGTCGGGGCTGGTCATTTTAGACCGTTTCACTAACCGTTCTCTGTAATGACCATTTCGACGTCGCCACGACAGAAAGGCGTAAGCAACTTTTGCCAAATTTTAAAGGAGATGTAAAAAAACATCGTTAAACTCTGTTTAAAAATTGTTATCGAAAGGTTTTTTTTATTGCTAGATGTATAATGGGTAACAGCGGAGGATACGACCGTAGTTGTAACGAAAGCATTGACTCTGAGGATCAAGAATCCATAAAAATTTCTTTTTCGGATTTTTGTTGTGGCGACGTTGTTGAATTTTCATCTTCAGCTGGACTAGGAGACACAGGTTAGTCCGCAGGTTGCGGTGCCGCAGGTACCGGTGGACGACAGGTTGCGGTGCCGCAGGTTCTCCAGCTACGAGCCACATAACACCGGCAATCTACTTCCTCCACTCCAATTATTCATAACCAACTAAGTTTCACTCTCCCTCTAAACTCTCTTTCTCTTCCACTAATTTGACTGAGGTTCTATAGATGTCTTGCTCAGGGTCTTCATATTCCAAATTACGTATTTTTAAGTTCAACCCCCCTCCTAGCAATAATTTCGTTTCGGATCCCCACAACCCCTCCTCCCGTTCGAAATTTTGAAAGGCTTTATACCCTATATTCTACATGATGTTTCTTGAAATACCTTGCAAGGTAAGTGAATATATGAACAGTCATTTTTGAATTATTGGGTAACAGACAGACCCAGAGTATGTGTATATAAAGAGGTAGCTTCTAGACTTACAGAAGTCAATGGCCGTCATTTTGAGAATGTCAGTGGCCTGTCTTTATACACATTGAGGGCGGATCGTTTATTTTTGACCCCCAGTTTGTATCACCTTTGAAATTTGGTGGAGTGACTGAGAGGTGCCGAGCTAGCTGTGAGAGGTGAACTCGACCTTGACTCTGCCGGCTGACCTGTAGGCGGTAGTCAGGTCTCATCCCCCGCCCCACCTAGCTAGATCCTTCTCACTCATCTCACTAGCACTGTCTAAACCTTCCTCGAAACTCTAACTTGTTCATTATTTATTGATTCCTAATCGGTGATTAGCAGGAGCGGGTCTATGGGGGGGGGGGGGGGGGGGGGGCAGAGGAGAGATAATTGGGATAATTACTCCAACCTCCTCAGTTAACCGGATTACCATTACACCCACTCCAGTTTTAGTCCCTATTAACCCAAATCTTTTCATGATTCAATAAAGTGGCTTAGGCAGTACATTAACTACATAACAGAACTTTACAATTAATAAATGTGATTCAATTAATACGTCCAAGTAATGTTCGCCTATGGAATCTGTCTGTAATACTGATCATTCTATCGAGTTATGTTGTCCACAGAACCACAAACTAATACCCCCCTCCCTCACAACCCCTCCTGTTCCAAATGTTGGGATGTCATTTAGCCTGTGTTAGAACCGAGCTTATGTGTTACCTGGCAAATTTCTTGAAAATCCGATCAGCTGTTAATCTATTTAGGAATGCTTTTTAGACATTTCCTCTATCTGCATTATTTTTTATTGACACAGCACCGGAATTATTCATTTTAGACTGTAATGAACTATAAACTTCAGTTCAAAAAAAATGTCTATAATAAATATATAACTGATGCAGGAGGTTTAGCTACAAGGTCATATTTCCTACAATATAAATGATTGAATTGCATTTGTACCGTAAATGTTTGTCTAAACGTGAACAACTTGCGACGACATGGAGGTTTGTAGTTGCATTGTTCCTTGTTGGGGGATGAAGCAAGGGAAAGTCGCCAGTTATCTTCCAACCGCTGTGCTGTGTGGGTGGGATGAGCCACTGATGATGACGCTGTTGCGTCGAAAACCGGTTCTGGTATAAATAAAAAAGTGGGAAGACAACGTCTTTTATTTCTATTAGAAATCTAGTCCCACAACATCTTACTATCACATATGAGAAAGTCGTATGTTTTATCAGTTATATGTGGTGTCTGTAACAGGTAGCGTGTTCACCTACTGCAATTCCACTCAAGATTGCCGATTGCCGAGTCGCAACCAAGCCCTTTAGGTTTTTTTATCTGAGAGTAAAAATGTTGAGCATACCGTCCTTCGGATGGAACGTTAAGCTATGTCAGGAACACCCCTATCCTAACTAAACCTAGATAGGCAATATTTACAACTCCCACAGTTGAGTCGAGCTCATGTTCATCAGAGTGGCGAAAAACCCTCTGGTAGTGGGCGATATGACCTCATAGTTAAATCCCGGGGATGTCATATATATAATAGCAATTTTTTTAGCACTCAGGACTGAGATTATTGTTGCTGACAGGAGCCTAATCGAAGATTACGAATACTTGGATTAGATGGCAACTTGGCCGTGGAATTAAAATAATCCCCAGAAATATGAAGAGGAACCTGCTGCTGTTGCCGCAGACATTGTCATTTACAGTTAGATAAATATCCTACTTACGTAAACTGTGCATTAGCTCATTAATGTAAATGTCAACTGTAATCTGGTGTAACATTGTTCTCTTATTACCTTCCATAAGAAGATCATTTACATTTGACATTTAGAGGGCGCCGGTAGCTAAGTGGTATGTGTGCTTGCTTACTGAGCTCAAGATCACGGATTCGAAACCCGGCCGAGGTCCTTAGGTTTTATCTAGGAGGTGAACCATCCTTCGGATGGGACGTTAAGCGGTGGTCCCGAGCCTGTACGATGTCAGGTTGTAGTTAGTTATTTTGACTCACGCCCGGGCTTTAACTACGAGGTCATATCGCCTACTAAGCGCTCTTTCGTCACTCTGGTGGACATAAGCTCGACTCTACTGTGGGGATACTAAATGTTGTCTGCCTAGGTTTATTCACTCAGGATACGAGTACCTTATATCGTGCAGGCTCGGGACCATCGCTTAACGTCCCATCCAAAAGACGGCGTGCTCAAGGTTTTGAGTATTTTTTTTGGCGGAAGGATTTGTAATGTTTGTGGATTATTGAACACTTCCGGTTACGCTAAGTTGGAGGCTTTGGGGTCCTGGCTATGTTCCACTATTATGAAAACTACCCCCCTGCGGAAAAAAAAAAAAAAATATGAAAACTACGAAGTTTAGATTTGATTTTCCTCCGACTGTGAGATGAAGAAGTGGTACTGAGACTCAACCAAGTGTATTGGCCAAAGACATCCTTTGATCTCATATCTTACTCTTGTTGACTTTGTCAACCGCAATGGCAGGACGACAATCTCAAACTGAGATGAGAGGATGTTGACGATGTAACCTACCAATCCAACCTCAGGACATGTGACATAAGGCTGTGTTGCTTGTCCAGGACATTTTCTCATTCCAATCTCTCTTAACTATCCGGATATATTGCAAATTAATTCCTAATTAAATGAACAACAGACGGACCAGATGAGAATCCAAGGGATAGTTTCGTAATGCTTCGCTGGAATTGTTTTAGCTTCTTATATTTTCCGGCAATTCTTGCAGAGGTGTCTATTTGGGGACGATTGTTGTTTATATCTTGTACAAGGGGCCTGCAATCGGCCTCAAACTGTAGTGTAAGTTGGTATCGAGCCCCGACTGCAAGTCTTTGAAACGAGGGGGACAATGGTAAACTAGAAGCTACTAAATAGATATAAATGTTCCAATGGTAATGATCTCCTGTCCAACCTTCCCTCCTATATCAGAACAAGGTTCAGCAAATGGTTAATTTTATTACCAATTACATTTCATCGTTTATTGTGAAAGTTCCTATTGATAATTAATGGATTTAATTGCAATCAATTTTTTGCAAATACAATAATATATTAATTCTGTTTGACCGCTTTTCTTTCAATTCTATTAAAGCAGTTACTTAGTACTTATACATGTCTCATTCCGGTAACAATGAGTTATATCAACATCTCAGCCAGACCAGTCGAGCAGTTCACCGTCCGTTGCATGTCATATATCATCATTCTGCCTAAATAAATCTTTTTCTGCCTATGATAAGCTTTTTTTTTTGGTTTAATGTACGATGCACATTATCTATGCTTCTATAATAGTGTTGTTTGGTTAGTTAGTTAGTTATTATGACTCATGCCCGTCTTCCATAGAGTTCTATCTACGAAATAAAACTTTCTCCCGGACGGGATTCGAACCCTCAACCATCGTAAGAGTATGGTGGGTTAAAATGCAAATAAATAACTAAGAAGAAAAGAAATAAAAAATAATATAAAAACATGTTTTTCAAAATATACTTAATATTCCAATGTGGCGCTCGAGCGACGCAGAATGTAACTGTCGTCATTTGTAATTCCTAGTATGAAGTACATGCAATAAATATAGAACTTGTGTTTTTTCTTCAAAATTCCAAGTCATCAGTACAATTACTGCCATTGTTGACATTAAAAAATAATCAACAAATAACAATTAAACTGCTATTTAACAACGAAAATCAATTGACAATTATTCAACTGTGCGCAATTGATTTTTGCATTTATCTGTTAATTACATTTATAATTCAATGGAACTATTAATTAATTAATGCACAACTCTGCTGGATACCTTAAATAGACCGTCGGCAGGATTCACTTCACAAGTCCCTCAGTAACACACCTATTGATACCCTATTTACAAATAAATCGGCAGATTGGTTTCTTGAGAAAGAGCGGAAACTTAGTTAATTTTGATAGTTTCTGTAGAAATACATTGCCGGTGGACTTTTGTGGTTGTGGTTACTTTTTAAGTAAAAATTGAAATGTAATATTTTATAAGTGGCTGCAAGTCGGTATTAAAAGCAGTGAACATTAACAACAAATATTTTGTAGAAGAGATAAAGGGACAATCTGTAAGTTCCCTACTTCTTGGAATGTGAGGTGAAAAGTTAGTTCAATTTCGGAAAAAACAGCTTTAAAATTACCTTTCATAAGTTCGAATTCCTAAAACTTTCTATCGGGGGGCTACACTGATGAGACCCTAATCCATTTTAAAGTGGAGGGGGCTCAGCATTGTAGCGCCGGATTCACCCGTTTCTGTATGCCACACATATCTTTTATATTCTTATCTTCCATTTTACAAACCTATGTGAACTGATGTTGAACAGAGGATTAGTTGAATAATAAAATACAAATGTTATTCCAAGTGTAGGTTCTCTATCCACCCTATATTTTACATTCAATCCACGCTTTGGTCTACTCATCACCTTTTAACTTTGTACAAAGTTTCAGTTATGTAATAGATTCAAGATATTGGGAGAGACAAACAGATTAGGGTGTTGTCTTCTGTCTTCAACCTACGAAACCTTAAAGAGAATAGTTTCTTGATGAAATTATAATTTTGAAGTTGGGAGAATGACCAGAAATCAGCATGGTCTTCGCCTCTTTGCCCCCCCCCCCCCCCCCCCCCCCCTCAACACACAATTATAGGCATTGTCAAAGTTATAGTAATTCAGAGCAGGCTCTCCGCAGCACCAGGATTTAAATAACAATGCAAAGACTTTTAACTTTAATGGAAAGTGGATTCCTTTTTTATGCTATTAAAAGTCTAAAAAGAAATTTTTTAAGCCTTATTATGATGCAGAACATTCAAGCGATAAATAAAGGGAGGAATTTTAAAAAGAGTAATAGCGCCAGATCAAAAATGAACCTGTCTTGTGTACAGTCCACTGAGGTAACAGTTTGAAGGTTTTGGAGAGTACATTATGAAAATCCAATGTTTAGAATTCTAATGTGATTCTAACTCTGGTAATGGTGTGGGGAGAATCAAGGATCTACCTGAAAGAAGACTGCGAGTTAACGGAATATTTACATAACAGTGCACGTAACCGAATTCATTTATTTAAATTTAGCGGTACTTTACACTCACACATAATATGTATGCTTATATTATAAGCATCAATATAAGTTCAAATTCAATATGTCTTCCGACTAATGATGGTCATTCGAAACAAGAACCTCTCTATCGGGTGGACATTCGGACACCACTGTAAATATGTCTTCCGACTAATGATGGTCATTCGAAACAAGAAACTCTCTATCGGGTGGACATTCGGACACCACTGTAAATATGTCTTCCGACTAATGATGGTCATTCGAAACAAGAACCTCTCTATCGGGTGGACATTCGGACACCACTGTAAATATGTCTTCCGACTAATGATGGTCATTCGAAACAAGAAACTCTCTATCGGGTGGACATTCGGACACCACTGTAAATATGTCTTCCGACTAATGATGGTCATTCGAAACAAGAACCTCTCTATCGGGTGGACATTCGGACACCACTGTAAATATGTCTTCCGACTAATGATGGTCATTCGAAACAAGAAACTCTCTATCGGGTGGACATTCGGACACCACTGTAAATATGTCTTCCGACTAATGATGGTCATTCGAAACAAGAACCTCTCTATCGGGTGGACATTCGGACACCACTGTAAATATGTCTTCCGACTAATGATGGTCATTCGAAACAAGAACCTCTCTATCGGGTGGACATTCGGACACCACTGTAAATATGTCTTCCGACTAATGATGGTCATTCGAAACAAGAAACTCTCTATCGGGTGGACATTCGGACACCACTGTAAATATGTCTTCCGACTAATGATGGTCATTCGAAACAAGAACCTCTCTATCGGGTGGACATTCGGACACCACTGTAAATATGTCTTCCGACTAATGATGGTCATTCGAAACAAGAAACTCTCTATCGGGTGGACATTCGGACACCACTGTAAATATGTCTTCCGACTAATGATGGTCATTCGAAACAAGAACCTCTCTATCGGGTGGACATTCGGACACCACTGTAAATATGTCTTCCGACTAATGATGGTCATTCGAAACAAGAACCTCTCTATCGGGTGGACATTCGGACACCACTGTAAATATGTCTTCCGACTAATGATGGTCATTCGAAACAAGAACCTCTCTATCGGGTGGACATTCGGACACCACTGTAAATATGTCTTCCGACTAATGATGGCCATTCGAAACAAGAACCTCTCTATCGGGTGGACATTCGGACACCACTGTAAATATGTCTTCCGACTAATGATGGTCATTCGAAACAAGAACCTCTCTATCGGGTGGACATTCGGACACCACTGTAAATATGTCTTCCGACTAATGATGGTCATTCGAAACAAGAACCTCTCTATCGGGTGGACATTTGAAACAAGAACCTCTCTATCGGGTGGACATTCGGACACCACTGTAAATATGTCTTCCGACTAATGATGGTCATTTGAAACAAGAACCTCTCTATCGGGTGGACATTCGGACACCACTGTAAATATGTCTTCCGACTAATGATGGTCATTCGAAACAAGAACCTCTCTATCGGGTGGACATTCGGACACCACTGTAAATATGTCTTCCGACTAATGATGGTCATTTGAAACAAGAACCTCTCTATCGGGTGGACATTCGGACACCACTGTAAATATGTCTTCCGACTAATGATGGTCATTCGAAACAAGAACCTCTCTATCGGGTGGACATTCGGACACCACTGTAAATATGTCTTCCGACTAATGATGGTCATTTGAAACAAGAACCTCTCTATCGGGTGGACATTCGGACACCACTGTAAATATGTCTTCCGACTAATGATGGTCATTCGAAACAAGAACCTCTCTATCGGGTGGACATTCGGACACCACTGTAAATATGTCTTCCGACTAATGATGGCCATTCGAAACAAGAACCTCTCTATCGGGTGGACATTCGGACACCACTGTAAATATGTCTTCCGACTAATGATGGTCATTCGAAACAAGAACCTCTCTATCGGGTGGACATTCGGACACCACTGTAAATATGTCTTCCGACTAATGATGGTCATTCGAAACAAGAACCTCTCTATCGGGTGGACATTCGGACACCACTGTAAATATGTCTTCCGACTAATGATGGTCATTCGAAACAAGAACCTCTCTATCGGGTGGACATTCGGACACCACTGTAAATATGTCTTCCGACTAATGATGGTCATTCGAAACAAGAACCTCTCTATCGGGTGGACATTCGGACACCACTGTAAATATGTCTTCCGACTAATGATGGCCATTCGAAACAAGAACCTCTCTATCGGGTGGACATTCGGACACCACTGTAAATATGTCTTCCGACTAATGATGGTCATTCGAAACAAGAACCTCTCTATCGGGTGGACATTCGGACACCACTGTAAATATGTCTTCCGACTAATGATGGTCATTCGAAACAAGAACCTCTCTATCGGGTGGACATTCGGACACCACTGTAAATATGTCTTCCGACTAATGATGGCCATTCGAAACAAGAACCTCTCTATCGGGTGGACATTCGGACACCACTGTAAATATGTCTTCCGACTAATGATGGTCATTCGAAACAAGAACCTCTCTATCGGGTGGACATTCGGACACCACTGTAAATATGTCTTCCGACTAATGATGGTCATTCGAAACAAGAACCTCTCTATCGGGTGGACATTTGAAACAAGAACCTCTCTATCGGGTGGACATTCGGACACCACTGTAAATATGTCTTCCGACTAATGATGGTCATTTGAAACAAGAACCTCTCTATCGGGTGGACATTCGGACACCACTGTAAATATGTCTTCCGACTAATGATGGTCATTCGAAACAAGAACCTCTCTATCGGGTGGACATTCGGACACCACTGTAAATATGTCTTCCGACTAATGATGGTCATTTGAAACAAGAACCTCTCTATCGGGTGGACATTCGGACACCACTGTAAATATGTCTTCCGACTAATGATGGTCATTCGAAACAAGAACCTCTCTATCGGGTGGACATTCGGACACCACTGTAAATATGTCTTCCGACTAATGATGGTCATTTGAAACAAGAACCTCTCTATCGGGTGGACATTCGGACACCACTGTAAATATGTCTTCCGACTAATGATGGTCATTCGAAACAAGAACCTCTCTATCGGGTGGACATTCGGACACCACTGTAAATATGTCTTCCGACTAATGATGGTCATTTGAAACAAGAACCTCTCTATCGGGTGGACATTCGGACACCACTGTAAATATGTCTTCCGACTAATGATGGTCATTCGAAACAAGAACCTCTCTATCGGGTGGACATTCGGACACCACTGTAAATATGTCTTCCGACTAATGATGGTCATTTGAAACAAGAACCTCTCTATCGGGTGGACATTCGGACACCACTGTAAATATGTCTTCCGACTAATGATGGTCATTCGAAACAAGAACCTCTCTATCGGGTGGACATTCGGACACCACTGTAAATATGTCTTCCGACTAATGATGGTCATTTGAAACAAGAACCTCTCTATCGGGTGGACATTCGGACACCACTGTAAATATGTCTTCCGACTAATGATGGTCATTTGAAACAAGAACCTCTCTATCGGGTGGACATTCGGACACCACTGTAAATATGTCTTCCGACTAATGATGGTCATTTGAAACAAGAACCTCTCTATCGGGTGGACATTCGGACACCACTGTAAATATGTCTTCCGACTAATGATGGTCATTTGAAACAAGAACCTCTCTATCGGGTGGACATTCGGACACCACTGTAAATATGTCTTCCGACTAATGATGGTCATTTGAAACAAGAACCTCTCTATCGGGTGGACATTCGGACACCACTGTAAATATGTCTTCCGACTAATGATGGTCATTCGAAACAAGAACCTCTCTATCGGGTGGACATTCGGACACCACTGTAAATATGTCTTCCGACTAATGATGGTCATTTGAAACAAGAACCTCTCTATCGGGTGGACATTCGGACACCACTGTAAATATGTCTTCCGACTAATGATGGTCATTTGAAACAAGAACCTCTCTATCGGGTGGACATTCGGACACCACTGTAAATATGTCTTCCGACTAATGATGGTCATTTGAAACAAGAACCTCTCTATCGGGTGGACATTCGGACACCACTGTAAATATGTCTTCCGACTAATGATGGTCATTCGAAACAAGAACCTCTCTATCGGGTGGACATTCGGACACCACTGTAAATATGTCTTCCGACTAATGATGGTCATTTGAAACAAGAACCTCTCTATCGGGTGGACATTCGGACACCACTGTAAATATGTCTTCCGACTAATGATGGTCATTTGAAACAAGAACCTCTCTATCGGGTGGACATTCGGACACCACTGTAAATATGTCTTCCGACTAATGATGGTCATTTGAAACAAGAACCTCTCTATCGGGTGGACATTCGGACACCACTGTAAATATGTCTTCCGACTAATGATGGTCATTTGAAACAAGAACCTCTCTATCGGGTGGACATTCGGACACCACTGTAAATATGTCTTCCGACTAATGATGGTCATTCGAAACAAGAACCTCTCTATCGGGTGGACATTCGGACACCACTGTAAATATGTCTTCCGACTAATGATGGCCATTCGAAACAAGAACCTCTCTATCGGGTGGACATTCGGACACCACTGTAAATATGTCTTCCGACTAATGATGGTCATTCGAAACAAGAACCTCTCTATCGGGTGGACATTCGGACACCACTGTAAATATGTCTTCCGACTAATGATGGTCATTCGAAACAAGAACCTCTCTATCGGGTGGACATTCGGACACCACTGTAAATATGTCTTCCGACTAATGATGGTCATTTGAAACAAGAACCTCTCTATCGGGTGGACATTCGGACACCACTGTAAATATGTCTTCCGACTAATGATGGTCATTCGAAACAAGAACCTCTCTATCGGGTGGACATTCGGACACCACTGTAAATATGTCTTCCGACTAATGATGGTCATTCGAAACAAGAACCTCTCTATCGGGTGGACATTCGGACACCACTGTAAATATGTCTTCCGACTAATGATGGTCATTTGAAACAAGAACCTCTCTATCGGGTGGACATTCGGACACCACTGTAAATATGTCTTCCGACTAATGATGGTCATTTGAAACAAGAACCTCTCTATCGGGTGGACATTCGGACACCACTGTAAATATGTCTTCCGACTAATGATGGTCATTTGAAACAAGAACCTCTCTATCGGGTGGACATTCGGACACCACTGTAAATATGTCTTCCGACTAATGATGGTCATTCGAAACAAGAACCTCTCTATCGGGTGGACATTCGGACACCACTGTAAAATTGTCATTAGTTATTTATTTTTTCTACTACGTATATTTTATTTGTTTATATTACGTATTGACTCTATTTTCTGTTTTAGCTCATTTTTAAAATCTTCCTACTGCTGTCTTCCACGAGTTAGGTTTATGTTGTTAGTAGTTTCTGTGCATATCTTATTCCATTATTTCCTTTAAGTTATTTCTATTAAAAAGGAATAAAGTCCTCCACTTGATGTGCACAAGGCTTATCTTTCAAGTATACCTTCCAAACTAACTTTCTTCTTTAACTTCGTTTTATGTGGCGCAGTGCTGCCATAACCCTACTGCGCCTAACTTACGTGCCTTGCATCGCTCTTTTTTACGGTTTCCTTTCTCTTCACTTCTTTTCTAGGTTTTATTGACAATTTTTTTACGTTTTTGTGTTTTGATAACGTTGTGTTTGTTAATAGTTGTTACTTTGTTTCGTCGTTAGGTTAGGTTTTATGACTCATGCCCGGGCTTGAACTACGAGGTCATATCGCCTACTACCAGAGCGCTCATTCGTCACTCTGGAGGACATGAGCCCGACTCTATTGTGGGAGTCCTAAATTTTGCCTACCCTAAATTTTTATTCACCTTGGGCAGGGGTCTTTAACGAGTACCTGACATCGTACAGGCTCGGGACCATCGCTTAACGTCCCATCCGAAGGACGGCGGGCTTAAGTTTATTTTTTGTTTCGTCGTGATCGTTGTTGGATATTATGTTACTATGTTTTTTTTTTTTTCATTTAAAGTTTTCTTCGAGGTAGTACAAACCTATGGAACATTTATATTAGGTTATGTTTTCACTTCGAAAATTTTGTGTGATAAGATAGAATTTGATTTGATCTTATCAAGTGGATCGTAACAACTTCTGACTTCCGACTTGAACCCAGCAGCTTCACTTTGAAGATTCAAAAAAAAAAAAAAAAAAAAAAAAAAACAGAAGTGGAAGGCAACTTTCTTAACACTCCGGTAGTCGCGGCCCCTTCTGTCGCAAAAGTAGTCGCGCTGAATCTGTCAGATCGCCTTACAATTTTTGCAGTATCATAAGTTTTAATAGTTGTAGATTGGAATGGAATTAAGAAAAATAATAGTATAATAAAAATATTTATGTTTGAAATGAGTCTCGCAAATGTGAGAAATTCAGGTTGGATTCACTTCGACTGTCCTCTTAATCTTCATCGCTGTACACCTGGATGAAAGCACAATGACTGAGGGTATAGAAACTGACCACAAGACTGACACGTGTACTTGGTGAGCCTCCTCATTTAGTTAAGTTCATGGCATTGGTCATCTTTTCCGAGATGTTCCTTCAGAAATATTCTTGTTTATTTGAACATTTTTATTGTTTTTATCAAGATCTTGGCTCGAGCAAAGCCCTACAAGCCTGTTCAAATTCGTACGAGGTAGAGAATGTTCACATTTCCTCTTTTGCAGGTTTTCTTCAACAACTCTCTGCCAGTTTACTCAGAAGGAGCCTTCGGACGGGTACTTCATTGCCATTCCCCAGAAATATGGTTTGAGCGTTGATGGCTCCTATGTTAAGCAACAAATATTAGGATTGGTCACCTCTTTGTATTGCTAGCTACATTATAGGAGGAGTAGTTTTTATCTAGGATGTCTGAATATCACAAATGACCTCTCATCGGCCATGAAATAAATTTCCCCACAACATTCTTGTTTTAAACTATCTTAGTTGCTTATTTACTGAGCCATACTTAATGAAAACGTGAAATTTTAATAAACACATATACTTACAAGAGTGGTCGCGCTGTATCTCCTAGATCGTTTACACCACGCAGAAATTGTTACCATAGGAAATATGGCACCATACTGAACAAACAGGTGGTCTGCTCATAGAAAGATAGATGGAGCAACGCGGCTCTCTACCTAAACACCCTCTAGTAGTAACGTGTTGAAACTCCGTGGACTCCACCACTCAAACCCCCTGAGGAAATCAAGTCTGCTCTCTTCCACAAGCATGGACTTAACATCAAAATGGCACTTGGTGGAGACTGGCCCGAATAGTCATGGGTCTGAGTACTTCAAGTCTATATGGACCTTTAAGTGGGTGGCGGCCATTACGGTAAAACTTTCGGTTAAGATAATAGGGGAAGTGTTTCAGTTTGGAGAGCAGCTCGGAGATTTGCGCCACCTGGGAAGTGGAGTGTTGATATCGTAAACCAAACTGACGTCCAACTGTATAGGATTTAATTCAATCCCGATTCTTCCTCTTCCACAATAAACTTTTATCCCCTAACCCATTCGCACAAGCCCTATCCCTCCTGACATGCGATCTGAAAAGGAGGTGGCCTCGATATCTTCTAAGGGAAATTCAAACATGTTTCTATTTTCGGGGGAGTGTCAGCTCTGGCATAGACACTTATTCATATATGTAGTAAATATGTATATTTATTATATATAGATATTATTTATTATATATATATAATAAATGTCTAGTAATCCTCTGGTTTTTATAAATCGCATGAGCAAAGCGTTGGAAAAGGAAATGTTAAAATAAGGTTAATAAAGGGAGATGGGGGATCTGTATCTATTTAGAATCAGTTAGTTATTGTGACTCATGCCCGGGCTTCAACTACGGGGTCATATCGCCTACTACCACAGCGCTCTTCCGTCGCTCTGGAGAACATGAGCCCAGCCCTACTCTATTGTGGGAGTCTTAAATTCTGGCTATCTAGGTTAATTCACCTAGGGTAGGAGTCTTTAACTAGTAGGCACCTGACATTGTACAGGCTCAGGACCATCGCTTAACATCCCATCCGAAGGACGGTGTGCTCAAGTTTTTTCACCTCTCAGTTAAAAAATCATAGAGCCTCTGGCGGGTTTCGAACTTGCGATGTTGAGCTTAGTAGGCAAGAGGCTACCTCTGCTCTCTATTTAGAATCATACCGACAAAACAATTGATTGTATCCACTGAAGCTTACAATTATGACTGACTAAATGAAATCATGAAATATATTCCACTTTTTGTTAATTGGAAGCTTCATCTTCTGGTATCTTTTAATTGCAGGGATGTCTGTTAATATATGTACTGCTAACTCCGCATTTCGAAAAATAAAAAAAAGAAATAAAATTTAATATTCATGGTATTTCCCAACGGAGGAGGAATTAACATTAACGAATTCTCAAATTTGACATTAAATCTCAAGGAATCTCAAGAGTTTTTTTTTATTTATTACTTTTTTTTTTAAGAAGAATTTATAATTTAGGAAAATTAATAATATTGAAGAGAGGTTATTTTGAATTAGAGAGAAGAATTGAGAAGGAGCTGGCTGTTGTAAGTTTGCTCCGGGGACATTCCTGAACATGGCTCCATCAGGCGTCCTAACATTAAACATTGAAGAATCTTCAACAACGGGCAGGAAAATGTGAATCAGGTTAGTAAAACTGTGAGGATATTAGGGTAGTGCCATGAAACTTGTTTGGTTTACCAAGGAAAGTGGGCAGAAAGTCGTACTAAACTTGACGGCCATTGTCTGAAAGCTCCCTGCAAAGTTAGCTGCCACAGCCGTTATTTGCCCCACCCTGCTCACATAGTAAATACACAATTCTAACTAAAACTTCCTTTCTCCTTGATGCTTTAAAAGAGCCACCAGGGAGTCATAACTTGGAATCTCTCCTAGATTTTCTTCATGGCACCAAAAAACCCAATAATACCTTGAAGTACTCCGAGATAAATAGTTCCTGCCTATGCTATTACTACTTCAAAAATAACATTAGTTCACAATTACTTCAGCTATAAGATATTAATTTTTTTGTAAAATTGTTATATTTATTCTGCTTTATAAACCCTGGTTGGATCTGAATTGCATAATAATCTTTATCCAAAGTGTCACACTCTTCTGACCCCCCTCCTTTAACGTAACATTAATTAATTATTAAAATTTTTTGATATCATGAAAGTGTATAGTTTTTTTGGCGTTACGTAACTTTTTCCAAGGTCCCCCCCACCGTCACAAAGTTTGAGACCCCCCCCCCCCCCCCCAACCTTAGCGTACGTTGTTACATAATTTATGGTTGGCTCCATATCTCAGTTCAAAGTTTAAACGAGTGAACATTATTTTCTATAAGAAAGTGCGGTCTTAATACTTTCGAAATTTGTATCAACTTCTTGACAGTTGTATGCCTCACTTATTTCTCTACTGACTAAAAGAATAGACTCATTTCTTTTTTATTTATAAACGAAAATATTTGAGGTATCTGAATTTAGAATTTATGAATATAATAACCATCCGCTTATATCAGGTGATCGATATTGGTGTTCAGATCGCTTTACGAAACAGGATCTATAATAAATATCGATAGATTCAGATATTATTAATTTCTTCTCAGGATATAAATATTTCCTAATTATCAGAATATCAATATTGAAATTAGAGAATCGAACCCTCGCAACAAAGAAAAATATCGGAATCAATTTCAATATTTTAAGGATGTATAGAAAGATCGATACTGATAACATGTTGCCCAATGCGCGAAAAGAGGTTTCACTTCAAAAATCTATATTCTGTCGTCATCAATATCCCTAGTATGGACACAACTTAAACTTCTCATTAAGTATGTAAACGTTTTCAACTGTATTATTCTTTGTAGTTATGGACCCCTAAGCTACAATTTTGAAATTTTACTCATGTAATTAAATTCATATCATTGATATGAAGAAGTGTTTATTGATTGATTATATTATTTCATTGTTTTCAGTCCATATTGGTCGAAAAACTATTTTGATTTTAGTTATATTCTTTCTTTGTTTGGTTCAATTTGACTTTTCTTTTGAAACGTTAATCTTGGCCATGACTTTAAATCGAGAATACAGAAAATTACAGATCTTTGAGAACTATTTCTGGTGATACATTTAATGCTCTGTTATCATTGATTTCATATTTCTTATCTTTTATGTTATGTGCATTCCAGGATTTGTTGATGCTGATTCTTCCGGATGTAGGTAAAGATTGTAATAATATTTCTCATTTTTTTTTTTTTTTTTTTTTTTTTTTTTGTTTCATTTTGATTGTCATATCTATAAATATTTGTATAAATATATCACAAGTGATCAGTCAGATTGTTTCCTATTATCAAAAGCCATCTTAGGTACCCACTGTTGGGAAATCAAAAAAAACTTATCTTCGTCAGAAGTAACCAAAACCAAGGAGATTTGAGTTTATTATTTTGATATTGGTACCCCTGCTATATGTACAGGGACAGCTAAAAGAAACGTAGGAGTTATAGAAATGTTTTAATTTGCATAACCAACATGGATGTAGTGGGTTTGAAAATAGACCTTGTTTGTACCTGAAAGTATATTTCCAGAGTCCTTCTGATTGGCCGTAAAAATCTGAAATTATTTACTTAGGATGATTGTAATAGAACGAGGAAGCTCCCTTAAATTAGGTATTTTTCACAATTACTCCTATTTTAAAATAATTAAAGTATTACTATCTGCAATGGTACATGAGATCTCTAAAAGGTGTGAGCTGTAGAGGAAGTGATCTCTCTGATGTTTTTGATAAGGGATATCATCCCTTTCTGTTATTTATTTCAAATATCACATGTGTACCTACTTATTAGTAACTGAGTGGCACCTACAAAAGGCTTTCTGTTTAGTTGCAGGTGCAGTAGACCAGATTTATGCACTCCGACCGCTGCATCTCCTGAAATGTCCACCCGTCGTAAGAGGAATGACTTCTGGCAGGCATGTCTCCCTTCTCTCCATCATCAAGGTCATGGTTCAGATGAAAACTGATTCAGTGAAATTAGTAAGATTTTTGTTTTTTTTCCATATGAATTACCTAAGTTATCCATGTTTACGTTGCTACATATATTTATTTACCTTGGGCATCCTTAAAGTTATCTGAGGACTGGTAATCAAGTGATTAGAGTAGCCAGTTATCTACTGAGACAATCATTTCTTGGTAATTGGTGATGTAAGGATTCGAATCTGATCTCTATGTTAATAGCCAGTTTCTAGAATAGTTGGAGAGATGCAGAGCTTTGGATGCTCACGTAGCCTATTAATTGATAACTTGTGGATGACAAGATGGCAACTCTTAGAAGGCTACCTTCCTTGTTTATTAGCTGTAGATTCCAACTCCAGCTTCTCTGTAGATAGCTAGCTACTCACTACCAGGTCTCAACAACTTTATAATTGCATCAAACGGTCTTCCGCAAGATGTGGCTGCCCATCCAAATGCAATGTAGCAATGTGGAACCTGGCTAACTTAGAAAATTTATAAAAATATGTACATACAAGGTATCGAAAACTTAAACGTTCAGCGAGTTTTCTCTGAAAATATACGAGTTATAAAAATATTAATCTTAATTTTTGCCAACGAATCAAAATTTACCATCAACAGTATTTTTCAAGAATTAGCTTTGTGGAATCTAGAACTCAACTTATCACAAATGAGATCAAATATTTTTCCTGAATTGTGAAAATACATTTTTTTAAATGCTGTTCTTATCAAGTTTCCACTACCTGTTCATATCTCCAAGTCTAATTTTACGGTTTGAGTAACTAACATTGGTTAGTTATCGTATCAGCAAACTTTGGGATTTAAAAAAATATATTTTTTTACAATTAATTGCTTTGTATTTGCAAAACTGAATTTTCTGTATTTTTACTGAGAATCAGCCAATCAAGTTCCTCTAAGAAAAAGGGATTTTTCCGTTAGATTATTAATTAAATTTTGTAATTTGTTTCAGTATAATAAGGATGTTCATATTGCAGAATAAAATTGTTTTATATCCGGTGAAGTACTTTTCAAAGAAAAATCTAATGTATTTCTAGCTCTTTTACTTTGGGTATAGGAGCACAATAAATATCTACCGTAGGACTACCTTCCTTGTTAACAGTGGCCTGTAATCCCCTGTAATTGGAGGAGTTTCTGGCTAATTTAGCTCCTCGCTACAGCTTCTGCAAAAGGCCCAAATCCTTTCTGTCACGTTTTTTTACAAGGAAGGTTGTTTCCATTATTTATGTAGTCTGTCATTGCTTGAAACAAGAAATGGAATTTTTTTTTATTGTGTATTTCGAAAGAAGTCATGATGCATCTTGTGTAGGAATTTCGAAAGTGGAAACGAAGTAGAAAACACAATACAAACTTTAAAAATGTGTCATCTGTCTTAATTTCTTCTGCGTTAACCGCATATATATTATATTAGATAGTAAACTGGTGTAACGCTGACGTAGTCACATCTCTGTGCATATGCAAATATAATAACTCCTCTCTTCTGTTTGTTCTCTTTAGGAAGTGAAGTGACTGGATCGGACCCCTCCAATGTGGGTACTTTATGGGTACCCAGAAGCAGGAACTCTTCGTCCACCTGGTCTTCTTGTATCATCGCCTCTCCCAAATTGAAATAAGCCGTGTTATTGATAAATCGGTCATATAGCTTCATTGTGAAATAAAACTATTTGCGACCAACTTTTGTGTAGTAGGAGAGTGTCACTTTTTTTATGCATATTATTTGATTATGCATATTCAATTATTTGAAGAATTAACCAACCTTATTGTAAATGGACTTTGTTTAGTAATTTTTTATATTTTAAATAAACTTTACCAACAATCTTAGTATAATAATTCTCATCTCACACTCCACTCCCTGGGCTTGATAAATTAATAGTAAGTGAAACGTTATTAATACTGATGGAGTTTGTACATTTTATAAATAATGACATTTTTGAAGAGATTCTGTGATCTTAGGGGAATGAAGTATAGTCACCATGGAATCAGAAGCCACATGTTTACTAGTACTACAGTGGATATCACCAGAGGCGGTCCCCAGGGCTCACATACTCTGCTCGGTGACCTCGAGAACCGTGGATATAAAGCAACTGCCCATGTCGACGACCTCGTAGTCACGGTCCAAGCTGATAGTCATGCCACTCTGTCTCTTCGCGCGCAAGCCGCCATAGATAATATAAGCAACTAGTGCTTCTCTAACGAGATCGTCCTTCTGCCTAGAAAAATCTCGGCTTTACTGATGAGAGGGAGGCCCGATCCACGGCACCCTCCAGCTTTAACGATCCAAGGGCGGCACATTGAGAGCCCGGCTGTGATTACGTACCTAGGGGTGCGAATTGCGCCGGGGCTGAAGTGACGCCGCACGTGGTAGGACAACAGCCACTTTCAACGCCCTGAGCCGCCTAGCCCGCGCGACGTGGGGCCTCGGCTACTCTGCGTGTAAGTCAGTCTACACCGGAGTATTCGTGGCTGTAGCAAGGTGCGCTGCTGCTGGTTGATGGCATCGCCCCACGAAACGACAGCGCATGATTCCGTTACAAGCCCAGAGAGCAGCCCTCTTAAGGGTTAGAACAGCTCATCGAACTGTCTCTATGGCTGCAGAGACAGTTCGATGAGCTGTTCTAACCCTTGGATGGTACTGTTGCCTTGTATTACTATAGACGCAATATGCCTTTAGGAGCAGATATCGCCGTGGGTACAGCCTGACCACTGCATGTCCCAGATATTATCAGGTCACTGAGACTTTTAACTCCAAACTCTTTTTCTTTAGGAGGAAGAACAATCCAAACTGTTCATGTGGGGGCAGACTGCAGACTTGATTGCCCGCTATATGACCAGGCCAGGGTGGAGTTGATTCGCAGGACCTGGGACGGTATCCACGGCAGCTGGTGACGGAAACCGGCTACCCAGTGTTCAGCCGGTTTGTCAGCTCCTGGCGGTGTGACGGGCTGGGTCGACCACCGATCGCCACACGTTGGCCCTCCATAACCTCACTTTAACCACTAGCCAGATCCCGAGCTCCCTCTACAGGTGATGTTGCACAACAACGTGCACCCGACACAATCAAGGAGTCAGAACCCCACACATTTATTGTACTTCCTCGGATATTCGTATCGTAGTAGATATTACCAATGTCAAATTAATTTCTTGTTTTGCATTTATCATCGTACAGGACGTAAACTTGTACAGATTTTTTATTTTTTCTAAAATAAATGTGAATTTTCACAATTTTTTTGCAAGAAGCAGATAGGTAGTTCCAATTTATTTTCTCCTTAAACTTCTAAGTTGAGGAACGCGGACATATTGTGGAAACTTGTAATCTATATTAATAAAGCTGAAACGGGGTTTGTTTGTTTGTATGTATGTATGTTTGTTCCAGCATCACGCCCAAACCGCTGGACGGATTTTTATGAAACTTCCCATGTAGCATTCTTTTGAGCCCGATTGAATAATAGGCTATGTGGCGTCCCAAAATTTTGATCGGGAGGGGGGGTTGTAAGGGGGGCCTAAGTATATAAATAGTGCTAACTCATTAACTAATGGGCGAATTGTCATGAAATTTCACAGGTAGTCTTTTTAAAAGCCAAACAGAAAAAAAAGGTGTGTGACGTCCCAAAGTTTTGAACGGGAGGGGGGGTTGTGGGGGGGCCTAAGTATAAATATAGAGCTAACTCTTTAACTGTTGGTCGGATTGTCACGAAGTTTCACATGTAGTATTCCTGAAGACCAAATAAAAAGATAGGCGGTGTGACGGCTCAAACTTTTTTACGGGAGGGGGGGTAGTGGGGGGGCCTAAGTATAAATATAGAGCTAACTCTTTAACAGTTGGTCGGATTGTCACGAAGTTTCACATGTAGTATTCCTGAAGACCAAATAAAAATATAGGCGGTGTGACGGCTCAAAATCTTTTACGAGAGGGAGGGTAGTGGGGGGGCCTAAGTATAAATATAGAGCTAACTCATTAACTAATGGGCGAATCGTCATGAAATTTCACATGTAGTATTTTTAAAAGCCAAATAGGAAAAAAAGGTGTGTCGCGTCCCAAAATCGTTTACGGGAGGGGGGGTAGTGGGGGGGCCTAAGTATAAATATAGAGCTAACTCTTTAACAGTTGGTCGGATTGTCACGAAGTTTCACATGTAGTATTCCTGAAGACCAAATAAAAAAATAGGCGGTGTGACGGCTCAAAATTTTTTACGGGAGGGGGGGTAGTGGGGGGGTCTAAGTATAAATATAGAGCTAACTCTTTAACAGTTGGTCGGATTGTCACGAAGTTTTACATGTAGTATTCCTGAAGACCAAATAAAAAAATAGGCGGTGTGACGGCTCAAACTTTTACGGGAGGGGGGGGTAGTGGGGGGGCCTAAGTATAAATATAGAGCTAACTCTTTAACAGTTGGTCGGATTGTCACGAAGTTTCACATGTAGTATTCCTGAAGACCAAATAAAAAAATAGGCGGTGTGACGGCTCAAACTTTTTTACGGGAGGGGGGGTAGTGGGGGGGCCTAAGTATAAATATAGAGCTAACTCATTAACTAATGCGCGAATCGTCATGAAATTTCACATGTAGTATTTTTAAAAGCCAAATAGGAAAAAAAGGTGTGTGGCGTCCCAAAGTTTTGATCGGGAGGGGGGGTTGTAAGGGGGGCCTAAGTATATAAATAGTGCTAACTCATTAACTAATGGTCGAATTGTCATTAAATTTCACATGTAGTATTCCTAAAGGCCAAATAGAAAAATAAGGTGTGTGGCGTCCCGAAGTTTTGAACGGGTGGCGGGGTTGAGGGGGGGGGACTAAGTATAAATATAGAGCTAGCTCATTAACGGTTGATCGTATTGTCATGAATAGAATTGTCATGAATTTCACATGTAGTAGTAGTAACTATGTATTCGCTGTGGGGTTCACTGTTGACAGGAAAAAAAGGTGTATGGCGTCCCAAAGTTTTGATCGGGAGGGGGGGTTGTAAGGGGGGCCTAAGTATATAAATAGTGCTAACACATTAACTAATGGTCGAATTGTCATGAAATTTCACACGTAGTCTTTTTAAAAGCCAAACAAGAAAAACAGGTGTGTGGTGTCCCAAAGTTTTGAACGGGAGGGGGGGTTGTGGGGGGGCCTAAGTATAAATATAGAGCTAACTCATTACCTAATGGGCGAATCGTCATGAAATTTCACATGTAGTATTTTTAAAAGCCAAATAGGAAAAAAAGGTGTGTGGCGTCCCAAAGTTTTGATCGGGAGGGGGGGTTGTAAGGGGGGCCTAAGTATATAAATAGTGCTAACACATTAACTAATGGTCGAATTGTCATGAAATTTCACACGTAGTCTTTTTAAAAGCCAAACAGGAAAAAAAGGTGTGTGGCGTCCCAAAGTTTTGAACGGGAGGGGGGGTTGTGGGGGGGCCTAAGTATAAATATAGAGCTAACTCATTAACTAATGGGCGAATCGTCATGAAATTTCACGTAGTATTTTTAAAAGCCAAATAGGAAAAAAAGGTGTGTGGTGTCCCAAAGTTTTGAACGGGAGGGGGGGTTGTGGGGGGGCCTAAGTATAAATATAGAGCTAATTCTTTAACGGTTGGTCGGATTGTCACAAAATTTCACATGGAGTATTCCTGAAGGCCAAGTAGAAAAATAAGTTGTGTGGCGTCCCAAAGTTTTGAACGGGAGGGGGGGTTGTGGGGGGGCCTAAGTATAAATATAGAGCTAACTCATTAACTAATGGATCGCACAGTGATGGAGCTTCATACAGACCGATAGCCCTGTCATCTTGCATGTTGAAGACCTTCGAAAGAATGGTGAAGAACAGGCTTGAGTGGTGGCTGGAGTCGCAGGACAAGATCCCATCTTACCAGTTCGGGTTTCGGAAGGGCAGGTCCACTTATGACAGTTTAGCATCCCTCACCTTAGATATCCACACTGGGTTTACTAATCGTCATCAGACATTGGGACTGTTCCTGGATCTCACAGGGGCCTATGACTCTGTTCAACTTCCTGTTCTAGCGAACAAGATGCTAAATTTGGACTTGCCAGCCAGTTTTACTCACAGGATCATTAACTTACTCTCGAATAGACGCCTTCATCTATGGATAAACAGCTCACTGCATAGTTCCAGGGTTACAAATCTGGGTTTGGCGCAGGGGGGAATTCTCTCTCCCCTTCTATTCGTTATCTACTCCTTGGATTTGTGTCGATGTATTCCTCGCAACATAAGTATATTGCAGTATGCAGATGATATCTGCCTGTATACCCAACACAAGACCGTGGATTCTTGCAAGGCAGGCTTGAACCAGGCCGTAACATCGCTGCTCCCGTGGCTGGTCGACAATGGTCTCAGCATCTCTCAGTTAAAATCTGCCGTTTGTCCTTTCTCGCGACAACATAGGTTCCCACTCGGGGAGAATTTAGCTTTAGGGGGATTGGTCTTCCCTTGCGTGGCCAAGGTTAAATTCTTAGGCTTGGTTCTAGACCGGAAGTTAAACTGGAACAGCCATATCTCCTCCATAATCCAGAAAGTAGAAAAATATATTAATATCCTTAGACTAATAACAAACAGAAATTGGGGGGCAGATCCTAATATTGCATTACTATTTTATAGAAACGTAATTAGGGCAGTTGTGGACTACGGCTCAGTGTTCTATGGTGAAGCGGCCAAGACCAGTCTACATGGGCTGGATGTCCTTCACAACAAATGTCTGCGTCTGGCACTGGGCTTCCTGAACAGCACACCTGTAGATGTGGTACTGTGTGAGGCGGGGGAGATGCCGCTAGACCTTAGAAGGAGAATGTTGGCTGGCAGGTACCTCTGCAAGTTACTGGCCTCCGATAGTCCTGTCTATAGCAAAGTTCGGCAACTAACTGTACTTAACCTCACCTCATCTTACTGGGTTAGAAAGAATTATTATCCTCTTTTGCTTGATAGTTTCCCGGAATACGCTAAGTTTGCCCCTTTCGTATACAGTTCTCACATTCTACCAAATTTCAATATTAATTTTCGTAATCTTCTTCATCACATTAATATAACATACTTACCGGATCTCTCTGGTGTCCCTCCTTCCATGGTTAATGCGGTGTTCCAAGGGATCAAAAGGAAATGGTGGTCGTCATATGTACCAATATTTACAGACGGATCAAAAACGACGAATGGTACAGGTTGCGCCTTTCTTGATGACGACAAAAATTTCAGTCGGAGTTTCAAACTTCCGAAATTTGCTTCTAGTTACACAGCTGAATTAGTAGCAATAAATGAAGCTTTGAAGTATGTCTCCCTACTCGATAGTGAACACTTTCTTTTAGTTACAGATTCATTGAGTGCCCTAACTAAGTTAAATTCCTGTTGCACAAACAAGTTATCTATCTATGATAACATAATAGCCGACATACTAGAAAACTATGCCGTGGTTATTGGCCAAAAGAAAAAAGTTGTGTTAATGTGGGTGAAAGCTCACGCGGGAATTAAAGGCAACGAGAGGGTGGACGGATTGGCAAAACTGGCGGTGGAGAGGGGGGAGCCTATAGGCAACATCCCGGCTAGCGATCTGAAGGAGGGTATCCTGACCTCCGTTCTGACAATGTGGCAGGACAGGTACCAGGCCTCTCGCAAAGGCAATTTCTTTAAGTCGATTCAACCCCATGTAGGAACCAGACCGTGGTTTAGAGACAAAGCAACATCTAAATTTGAGTGTAAGACCATATGCCGTTTAAGAAGCAACCACGGACTGTGCAATGCCTACCTGAATAGGATTGGTCTGAGTGAGAGTTCTAGCTGCCGCCACTGCGGGGGCTACGAGGATCTGGAGCATATAGTGATGCAGTGTCCACATTACAGTGCAGAAAGAGATCTCCTTATGGAGAACCTAGAGAGAACAGTTGCAGCTCCTCGAACATACCTGGCTATTTTATCTGCTTGCAACAGCCCTCTTGTCAGAGAGGCGCTGTTAGCTTTTTTAAATTATGCTGGCCGCAGGGTCTGAACTTCGTATATATTCATATGTCACTAGCTATTTATATGTTTTTGCCGCCCTTCGGTCTACCGTGCGCCGGTTGGCTGCGCGGTGGGTGGGTTGGGGTGCCGGCATCGGCTGGGGCTTCTCGGGGTTTCGAGTCGGTCGGGCACACATGGAGAACGGTGTACTGTATTGGTAACAACGGTATGAGTGATGGTCACTGGCGCGGAATTAAGTTCCCTCAAAACCTGAATCAGTGTATGAGAGATGGTCACTGGCGCGGGATTAAGTTCCCTCAAAACTTGAATCAGTGTATGAGTGATGGTCACTGGCGCGGGATTAAGTTCCCTCAAAACCTGAATGGAGTTATGTTACCCAAGTTGGAAAGTGATGGTTTTGTATTTCGGGGTTGTGTGCTCGACGGGTTTGGGACCCTGGTGGGTCGCGGCCGGTTCGGTGCCTCCGCTCCTCTGCTGTGTTGTCTTCTGGCGTCCTGCTCGCCTTCTGGCTTCCTGCTCGCCTTCATGACTGTGTTGTGTGGTGGCCCCATTCCTCTTCAGGGGCATTGCGCGTCCGTATCTTGCTTCTTTACAAAATTATTGCTATAAATTTAAGTTTTTTCTTATGATTGTTCTTCTTTAATTGCTTTGTCCTTAAACCAAGGTACCTGTAAAAAATTTTCCAAAATGACCATCATGGTAGCTGGCCGATATGCCTCAGCATAAGGCCATAACTGAGAAAAAAAAAAAAAAAAAAAAAAAAAAAAATTAACTAATGGGCGAATCGTCATGAAATTTCACGTAGTATTTTTAAAAGCCAAATAGGAAAAAAAAGTGTGTGGCGTCCCAAAGTTTTGAACGGGAGGGGGGGTTGTGGGGGGGCCTAAGTATAAATATAGAGCTAACTCATTAACTAATGGGCGAATCGTCATGAAATTTCACGTAGTATTTTTAAAAGCCAAATAGGAAAAAAAGGTGTGTGGCGTCCCAAAGTTTTGAACGGGAGGGGGGGTTGTGGGGGGGCCTAAGTATAAATATAGAGCTAATTCTTTAACGGTTGGTCGGATTGTCACGAAATTTCACATGGAGTATTCTTGAAGACCAAATAAAAAAATAGGCGGTGTAACGGCTCAAAATTTTGAACGGGAGGTGGGGTTGTGGGAGGGCCTAAGTATAAATATAAAGCTAACTCATTAACTAATGGGCGAATCGTCATGAAATTTCACATGTAGTATTCTTAAAAGCCAAATAGAAATATAGAGTGTATATGTCACAAAATTTTGAACGGGAGGGTGGGTTGATGGGGGCCTAAGTATAAGTATAGTGATAAGTCATTAACGGATGATCGGATTGTCACAAAATTTCACATGAAGTATTCATAAAGGCCAAACCGAAAAATAGGGTGTGTGACGTCAAAAAATTGTGAACGGGAGGGGGGTTATGGGGGTAGGCCTAAATTTGAAGATAGTGATAGGTCATTAACGGATGATTGGATTGTCACGAATATTCACATGTAGTATTCTTGATGGTCAAATAAAAAAATACACTATGTGACATTTTAAAAATTTGGGAGGGGGGGCTAAGCATAAAAATAATGCTGAATCATTGAAGGGTAATCGGATTGTCATGAATTTCACATGTAGTAGTAGTAACTATGTATTCGCTGTGGGGTTCACAGTTGCAAGACATTTACTAGCTTTGATGCCCAGCGTTCCTAATATCGTACTAGCTGTGGGGTCCGCTGTTGTAAGGCACTTACTATCTGTAGTGCTCAGCCCCAGCGTTCCTAACTATGTACTGGCTGTGGGGTTCGCTGTTGCAAGGCACCTACAAATCATTTACTAGCTGTGATGCCCAGCGTTCCTAATTACGTACTAGCTGTGGGGTCTGCTGTTGCAAGGCGCTAGCAGTGTGGCCCAGCGTATTTAACTACGTAGGTACTAGCTGTGGGGTCCGCCGTTGCAAAACTCATACTAGCTATGATGCCCTGTGGTTCTAACTACATACTATCTGTGGGGTCCGCAGTTGCAAGGCACCTACTACCTGTAGGGCCCAGCGTTCCTAAAAACGTACTAGCTGTGGGGTCCGCTCTTGCGAGGCACATACTAGCTGCGGTGACCAGCGTTCTAACTACGTACTAGCTGTGGGATCCGCCGTTGCAAGGCATATACTACCTCTGGTGCCCAGCGTTCCTAACTACGTACTAGCTGTGGTGCCCAGCGTTGCAAGGCATATATTAGCTGTGGTCACAAACGTTCTTAAGTTCGCACTGGCTAGGACGTCCAGCGAAGCTAAGTATTCACTAGCTGTGGTTTCCGCCGTTGAAAGGCGCATACTAGCTGTGGTGCCCAGGGTTCCTAAAAACTTACTAGCGTTGCTATAGTTGAAGGACTATAAGCCTTATTCCGTATGAATAATTGAAAATTATAACATCATGAATGTACTGTTAAAGGGTAAGCGGATTGGCATGAATTTCACATGTAGTAGTAGTAACTATGTATTCGCTGTGGGGTCCGCTGTTGCAAGGCATTTACTAGCTGCGGTCAATAGCGTTCTTAAGTACGCACTGGCTAGGATGTCCAGCGATGCTAAGTATTCACTATCTGTGGTTTCCGCCGTTGAAAGACGCATACTAGCTGTGATGCCCAGGGGTCCTAAAAACTTACTAGCTGGGGTGTTTGACGTTGAAGGACTATAAGCCTTATTCCGTATGAATAATTGAAAATTATAACATCATGAATGTACTGTTGAAGAATTTAAAAGACTTTTAGGAGATATTAGTAGAAAAGTCAAAATTCCCCGGGCAACGCCGGGTATTACTGCTAGTATGTATATATATCTTTAGTGGAATAGACAATATTTCAAAAAATAAGTTTGTTTTATTAATTTCTCCTTAAACAACAATAAATTTAAAAATATGATTGATATAGTCGACAGTATCTTTTCAGTTTTAAAGGAAACTTTATTTCCTTCTTCAGGAGTTCAGTGTAAGGCCCTGAAGAAGGAAATAAATAGTTTCTGCAACATTGGCCAAATACTGAGTTTTTTTTTGACAGAACCTCGATTTCCTTAAACAATAAAAATATAGATTTTTCCTGTGGGTTGGAATAATATTAATCTAGGACTTCAAATTTCGTTAGTTTTAAGGATTATAAATATAATCGGAATTTTAAATGTTTTATTTCCTGTAAAACTTGAAAAGTGGAACCACCTAACTACTGCATCCAAGTCTTCAATTATCTTGGGATAATTAAATGAAAAGTACTAAGAGGAAGAAAATAAACTAAGAGACAACTTGAAGAGTTTAAACTTTATTTACAAATAATCAAACATATGGGGGGACTTGGAGGAATCCCAATCAACTAATTTATCTTATTTCGAGAGCATTCAAAGTTTGTTTGTTAACTGAAAAGTTGATGATTAAGAAACTAGATTGTTCTGTGAGGGGACACAAACCAATTTTCGGTATGCTGAACTTTTTTGGATCACAGAGGACAATCTAGTTGGTCGTGTTTCTGTATTCATCTCTATTTCCATCGGCGTTTTCTCCAAGCCCCGTCTGTAAATTAAAAAAACAAAAATATATTACAGTGACGTATTGAATGCCCGTTGGAGGCTTCTCTAGGTTCATTTTATTTTTACGTTTTGTTGCTTCAACTGCTTTCGTTATTAGTGACAGACTATCTGCAGATTGCCATCCTTACCCAAACAATATACAGGAATATAACATTGCAACTAATACTGATCCCGGTGGGACTCAGACCCAAGAACTCTCCTCCATTCCATCATCGAGATCCCCATCTCAGATGTGTTGTGTACGTGCTGAGTGTAAAGTACCACTATACGACATCTTCGGTTATGCGCACAATCTATTTTCAGGAAATCGTAAATTTTTCCGAACAATAATGAGTACTAGTAATAATATGCGATTGTGAAAATAATTATCCGACTGGCTCGCTCTGGGCAATAACTATTCCTCGTTTCACCCAAATTTGGATTAGCTTTTCTAGCGACAATTTGCCCCTGACAATTTTTTTTTCAAATTCGTAAATTTTTCTTTATTCTAAGGATATATGCAATGTATATCACATTTTAAATATGGTAGTGTAAGTGTGGAAGAACGTTGAACTGCCCTGCGCGACTTGAAATAATAATTTTAAAAATACGAAAGGGTAAAAAAAAAGATCTCAATTCCTTATGTTATAAAACTTAAAAAAACAGCATAAACCCAGCAAAGATGGTGCCGAAGCACTTCATTGAAATTTATGAAACCTGACACCGATGTCAGATAAATTGTTGAATGTTACTTCAATGAATGGATGACACCCGCACTTACTATGTATTTAGACAGATAGAAAACTATTATCAATTATGTACCAACATTGAGTTGCACATAAAACAGAAGGTTGCAAGGCACCATTCTCACTTCCATGCATGTCTACCCGGTGAGGAGCCTTCTTTAATGTAAACGGTCCAATTCTATTTCTTCTTCAGCACCTTCTTGACGTCCGATTCCTTTCAGACTTCCATGTCCTCTTAGAGCTTCTCTTCTGTTGTTTGTTCACCATCAGATCCTTCCCTTCCTTTCAAAGCCTGTACAGAAAATATATTTTATTACAAACACAGTGAGTGCCAAAAGTTTTGATACACCTGATATTTTTTTCAAAAATAACTTTATTAAGGAATATAGAAATAATTAAAAAGTGAATAAACACTCAGGTCATTAACATTATAATTTATTCATGACATAGGCAGGAGAGAAAACATACAGTAGTTTTTTATTCGTCTTGAAATGCCAACAACGTGAAAAACAACAATAGCCATGAAAATCAAAAGTAATGATACAGTTTGAATTTACACTTGACATTTATTAACAACGATATTTTTAATATTTGGTTGGACCACCTTTTGCTTATATAATATATAACTCTCCCCAATCTTCTTTGCATCGAAGTTAGAGCGGGCGGTATTTTCTCCCATTCATCCTATAGTGCTTTTTTCAAATCTCCCCGGTTGGAATTGTGGTGTTTTCGAATTTGTTGCTCCAAATAATCTCAAACATGCTCAATGGGATTTAAGTCGGCTGACTGGGGAGGTATTTTCATCCATTTCACTTTTTAATTATTTCTATATTCCATAATAAAGTTATTTTTGTAAAAAAATATCAGGTGTATCAAAACTTTGGGCACTCACTGTACATACATATAGTTGAGCCGTTCACTGCACAAATCGATTAACTCCATAAAACAAAAAGTGGAGAAATGCGTTGAAATAATGTACATTGTTTTTTAAAATTCCCTTTATAATATAAATTCAAATAAATATTGTAGCATGCATAAATACAGATGTAGCTTTGAGCTAACGGTAAATAAAATTAATAAGAAGGAATAGCCAAAAAAGTAATCGTCAGTAATGTTATAATTGTTACTTATGTGACGGGGGGAGTTAATCGATTTGGCAAGTAAAAAAAGGGAGAAAGTTAAATTCAGAATTCAAATTTCCAAGTTTTTTATTATAGAAAAAGTTAATTATTATAGTAGTAGTAGTATTTGGGTTTTTGTTTGGCACGCAACAGCCAGGGTCATAGCGCCAATCTAGCGTATTTTCGTTATGTTGGTCAAATTTTTCAGTAACAGCTGATTTGATAAGATTTATCTCAGTGTTTTGTATGCTTTTGACGCCTAATTTTTTTTGCCTTTCAAGTTTCTTTTGTGTGTTTTCTTCGTGTAGGTGATTAGAACAAGCTTTCTAATATGTTTTTTCTTTGTTCAGTTGAGGTGAAACGAGATTTAGCCCAAAAGTTAGGACTTCAAGTGCCTATTTGTGAAAAATGAAAGATAGGGAAATCATCTGATTTATCTCCAAGGAAAAGGGCCTTGATTCAGTGCCTGTTGGACGAAAAAAGATATTCTCAACGTAGCGACAAAACTTGGTATATCACAAAAATCTGTGAGCAGAATGAAGGTTTTGGCTGAAGCTGCGTCATCCCTCTCACCAAAACGGGAAGGTAAATGTGGTAGAAAACCAAAAATATCCCCAGATTAGGAAGAAAACTTGCCCAGATGGCTAAAAAATGGAAGGGCAACAAGCAAAGAGTTGTCAAACAACCTGAAACAGTATGAAGTCGAAGTTACCGCTTCTGCAGTTAGAAGAAGACTTTGCGCAGTTGGACTCGCTGCTCGTAGACCAAGAGAGAAAGCAAAAAATCACACCTGCAATGGCTACTAAAAGATTGTTATGGGCAAAGCAAGTTCAAGAAAAGTTCGGAGACAACTGGAATGAAGTAAGAAATCAAAATTGTACTTACAAATTAATCAGAAATGTTGGAGATACCATTTTTCAATTTGTTGTTGTTTGCTGCTCTCCCGCGAACAATTTTCACTCATTCTCATTCACCTCGTAACCTCCCTCTCAATTGGACAAAGGGTGAAACTAATAGGATTTGTTAATTTCAATGTTTCAGGTCCTTTCCTCCGATGAATCCATATTCTCCATATGTGAGGAGAGCGGTCAGTATGTGCGGAGAAGCTGCGATGAAGAGTTTCACCAACAGTGTATCGCCCAGACTGTGAAACATCCAACCTCAGTTATGGTTTGGAGCTGCATGTCCTCAAAGGGTACAGGTAGGCTGAACATTGTGGAAGGTACTATCAGACAAGATCAGTACAAGAAAGTGCTTGAAACACGGCTATTACCTCAGGTTCATGAGTGGTTTCCTGATAGAAGTTTTATTTTCATGCAAGATGCAGCTCCTTGCCACAAAGCAAGATCAGTCATGAATTACCTCGCTGATTCTGGAATCTAAGTGCTTCCTTCGCCAGGGAACAGTCCCGATGCAAACCCTATCGAGAATTTATGGGCTCTCGTGAAGAGAAAACTAAAGAAGAAGACGATTACAACCAGAGTGGAACTCATGGAAGAGCTCATACAGATTTGGCACCGGGATCAAGACATCACAAACACATGTGAATCATTATTGGAGAGCATGTCAGAAGGTGTTAAATCGATTATTTATAATAAAGGGTACCATACAAAGTATTAAATGTATCAAAATAGTGAACGTTTTTGAAATAAATGTATTTTTATGAGCAAGAAGTTGTTTATTGCAACTATTTCTGAGTTGAGTCCAATAATTTTCACACCTCTGTAATAATTGTTAAATAAAATAATTTTATTTAACTATTATTACAGAGGTGTAATAATTATTATTTCTTTTGATGCTTTCATATTCTTGAAAAAGAAAGATGAAAACAATTATTATTAATGGAGTACCACTAGTATAAATAATTGATTTATAATTACAATAAGAATAATGAAATAACTAATATTTAAGTTTAAAAGAGAAACACTGTAAACACCTTATATATAATGGTGAACGTACTATATAAACAAACAGACACCTTATATATTTGAAAATATTAAAATAGACAACAGGATGTATCCTCGATGGACCTTGGAAAACTATCTCTTTCAGACGAAGCTGCTATGGATCACTGAACATATACATAACAAATAGTTTTGTTCTTCTTGGCTCTGCAAGAATGAATTTTTCCAGATAAAATAATTAAGAGCCGGACTGATAGAGAGCAGACTGGTGGTGGGGGGACCAGTTGATCAATGAGAGGACACCATCCTTTGTTTAACTTCCCCGGGGATTTATTCACATTCATTCATGTGGTTTCTTCAACCTCTACATTATCTTTCTAAATAATATTTGTGTATGTTAGTCATGAGTTCTCTCTGAAAGAGTTAAGCTGGAAAACAAACTCTGAGACTGGTAGTAGACAGCAGGAGCCCAATTTGTTTAGTTTCTAACAAGTGGCTTCTTGAAAAATAACTTTACTAAGTACTAATTTATATTTATTGTTTATCTTGTAAAAATATATTTTTGTTCATGATTGAACGCTTCATGGTTTATATGTATATTTTTTAAAGGATTTGACGAAATAATAATCTTGTAGATAAAGCTAGAATTTAATAAATATTTACAAAGTTTTCAGTTTAAAAAATCAACTTAATCACTAGCGTTCCTTGCGAATTTTCAAATTAAGTTGATAAGCTAATAGATAATATCCATTTTTTTTTTGTTATTCATGTCCGCGCTCTAACTACGATAGCTGGACATGAGCCCGACTATACTATGGGAGTCCCACATTTTGCCTACCCACGTTTATACAAAGGTAGGTTAGATGTCTTCAACGTACACCTCACATCGCACAGGCTTACTTACAATCAACTAAACTTGTGCTCAAGGTTTTTTTTACCTCCCAGATAAAAACTTAAGTGCTTCAGCCGGGTTTCGAACACGTGACCTTGAGCCCAGGAAACAAGCATGCTATCTCTCGGCGCTCTCTATTTAAAATACCAACAAAACAATTGATTGTATCCACTGAAGCTTACAATTATGACTGACTAATTTAAATCATGAAATATATTCCACTTTTTGTTAATTGCAAGCTTCATCTTCTGGTATTTTTTAATTGCCTGGATGTCCGTTAATATATGTACTGCTAACACAGCATTTCGAAAAATAATAATAATAATCATGGTATTTTACAACGGACAGAGAATTAACATTAGAAATTCTTTAATTTTGAAATGAAAATCTCAAGAACTTTTTTTTTCCTAAAGAAGAATTTGTACTTTAGGAAAATTAATAATAATAACAGAGGTTATTTTGAATTAGAGAGAAGAGTTGAGAAGGAGTTGGCTGACGGTCTTTAAGGAATATCTGTTATCGATACCATGACATTGCGTCCCACTCGAAGGACGGTCGGCTTCCGATCTTGAGCACAATAGGCAAGAACGCTAACTCCGTGCTATTGACGCTCTTATTATTATATATTTTTCTTTGGATTTCATTTTGTAAAATCACCCTTTCACATTTATTGTATATTATTCACATTTTGTGGAGGTTAGGTTAGGTTTTATGACTCATGCCCGGGCTTTAACTACGAGGTCATATCGCCGACTACCAGACCGCTCTTTCGTCACTCTCGTAGACATGAGCCCGACTCTACTGTTGGAGTCCTAAATTTTGCCTACCCTAAATTTTTAATCACCTAGGGTAGGGGTCTTTAACGAGTACCTGACATCGTACAGGCTCGGGACCATCGCTTAACGTCCCATCCGAAGGACGGCGTGCTTAAGTTTATTTTGCCTCCCAGACAAAATAAACTAAGGGCCTCGGTCGGGTTTCGAACCCACGATCTTGAGCTCAGAAGACAAGCACGCATACCACTGAGCTACCAGCGCCCTCTACATTTTGTGGATATTTTAATAATGTTTCGCAGTAGATGCTCAAAATCGCCAAACAGAAGTATGACCTGCTGGAAGGAGCTACCGCTGAGTGGTCTTCCTCTCTCACGCCACTCAAGACATCTATCCACCATGTCCCCTTGGTAGCTGGTTGTTCCGTGAAAGCAACAGTTGCGACCAAACGTTGTATAAGGAAGAAAAAAAAGTATGGAACAAGGTTAACCTATAAAAAGTGTCAATACTCAATACATAACGGTTCAAACGTATCGACACTATAAATATCGTGTTTGGGTGTACAAGTATGAATGGATACATTTTTATAATGGATTTATGGTTGCCATGCCCGCGCTCTGTCGTGTAAGGCGGACACTCTAGTTTCCCTCTAGTCTAGTCACATGTTACCGGCCTTCTATAGAGTAGCCTTTTCTTTTGATAGCCAACCTTGGGAACCGACCAACCCTATCTAGATTTATGGTTGTCATGCCCGCGCTCTGTCGTGTAAGGCGGACACTATGTTCTGTTTCCCTCTAGCCTAGTCACATGTTACCGGCCTTCTATAGAGTAGCCTTTTCTTTTGATAGCTAACCCTGGGAACCGACCAACCCTATCTAGATTTATGGTTGCCATGCCCGCGCTGTGTCGTGTAAGGAGGACACTATGTTCTGTTTCCCTCTAGCCTAGTCACATGTTACCGGCCTTCTATAGAGTAACCTTTTCTTTTGATAGCTAACCCTGGGAACCGACCAACCCTATCTAGATTTATGGTTGCCATGCCCGCGCTCTATCGTGTAAGGCGGACACTATGTTCTGTTTCCCTCTAGCCTAGTCACATGTTACCAGACTTCTACAGAGTAGCCTTTTCTTTTGATAGCCAACCTTGGGAACCGACCAACCCTATCTAGATTTATGGTTGCCATGCCCGCGCTCTGTCGTGTAAGGCGGACACTATGTTCTGTTTCTCTCTAGCCTAGTCACATGTTACCGGCCTTCTATAGAGTAGCCTTTTCTTTTGATAGCCAACCTTGGGTACCGACCAACCCTATCTAGAAGCCATTGTTCCATCCAGTAAACAAGCTGTTTATGTCCAAGTGAAATGGTTAGTTAAGATAGTTTTAGAAGAGTCCTCTTTCTTCTCCTGCTCGTCATGTTTGGCCCTCTGCACCCAAAAACAACTTTATTAAGGGAAGTGTCCAAGTTTTTTGTAGCCAAGGGAACGGAACGGAGAGCAACAGAGATCTTAAATATAAATACCCTTTCAGAATAAGGCTCTGGGTTGGGTTGGGTGGATCTAGAGTCAGCCATTTTGTTGGAATCAGTCTGTTAGTTGTGAGTCTTTTTTCTCTCTAGTCTCAACTTGAAGGATGTTGTCTTTGCGCAAGTTAACTGTTGGGATTTTACATTTCTTTGTTTATCATCCATTCCCAAAGGTTCGGAAGCACCTTCATAGCTTTCCTGTTTATACCAGAAAGCACCTCTGTAACGACAGTACACCCAGGGGTGGACTTAGGGACTTGATAGGAAGGACAGGATGCGCCTGTTATAGACCGTGTTGGGGCTGAAAAGCGGCCACCAGGCCTCTTACTCCCTCTTGACTCCCCAGAAAACTAACCCTAAGGGACTTAAGCTCTCCTTCATGTTTTAATTGCACCTGTACCCTTCATGGCTGTCATTTTAACCCTTATTTACAATGGTTTGATTACTTGGCATAATTTAAGATGAAAAAGGATCCATTGCTGCTAATTCAACTTGTTTTTATTATAAGGTTTTCAGAATTATATTAGTTTTGAAATGTGCTGCGTTATTGCCCATAGAGCAACAAAGTATTTATATATTTTTGTTTTCATGTATGTATTGAGTGACGCCTGTTTACCCGGCTCGTAATTTAACCTGGCTACAAGGATGTTATTTGCTAAAAATTGAAGAGTTAGTTGGCCCCTCCCCCTTTCCCAATCTCAGTTAAAGGAAACGGATTCCTGGTCAAACAAAACATTAATTCTAACAAAGCACAGACAAAACATTATTTTTATAAGAAAGACGAGCTGTTCACTGAACATCCCATAATTTTCATCATATTTGCAACATTCAAATAACTACAGTGTGGCTACAGAACAGTATTATCAGGATCAACAAAGTCTCTAATTTTCTCACAATTCAGTCCTTTCAGTATTGAGAAAATTGTGGGAAGTCTAAGTTCTGTCATGTAAAGGATAAAACTCAACATTTGGCCAACGTTCCGGAAACTGTTTATTTACATCTTCAGGGCCCAACAGAACATAAGAAACAAATTAGTTGGTTATTCGTTGCAGACAGTAGAATAACAATGATTTCCCTTTATTCTTATTTTATAGATTTCCTTATTCGTGTATATTTTCAAATTTTCTTTAAAGAGGTTTCAATTTTTTTTAAATTATGCGATTGTATTGTTCATAATGAATAACCAACTAATGTGTTAGATATATTCTATTAGACTCTGAGGAAGGAATTAAATAATTTTCGAAACGTTGCCAAAGTTCTGAGTTTTCTTCCTCGACTTCCCTTATCATTCGTACAGATACCGTTGCTTCTATCCATCATCGAATAAATAGTTATAATGCCATTTCATCTATCAAATTCTACTGTTCCTTTCGTTGCAACGTGCTGCCGCTACACGCCCTTTATTTACAATTACAATTTTACTTGAAACCTTTTACGCAGCGATAAATAATCAGTGAATGAACAATATACAAATAACTAAATTATACTAAGTTATAAACCCGAAGTTTTAATTTGAATCTAGGTCTTATAATTATTAATTATGTATTCCTCTCGGCCAAATGTACAACCAGCCATGCCTTCTGTGAGTTCGTACATGAGAAGGATCATTACACCATATGGAGTGACTTAAATTCAGCATCTAGCTGAGGCGACATCTGGGTACGAGGACTGGGAGAACAATACACAGGGTCCTGGCAAAATAGTTCGAAGTTCTGTCTCCAGTAATGAGAGCAAGTTTTCGCGGGCGGGGGGGGCGTTGGTTAGGTTAATTATCATATGCTATAGCATGCTCCCAACCTCAGGAATGGCTCTCTAGCACATTATTCCCATCCCACTCTGTCTCTTTTGAACAATGACACATTCAGCCGATCCTTGTCTTTCGATATAGACAAATGGCCCTCGAGGTCTGCACAAGCCTCTTTGACAAATTTTTCCAATTCCCTGCAATTGAATGAGAAGAAATTTTAGTTAGGAATAGCATATAAAATATGTGAATGTACATCACATCAAAGAACTTGGCACAGTTTTTCAAGGTGTTCAAAATGTCTAGCCGCAGAAAAAGAACAATAGAAATAATAAAACTTATATTTGGAAGAGTGAAGGGTTCAAGTCACTGACCGACGAAACGCTAAAAAAATACTGTCTACCTAAAGGTTGAATGTAGGAAGGAAGGCTGGCCTCCCTTCACTCTATAATGCCCGCTCTGAATGTATAAGAGGTGTGAGGAACCCTTACAGACTTGCTGACTTCTCATGATACCCACCTAGACTGGAATGGCATCAGCCCCCCCACCCATCCAAAGATTCCAACTAGATTGTCCAACTCTGTATATATTCAGTTGATCCATCGTCAAAATCAGTATAGGTAATAACCTATTTTCTCATAATCCTTGATAAAGAAATAGAATGCGTTTGCCTGTTTTAGCGCATAAAAAAATCTTTGTATGAGAAAAATTATCGATGAGAAACAGATTGTAAAGAGCGTTTTGTTAAACTTGAGCAATATAACGTACTACCGAAATATGCACTAGCGCCTTCCCTATACGAATAGCTTCTCTTATACAGTACATGCTACCACAATTTAAAATATGGTGTGGTTACTTCAGTAAAACATGGTGTGAGTTGGCAAATTCTTATTTATTTACGATGAGGATATTGTCAATAAGTAACTCCAGTCCTTACAACGTAGTTCATCATTGTTTAAATTGAGTTCCTGCAAGAATATATATTATTCTGTAAAGCTAGTAGAACAACTAAGTCTCAAGTCTCTCACTAACTACTAAGGTCCCTTCTCAAGTTAGCAGCCAGGGACACGTAACTACTAAGGTCCCTTCTCAAGTTAGCAGCCAGGGACACTAACTGCTAAGGTCCCTTCTCAAGTTAGCAGCCAGGGACACTAACTGCTAAGGTCCCTTCTCAAGTTAGCAGCCAGGGACACTAACTACTAAGGTCTCAGAACACTGATATTCTTCTGGTCAAAATGCTTTGTTAAACTGTATGTGAATGTGACGTCATCTATCTAGGGGAGAATCATTTTTATTTGTTTTATCTCCATTTTCCTTCCTCACCAGAATCACACAAACAACAAAAACACGTTGAACTTTTCATATAATATACATATTTCTTTACACAGAATATACAAAATAAAAATATTCCTCGAATCGTGTATTTATTAATTTTTTCTTTCAACTGGCCTCATGTACGATGCGTATTAGCCATGTCTAATAATGGTGTTGTAATTGGTTATATGGACACTGAAAGGAGTTATCCATGAAATCAAACTCTGCAGTGCGGGATTCGAACCTATATTTCTTCTTCGGCTATTTTGGTCAGGACCAACCAGAATATAGTTTTATCTTTACTTATGACAGTCCAACTTGGTATCTGGTTGATGTCCAACTACCGACATTGATGTATTAATGATTTTTCCATAGGCTAAAGAGGCTATACCCAAATTTAAACGTAAGTTGATCTCCTGCTAAACCTTCCAAATCTTTATTTGCTGCAAGTTACCCTCAGTTGTTGGTTCTTCTATATCCCGAGTCACACGTTAGTTTTCGCTCTCCTTCTAATCCGTCAGTATCTTTATTTGGTGGAACCTTAAATTCTGATTTTGCGTTTTTGAGGTTCCTCCAATCTTTGTCTCTAACAGAGACTACACCCCACATTACGCTCTCCCGCTATACTACAATATCTTCATTATTGGATTCTGAGATCAGAGGACCAGGTGCAAACTCAGGGTGTTCTCTAAAACCCGAACACTGGAGCATATAACGAAATTCTCCTTAGAAGACCAGACGGGGAGGGGGCTACATATGATTAGAGAGATGTTTTCATTGTCGCGGACGGGCTTTATTTCAAATCGTAGATATCTGTTTCAGTTTGATCTACTGAACCAATTTCAAATCTGAAATGTATGTTTAATTCTCAATTTGTTTCTATAAGAGTGTATAAACTCAGATTGTCCAAAATTCTAATACATAAAAATGTTGCATCCAATTATCGCAACCAATATTAAAAAAAAAAGATCGACCCTTCATTCGAGTCATTATATTGAGACAAATGCAATTTTTATATTAAAAATTGTTTGATTTTTACCTCGAAAATAAGGGGGGCAAGGTTTATTGCCGAAATCAAAGCCATCTATTATCTCAGGAACACACTAAACTGCCTTCCCAAGCGTGAACTGAAGGAAAACGTTTTAGGAGAAAATTGCAGAAGAATTCAATTCCTTAATAGGACATCTCTACAAGTTAGTAGTTTTATTGACTTTTGTTTTGAATTGAACAAAGCAACAACAAAGTTTATTTCGACCAGAACAAAGTTCTTCTCATAAAATATAACATGGAACTATTTAATAATGTATTGTCTGCACAACCTTGAATTGAGCCAACTCAACAACAGTAGGCTGGCTAACATTAGAATTGTTATTATAAGGAAGAAATATTTTTTCAACACCTAACATAAGTAGGAAAAATAAGGATGTGGATGGAATTATTTTTTTTTTAATGTTTAGATTCAAGAATAGAAACCGTCAACAAACAATGATTAATGGTTGACACCCCTAACGCATTCCTCCATACATGTAATATTTTTTATTAAATTTAAATTCTGGATTTCCGGACAAACACTTCAGGTTCTTAGCCTTTGTTTGCTTTTAGAATCAACAAATATTATAGCCCTGTTATCAAACTGTATGGTTATGAGATATTAGATCGGTGAATACACACTTGAGGTGGCTCTGGCGACATTCAACAGGTTTTGGTGATCGTACATTGTTGTCTTTTGATAGGTAATTTTGAACTGAGACTGTTTTTGAATTGTTTCTTTCGATTCAAGGACTATAGCTTTCAGTTCCGGACGTTACTCTGGATTTAAAGGTTATACACTTAGCTGCCGGCTTTCCCTGAAGTGAACCTTCCAAGCTTCATGTGCCGTCATGATGTCCACCATTCATTGTAGGTCAGATCTCATCGAAAACTACTTGCATCTCAAAAATAAATGATCCAGGTACTTCTCTTGATTATTTGTACAAATATGTTTTCAGTCTCAGTACAATAAATTTGCCTTGTGTTCTCATATTTAAACCCTCATACACTGGTTGTCTGTCAGCTGTCTGTTACTTTCCATGCCAATCTGTACACATACATTTATATCTGCTGTAATATGACCCAGAATAAAAGGCTTATTCCTTCCCCTCTCTCTCCAACTTCCCCCTCCCCATTTATTTCCTTCTCCGTTATTTTCAACTTCAACAAGCATAAAAAATTATTGGAATGAAAGTGTCTTTCTAGTTTATTCAGTATTTTTTAAACGTATAATCAATAATAACAGAAAACATGAAATAACTCGTGTTACTTTTCTGTCTCCAAGTAAACCCCCCTTTCTAATGTTACTTTGAAATAATGTGTATTCTAAATGTTATGTCCGAATAGGCAGTTCGAAATATGAAGTTTGATTGAAATATTATAATATTTATAATTAAAATAAATAATATAAGCCGAGAAATATTATCATTTAAGCCATGTCCCTGTGACGATAGAAACAGACTCTAGCGAAAACATTTATAGAACAAATAAAATTGTCTTTCATATTGGCTTGTTAACTATTCAAGTAGGATCGATAGTGAGAAAAAACTTGAAATAAAATATTTCTGTCTTCAATTAAACCCAGACACTTCAGGGATCCTGAAATCATATTTATCTTAAATCCTATTACTGAATTGGCAGATTCAAACCGTGAATATGGTAGTCATAAATGTGTTGTCATTTTCGCATGATAACAAACAACTGAAGAAGAAGAAGAAAAACATTTTATTTGGACCAGTACTAAATATGTACTTTACACAAAATGAACATGAACAACAAAACATGAAAATTATAATTAAAACAAAAAGTCTTGGTACAGTCTTGGTTGCAGCCTGCGAGCTACAGGCTGGCCGAGACTGTAGTGAACCGCACCAGAGCAGGCTGGCAGACCTTGATGGAAGCTTCGGGTGAGTTTCTCAATGTGGGCTGCAAAAGGAGCAACTCCCAGTTCCCGATGGATTTGGGTGTTCCTGATAAACCAGGGTGCGTTCACCGCTATCCGGAGGACTTTGTTTTGGAATGTTTGTAATCGTGTTATGTTAGTGTGGCTATAGTGCAGAACCATACGGGGCAAGCGTAGGTTAAGAGTGGAAGTATTAGTGTTTTGTAAAGTAAGGATGTGCATGTGTGTCTGAGTGGTGTATTCCTGTTTATGAGTGGGTAGATGAGCCTGAGTCGTGTGTGTGCTTGTTGGAGTTTTATGTTGATATGTAGGCGCCATGTTAGTCTTGTGTCAAGATGCACTCCAAGATAGCGCACACCCTGGTCTTTAGGATTCCATGGAATTGGGAGTTGGTCGATTTGCAGCCTTCTGAGGTGTTCTATCGAGAAGCGGCGTAAAGCGAACACCTTCGCCTCCGTCTTCCCACCGTTCAACTTAAGCTTCCATTTTCCAAACCACTGGCCGATCTCATCCACCTGGATTTGTAGGGAGTCGATGGCCGCTTCCAGAGCTATGTTTTGGCTGAGGATCAACGTGTCGTCAGCGTAAGTCGCCAGGGTTGCAGAGACTGGTTCTGGCATGTCGTGACAGAACAGATCAAACAAGAGTGGACTGAGGATCGCACCTTGTGGGACTCCCGCTGATATCTTCTTTCTGGAGCTCAGTGTGTTGTTCACCCTTATTTGGAATGTTCTGTCACGAAGAAAAGAGCTAATGATGTTCTGGATGTATTGCGGAGGCCAGGTCTGTTTTAATTTGAAGAGCAAGCCCTCGTGCCAGACGGTGTCGAAGGCAGCTGCGACGTCCAAGAAGGCTGCTACTGTGTACTGCTTCCGCTCAAAGCCCCCCACAATGGTCTCAGCAACTCTCTGTAGCTGATGGACTGCTGAGTGGTTTGATTTAAACCCAAACTGGTGGGCAGGGATGGTCCCTGCAGTCTCCAGATGACGGAGGAGCCTCTTGTGAATTATTTTCTCAAGAAGCTTTGAGAGGCTATTTAAAAGGCTTATTGGTCTATAGCTGCCTGGGTCGTTTTTTTTCTTTCCTGGCTTGTGAAATGTTAAAACAACGGCGTTTTTCCAGTCTGCAGGAATGTAGCCGTGGCGAAGACAGGCGTTGAACACACTTGCCAGGTAGGCTATGCTCTTCGGAGGAAGCTTCTTCAGCACCAGGTTGGGGATGATGTCTTCACCGGGGGCCTTCTTGGTGTGTAGTCGTGTAATGTGGGCGTGTATTTCTGATGGTGTGGTATGCTGTATGGATGCTTCGACTGTGTGAAGTGTGTTGGAGAGGTATGATTGAACTGTGATGAGTGTTTCATGATCGTCAGCGTTTGTCGTTGTGAATTTATTTTCCAAATGGGTCGCCAGTAATTCGGTTTTCTCTTTGTCAGTTGTGGCAGTCATTTGTCCGTCAGTTAAGATGGGTAGGGGTGTCCTTTGGTCTAGAAGTCGTCGTGTCTCTTTCCATAAGTTGTTGTCGCCCGGATTCATGTCAGTCAAGTATTTCCGATAGTTCGTGATTCTGTCGTTGTCAAGTTCCCATCGTATGCGTCGGGTCAGGCGATTCAGTTCTCTTTTCTCAAGGGGATCTCTTGTTCTTTGCCAGTGTTGTCGTAGTGTGTTCTTTGTACGGATCATATCCATTATATGTGTTGGTGTCTTGTTGTGGAATAGGTGTCGTTTGTCAGTGAAATGTCGGTATGTTGCTTCATGTACTGAGGTGTGTATGGTTTGTGTGAACGTCCTAACTGCATTGTCAATGTCGTCCGTCGTGCTATAATGATGGGGGACCCCGAGACAGTTCATTCCGTCTTCAAACGTGGCCCAGTCGATCTTCCCCGTGATCAACCTTGGAAGATATTCCTCCTTCTGTGGCCTTGCTAGGAAGGTGCAGATAACTGGGAGATGGTCTGAGTCTAAGTCGGTCAGTGTCTCGTGAAACAGGGGCAAGTTAAAGTTGTGTATCAGTCCTATGTCCAGTATGTCGGGTTGGTATGTTCGTTGAGTTGGGTAGAATGTCGGTTCTTCAGGTGTCGATATTTGTATCCCCAGGTTTTCTGAGATGGATTGTAGTCTAGTCCCGTTGTTATTCTGTCTTCTGCATCCCCATAGCGTGTGTTTGCTGTTGAGGTCCCCGATCATTATAGTCGGTAGTCCTGTGAAAATATGTTCGAAGTCAGTCTGTACCAGTCTTGTGTTCGGTCGATGGTATGCTGATATGATGTTGAGTGTGCCGGAGAGTGTGGTGAGGGTGACTCCAACTGCCTCCAAGTTCTGGAGAGGGGGAATGTTAATCTGTGAATGTTTCAGGTGTCGTTTGATGAAAATGCCAACACCACCGAAACGTGTCGGTCGGTCCAGTCTATATGAACAGTAGCCAGAGAGTTTGAGTTTGTCTGTCGGTTTGAGGTGGGTCTCAGTTATGCATGCAATGTCGACATTATATCGTGATAAAAAGTTGGTTAATGACGGTTGCCTTATCTTTAAGCCGTCCGCATTCCAGTTTAATATAGTTAAATTTTGAAAAGTTCCCAGATTAGGGTTTGCCATGATTCATCGAAAAAAGGTTAGTGAATAAATTGGATAAGAAAGCTTGGATGTGGGGGATGAATGGTTTGATGAGGTTCATGATGAGTCCAGTCAGGTCAGTCGTTGCCTCAGAGCTAATTCCATTGTTTGCAGTATTAGGTTGCGGTGGTGTTGGCCTACTTCGATTTTTGTCAAACCAAAAGTTCGTAGGTGGTTTGGGCTCCGGGGAGGTAGGTGCGTATGGTGGTGTATTGGGTGTGTTGGCTGAATGTGCGTGTGTGTGTTGCGGAGGTTGATTTGTATTAGTGTGAAATGTTTGGCTTGCGGTGGTGCCTGCGGAAATTGACTGTAGTTGCCGTTTCGGTGGTCGTTTCAGACAGCCTCCAAAGTTGGCGGTATGGTCGCCCCCACAGTTGGCGCACTTCGGTTTGTCAGTTTTTTGGAAAGGACAAACTTTATAGTGGTGATTCCCTGCACACTTAACGCAGGTCGACTCAAGGCGGCAGTAGTTCTTGGTGTGCCCGAATTTTTGGCAGTTCATGCATTGAGGAACGTGCAGGGACCGGCGTCTTTCCTCCACGTGGATACGACTGTAATATAGTTTCGTAAGTGAAAATATGGCTTTTCCCTGGTCGTTATTAGTCAGTTCGACTGCGCACAATGGCGTGGGCATTTTGTCTCTATTGTGCAACCTGGTGACCGAAATAACTGGGTAGTGAGGGAGCAATTCATTTTTGACGTCTTCTTCACTGAACGCGTATGGCACACCTCGGAGAATCACCGATACATTTTTAGTTTCTGGATTAACATAAGTATAATAGTTAATTTTATGCGTATCGTAGAATTTTGTCAGGGCCCTAAAATCGTCTGACGAGGTCGCTTGAATTTTAATTTTTTCTTTTAGGCATTGTTTGGTTTCAAACGGTGATGTAGCCACCTTTAATATGTCAGTTGTTATTTCTTTTAGGTTATTGTAACCTACAATAAAAATTGGAGGTATTTTAATTTTTTTACTATTTTCGGAATTTGAATCGGCCGGTTGGGGCTTGGAAATGTCTAAATTGGTTAGAGCGGAATACCTGTTAGAAACTATGACTGGTGAGTTGTAAGATTTATACCTCTTGGTGACGGCGAGGTGTGAGGCGGGTGTCTCCTGGTCAGGCTGGTCTAGGGTCCTCTTCTTGCCACTAAGGCCTGGAGGGTCAACGGCCATCGATGCTGTAGCCAGGGGCTGGTGTGGTACCTGTTTGAAGTTACTTGGCTGGCTGTGGCTGGCCGTGGGCACTGGTGCACTCTCTTCAGCCCAGGAAGAGCGCGCCCCGCTGCAACTCATTCCGTTTGGTGAAAAGGTCCTCTCCCTGATACTTTTCACTGTTTCACGTTTTTACAAACACAGTAAAAACCGCACTATTAATTATTTTTTTGAAGAGCAATTTTATAACACTATTTTTGTTTAACGTGAACAGCTGATTCGACGATAACAAACAACTAACCTCTTACAATTTTATTTATAAACATCATACTAGATTATATACTTATATTGAAGTGATCTTGCTTGGGGTCTTTAAAACTTTTATTATTATTCTGAAAATGATTTTACTTTTGGGGTTAACATGCGTACTCAGAAGGTGAACTAGGCTATAGAGAGTTTAGAGAACAATTTATAAGACAACATTCATTTATTAACACAATTATTGACATATATTAGTGAGGCGTCCCTCCATAATCGCACATCTGGAATAAAATATCTATAAAACATGAAACAATTTATATAGACTTAAATGTTCTGGTAACTCCCGCAACGTGAAGGTGTCTATTGATGATCAGCCAGCCATTCGTCTCGATGTCGGAGAAAAATGTAAAATAAATGATTCCGTTACCTTGAAAGTCTTCTTTTTCTTAACCACACTCAAGGCTGTGGTTTCTCCTCCAGGATTCACAAAGATTGAGGAACTTCCAGTCCCTTCGAAATAGGCAGCAGGGATGATCTCCCTCTAGCAGCAAAATGAGAGTCTTCGGTCTCCTACGTCAGCTCAAACAGGAGTCTCCTTCCTCCTACAGCTCAGCCAGGAATGTCTTCTCCTCCAACAGCTCAACTCTGAATAACTGCCCAGCTCAACAGCTGAACTCGGAATGACTATTTCCTCCGGCCACTCAACAGGAATGACTGTCTCCTCTAGTAGCTGAATGAGGACTGTCTACCTCCTCTGACACTTCAGCGAGGAACCCTTGAATTTCCATCCCCTCCACTTTATGTATCTTCCACTAGTGCGCTTCTCGTGTTCGCTCTCATAACTATAATTATCAATTGGTCTGTGATATGCAATATATCACAATATATATTTTTTTTTTCTTTTCAATTTCAAAGATTGCTTCAACTGAAGAAATGCAGAATCCAGACAAAGTAGTGAGAGAGGAGAGTGGCCAGCCTGATGATGGATGCAGCGACGTACAGCAGGAGAAGATTACATTCTTCTTGAGGATATATCTGTAATGCCCCGCGTGCTTCATTACAGATCATCTGGTAAATATGAACTTGTTTTGTTAAAATTTAACAAAACAAGTTCATATTTACCAGATATTTAATGTTTATTGTAGTCGCTGGTAAGTCTCTAATAATTAGTAATACATGGAGGCCGGTGCTTCAGTTACCATCGGTTAGAATTCTGTGGCATTCCTGTAAAACAGGGCGAGGCTATCTCTTTGCGAGCAAGATATTTAAAATAAGAATGAGAGTACCAGTAGTCACCCAAAATGGCAAAACGGATTCTAAATAGAATTTAATATTATACTTTTCTCGGGAATGGGAGTGTGTCTCATTGTAAAGCTGAGAGATACCCGTTGTTGGCTCAGCCTCGCGTGTTGCTATCTCAACACTAGATGTTACTAGCCCCACCGTAACAGGTGGTAGAACTCGTCGAGGGGAACAATACAACTTCTGTAAACCCCTCTCTGATGTTCATCCATTTCAGAGAGATGTCCTTTTTAAATTGTTTTTCTATTGTAAAACACGATTGCTATCTCATTTCTGATACAACCATTAGCATGAATATATGTACAATTTCCAGATAGAAAACATCTCTGAATCTTTCAATATCGTCAACAGCGGCATTAGAATACATATTACATTTTTGTAAAACTTTGAACTTATTTATTTACCGTTAGTTCTTATGCGTTAAACCCATGTACTCAAATAAAGCAGACGGCGCTGTGCTGCTTCCCTAGTAATAACTGTACATTGTAGTACATGCTTCTAAAGCTTATTTATTAGGAAAACTTTGCATATATTTGACGGCTTCAGGATCACCTCATAAACCCTGTTTTGTTTCCAATGACGAGCTGTGCTACTCCTTAAAGTTTATCATACAAAGTACCACCAGTCTCTTTGTATACTTAAAATTGTAATATAATAGTTATGTTTATTTTATTTTAGTCAAATTCCACTATATCTTATACTTATGTCATAATAAATATGTTCTTATTTTAGCTTTAAATACAACATTTGTTTACTGTGCAAAATGACTTGATATTGCTATTTGATAATGAATACATGGTTTCTGTTGCAGATGGCCAGCTGACGCAGACTGGGGAGGCTCCTGGGCCTGTCAACAGGCTTCATCCTAGAGAAAAATCAAAGGTAAGACTAAATTTGAATATTTAAACATATACTCTCCCTAAAAAAGGAATCGATACTTTTTATTCGAGCACATTGATCTGCTCCCAAGAAAAAAGACATGTAAACATATATTTTCTGTGTTTCACTGTTTTGGAGAATGTGAACCCTCCTTTCCAATAAAATTGGTCTTACAAAGATCTGAAGAAGGGCGGATTAACACGATTTTATACAAAGGGTTTTTAAGGCTCAGTTTTCCCTTTGTAATACTGATAATAATAATATTTATTTCCTCCTATAAATACCCCTCTTCCCTTTTGCCGATTTAACTGAAAATCGTTAGGTGTTGTCCTTACGGGGTTCTGATCACTCATATAAACTTTCGTGTCGATACATTAATCCCATTGGGAGTTATCGTGTTCACAGAGAAAGATTTTGTTTAAAAATTTTGTCTTGATGTCGAAAAATATGAAATTTCATTGAAACTCCGCATCGAATTTTTATCCGATTGCATACCTTTCCCTACCTAACGTGGGGTACATGTGTATCGTAGCTGGGTTTCAGGGGGCATGAGTGTTAGTTAGCAAAGTGTAGCCCAGTGTGTTAGGATACAAATGTACCCCCGGCGAGTAACAAAGTTCTAAAATTTACGTATAATAACTTGAATATGTCATATTCGCTATTTGGAAATTTTCACGACAATCATCTTTTTATTTGTTTCAGTTACGGGAATGTGTGATGGTTCTACTGCAGAGTTGCAGAAGCGGATCTACTTCTCTAAGAGCGGAAAGGCAGAGATAGGAAGATCTTCATATCTTAAATATAAGAAAATTAAAGGATGAAGAAGAAAAACGGCTTTAGCCGAACTTTTGCTAAGAAAGGAAATAGAAACAGACATTGATGGAATTATATTAAAATCCATTCAATTATTGCCTTTGTCCACTTCTTTTGGGATGGCTCAGGGACTAGTGACTTTAATTCAAAATTGAGATAAACCTATTTTAATATGATTCCTTTCTCCAATCTCTTCAATTTTTTTTTTTTACAACTGATAAGCTTCTTATCAACACATACTCGTATTATATGTTTTATCATTATTTTTTATATTGTATTTTACTTCAATTGACATTATTATACTTATATTAGTGTACAATATTAAAAGGCATGTTGTCATATCCCCATGGATGTTTGTCTTATTGCATTCCCCGGACATGTCTTCATGATATTATACCTACCTGATGTAGGTATATCATTTTTGTTCTATTCTAAAGGGTCCACTTCAAGAACATTTCTCGCAGGTCCTGAGTGGCTTATAGCAGTATTAAGGAAGGAGCCCATGCTGTTACGATGTCCCCAAGTTGTAGCTAAATTGTTTTGAGACAAGAACATCTCTGGTAGGCTGGACAGTGGAGAATCCTATCTGAGCTGCGTCCTACCTCATTTCCTTGGCTGTTAGTGGATGTCAAACTGGAGTAAGTAGATATGGTTTTGTGGACTGCCGCATTCGCCTAGAAGAATATCTTCTACTTGATCAGTCTGGAGGATCACTAGGAGGCTACTGTGCTATCGCGAGTAGAGCTAGGCCATTGATGGACATCCATCTTGTTCTACAGCGAAACAGCAGTGCTTCTTCTAGGAATCATTGTGCCATCACCCATCACCCTCGTAATTCCGGGGATGTGGCAATTCTATAAGAGAGTACCTAGTTAAGTTATTCTTCATCTCTGGAAAATTGCCGACGTTGCAAGTGTTTCTGCTGTTTTAATAATTTACCTCCTTGTGATGGGTTGGCTTATGTTGTTGAGGTCACTTACCACTATATGTTTACAAAAGAAGAATTTTTACAGTAAACCAAATTGAATAGGACATTAACCTGGAAGCTGAAGGCAGCAAAGACTTTAAAGCCACCAACACTAACATTTGGTGAAGGGGTCAACCGTTTCTTGCTGCCTCAAAATACTAAATTTTTGGAATAATTGTGGTCAGCCCTGTTTCTTTTTTAAATCTATGAAGAGGGCTTAGATTTCTACAAGTAGTTAAGGATGAAACAGTATCTAAACTTTCGACAAATTCTTCATCTAAATGGAACTCAACGGGATTTCATTCTTCCCTAATATACTTTCGGAGGGTCACATCTGTAATTATCTCCATATTACGAACATTATTATCTGCAATTTACTGACAAAGTGGAATTTAGGAGGACTGCCAGCCCCTTGAATAATACTCAAATCACACTCAACTTCTTGAATTTATGTTAGTTCTCTCTCATCTCACTCAATACTAGTATACTTGGCAAGTAGCTGGATAACAGTTGGGTTGTCTTGGTAACAGAACAGCAGATATGTCTGTGAGTAACAGAAAAAGAGAATAACAGATTATTTCAACTGAAACTTACAGATTAAACCAACCCTGAGTGAAACCTCTCTTGGACAGACACCGCAGGGGGCATGTGTCTGTCCTAGAGAGGTGACATTCTCTCAACCTCTTATTTGAGATTTATGTATTACTTCTAGTCCACATTTGAAATACATACTTTTCCATTCATTTTGCTTCAAACGCCAAGAACAGACTATTTGGTTCATTTTAGGGGATGAGAGATCGTATAAAAGTCGTGAGTAAGGAATTCTTAGTAAACTAAAATTACGAATTGTTCAGAGTAAACAAGAAAGGGAACAGTTGTCAAAGGGGACGCTGTCCGATTATAGGAGACTTCCTGGTTACAAGAAAGAGGAACTCATTGTCCGTTTAACAGAGTGTCCGGTTAATAGACGTAGAGAACTTTACGAAACTTATGCATGATGCCAGGGAATTCAAAATTGTCCGTTTAGAGAGATTCCACTGTATAAACTTATGCTCAAAGAAGTTTATGGAAGAGAAAGTTTTTCGTTTAGGTTACAACAAGTTCTACCACTACTGAAAGTTCCAATTGGCAAAGCGTTCTACTTGAGATAGATCTATTTTTACTGCCTTGCTGTGGTTCAAGTGTAGACATGGAACCCGTATATTCTAAACTTGGGAAGGGAGCCAAGACAGTAGGATCTGAAGGTGGTTTCCGCTTCAGTTGACTTCCTCTACACATGAGATATGACCTCGATGACAGCACCACTTGCATACAACTTGTCCATGATGGCTGTTCTGGGCAGAACATGCACCAGTATGCCATAAATGGGTTGTTGAAGTACTCCCCACTAAAATCAAAGTAGCTCCCTATTTACCGGTGCGCGGCCACTCACATTCCTCTCGACCGAGCGTTTGGCCGAATTGAAAAAGATTCGCCGAATTCCGGTAATATCCTGCCAAATATCAAGCTATTTATGAAGAAGTTGGAGAAGTGTGATTATTAGGTTCGGATGCACCTGAAACATTTTAACGACAGCCGATATTTTAAAAGATTTTCCCGGTAAAATGGAAATTAAGAGAATATTCTTAAAGAAAATAGGAAAATGGAGTTTCATATAGAACACACTTTAATTTTTGATGCTCTTTCCATGCAAAACAGATCGTTGGTAAAAAAAAAGAAAGGTTAGACTTCTGCAAGAAATGCACCAAATAGTTACGAAAAACGATGTTTATGAAGAAAATAAAAAGTATGTGGAAAATGTTTTGAGGAGAACTGGATGGAGTATTATTTTTATGGGGCCTTAACAGAAGAAGGGCATCATCACTGATAACATTAGCTGCCAACAGGAACTAGGATGTGTTTTAGTTCTCAATCGTCTAGTTTTGTTTTTTTCTTTCTTTTTGGTGTTCAACTGAAAAAATGCTAGCGTCTGATAGCAATATTCCTTTTAGCTTTCGCTTCATAGGATTTTGTAGAAATAAAATATTTTGACAAGTCCTTAATTTTTTTACTGTAAACTTTTTGTTCCAATAAAATGTACCTACACTTTTTTTGGAATTTTTTAAAAATTATTTGTACTATTTTTATAAAAATGTCTTTTTTTTCATCTACAGAAACAAGTGTACCTTTTTGTAAAAGAAAAAAAAGTTCAGACAAGGGGAAAGAAGAATGAAAAAAAGGGAAGTTAAAATATTTTATTCTAATAGCACCTAGATTATTGAATTTTTCATCTAAGCAAAAAACATAATTTATAATTGAAAGTTAGAGCCTAGAAATATGAAAATGATCCTCAGACTTACTTGACATCGCCAACCTGTAAACTTAACATTTTTACCCAAATCCAGATAATTAATAACTACATCAAAATTAATTTATCAGAAATATGTAAATATTACCTTCTAGTAAGAACCTTATTGTTTCTGTTCAAAAATATTTTATTAGGGTAAATAACTAAGACAATTAACATATTACCAATTTCGAAATGTACTCTCCCCCTCTCTGAGTTCTACAAATGTAGCACACATTCCAACGTTTTTAACTGTTCCATGAAATGAGATCCACTGTCTGTAACTAATATTTCCTGTCGAGAGAGTTTTACACAGGAGTTGACATCACGTGTGACCCCTTGGGGTGTCCTGGCAGTAGGGATGCGTATCATGGAGGAAATATCGATATTTTATATTGTTATTGTATCGCATCGTAAGTATCGATGTACTACTATCACAAACAATAAAATAAACATATCGATATATCGTTGATATTTGGAAAGGAAAAATAAAAAAACAAAGAAACTAGTATTTATAATGAATTTAATCAAAAAATTCTATCATTAGAAAAATGTAACATAAAAATCTGCTTAAGTGTCTAAAAATACCTTTGGCTCTTGATAAAACGTAAATTAAAGTTGCTGTTGAAGGGATGAAGTGGTTATACAAAACTTATTACAATCTAAGCATTGTATTTATACTTATACATATACTTATATACATTGATGTTAATGCCAAAAACGTTCTTCCAAGGATTGTAAAAACAGCAACTTACCAACAGTTTTTGCACTCAATCTATTGCGTGAAGCTGTGACTGTTTGACCAGCTTTAGAAAAAAGAGCCAAGGAGATAGGAGCACAAAAATTATAGATAAAACGTAACTTCTCCAACTAAAGGAATATCGAATGGACAATATCGATATGTGCTATATCGCCTTGTCACTGTATCGATGCAAAAAATCTATATTTTCTCAAAGTTATATCGATATTTATGATATATCGTATATCGATACGCACCCCTACCTGGCAGGCAGCTCTCAATACATATCTTACTTCAAGAGATAGAAGGTTGAGACAGCACTGAGTAAAACTACGTTTATTTGTTACGGTAGTCCAGTTACAGGTACACAAGGTTATAGTTCTTAATTTATAATATATAAATAAACTATAAAGAAATATTTATAAAGCAGAATAATAAAAACAAATAACCGTTTATGAAGATACAGAATAAGAAAACATAACAAAAATCAAATAATATGTTACATAACAGTAAAAGTATAATGAATGTAATATATAAATATAACAAAAAGACTTCAAGGTCAATGTAAAATCAGGACATTCATCAAAAAAGTTTGGTACCGTTCGTACAAGCTTTTATGTCCTTCCTTAACCCGAAGGTTAATGAGTTTTATCAGATAATTATTATTAATTATGTAACGAAAAAGCATTATCGACACTTTACTCCACATGACTTGTTTTTAGTTTTCGTAGGCTATGTGTCGTAAACTTGCGAATATAACTCATTCAATACTACGAAATACAACTAATATAGTTTTATGGATTACAAATACAACAGCGAAAATGCAAAAGTGTGCTACTGGCAACTTTGCAGGCCATAGAAATAGTTTTCAAGTGGGCAGTGTGAAGATACTTCAAGAATAATGATTGTAAGCTCACAAAAAATATATTCGATATTTAAGAGTTGGAAATATGAAAAAAAAAAAAAAAAATGTTCTTTTGTCACTTCCATGTTGAGTACTGAATACTATTTGAGATAATTTTGTTTTGTAAACAGGATTTAATAAACAGAACTGAAGCCAACAAATCCATGTCTTTTGAAAATTAACATAAACAAACACAGAGATGTAAACAATTATTTTATTGTGCCAATTTATAAATCGGACAAAACTTTATTGACCACCCATTATTATGAACTATTAAACATAATTATTACCTACTTACATAATAATGATAGATAATAATATTTACATATACAAATAAAATTTACGTTATATAATGAACATTGATATAGGTAATATTAAAGAACATAATAATAGATTATTTTTAAGAACACAACTTTTAGTTTTGTAAAGTGTTTTTAAGAAACACAAGTTTTTTTGTTTTTTTAAAAATAAAAGTTATTTATTAAATAAAAGTAAATTGTAATGAAAGTATGGCTCTTCTGGCCTTAATGGAAGCAACATTATCTACAGCACGTTTTGTGTCAATAGAATTCAAGAGATCACTTTGGATGGATAATAATGAAAGGCCCGTCAGTCTCTCTACAAAAGGGTGCCTTTTGATTACCCATGTTTCCCTTTTTTCCTCATCCCTTCAAAAGAATTCATCTTGCTTTTCCCCTTGGTTTCTGTTTCTTTTTGCCCTCTTGTCTATATTTGCTTTTTCAACGATAGATTTAAAACAAAATAAGGAAAAGAAAAATTAGAGCGGCCGCGTGCCTTCGCCATAAGGTCTGCACGGCTCTGGGTTGAGCTGCAGCATGAGGGACTTTTGTACTCTGGTAGTTGGCAAGTAGTAAATCAGACGAAATCTTACTTGAACTGGTTCCGGACAGTTGATGAGAGGTTCCAGAGTGGCGTACCCGTCAAGCATGTAAATGACAAACCTCAACATCCGACAGATAATTAGGGCGGCCGTGTGCCTTCGCCATAAGGTCTGCACGGCTCTGGGTGGGGCTGCAGCATGAGGGACTTTTGTACTCTGGTAGTTGGCAAGTAGTAAATCAGACGAAATCTTACTTGAACTGGTTCCGGACAGTTGATGAGAGGTTCCAGAGTGGCGTACCCGTCAAGCATGTAAATGACAAACCTCAACATCCGACAGATAATTAGGGCGGCCGTGTGCCGTCGCCATAAGGTCTGCATGGCTCTGGGTGGAGCTGCAGCATGAGGGACTTTTGTACTCTGGTAGTTGGCAAGTAGTAAATCAGACGAAATCTTACTTGAACTGGTTCCGGACAGTTGATGAGAGGTTCCAGAGTGGCGTACCCGTCAAGCATGTAAATGACAAACCTCAACATCCGACAGATAATTTCCCAGGAGATAAAAAAGGGGTTCGTCCCAATAAATTGGAAAACTTTTACTCCTTCAATAAAATAAATATATTTGATTTACTTCCACCAACAAATATGCAATATAAATTAAATTACTGCTGAAATTAGGTCATGAATGAGAAATATATGTTATGTGGCCGTTATAGGACTTTAATATGAAGATGGCTGTATAGTTATAGGACTTTCTTATACCAATCACGCTTACAGATAACTCCCCCTCCCCTCCCCCTTCTCCAAACCATCTCATTTCTGGCTATGAAAGTAGGTACTGAGTTGGAGGCCAGCGGTGTTTCTTGTTTCATTGTACATAGCAATTTTAAGGGTGACTTTCTTATACACAGTAATGCTAGAATGAAATACTTTTGTGGTGAAGAGGGAGGAGGGAGAGTGATCTGTAAGCGCGGTTGGTATAAGAATGTCCTGCAATTGATCTGTACGCGCGGTTGGTATAAGAATTTCCTGCAATTGCCACACTTGTTCATTTTTTGAGGCGCTTGAGGTCTCTAGTCGTATTGGTCCTATCTCTGGCATATAAGAGATTATAAATTTATCAAAGGACATTATGATAGAACCAAGGGACATTTTTGGTAGGACCAACCGTTTACGTGGAAATCATGGAAACGTCTAAAAATATATGTTTCAAAACCACATTTCAGGATATTTTTCGAAAACCGGACGACGAATACAACAAAGTCAGTAGATGGGGATGAAGGAGATACTATGATAGCCTACCATGAGTAATGACAAAACTTATATTCTGATTGGACCTATGCAAAATAGCCGAAGAAGAAATATAGAACAAGGTTAGGTTTTATGACTCATGCCCGGGCTTTAACTACGAGGTCATATCGCCTACTACCAGAGCGCTCTTTCGTGACTCTGGTGGACATGAGCCCGACTTTACTGTGGGAGTCCTAAATTTTGCCTATCCTAAATTTTTATTCACCTAGGGTGGGGGTCTTTAACGAGTACCTGACATCGTAAAGGCTCCGGACCATCGCTTAACGTCCCATCCGAAAGGAACGCGTGCTTAAGCTAATTTTACCTCCCAGATAAAATGAACTAAGGGCCTCGGTCGGGTTTCGAACTCACGATCTTGAGTTCAGAAGACAAGCACGCATACGACTGAGCTACCGGCGCCCTCAAATATAGAATATTGGAGGTCCTTGTTGCACCAATTTCTTATATTTTCTAAAAAAAAATAAAAAATAATACAGCGATGTCGGTAGATAGGGACACGTCAAATAAACAAGAATCAATCAGAGCAAAAACCGAAGTTAAGAGTCCACCAGATAAAGATACTGAAGGTTTAGTGAGAGAGCAGAAACTTACTTTTAAGTTTGGGTGCAGCTTCTGTAGCTTAGAAGAGCACATTAATTCAGGAATGACAGTGAAAATCCGTTGAATACTCCATCTCGGACTTTCGCTCGATACTTCCTCATACAGTAGTAAAAAGATATTTTGCCAAGTTATTTACTGATCGAAGTATGAGTAATAATATTTTGTACATATTTCTGGATCTAGGGCCATGCGGGCTAGAGCGTCGCATGGTACCACCACGGTTGCGGGTTTGAATCCCGTCCTGCAGTTTTATTTCATAGATAGAACTTCCGTGGCCATGGATGTTGTGTAAATAACTAATAACACCGTTACAAAGGCATGACTAATATGCATCGTACATGAGGCCAATTTAAAATAATAAAAATTCAAGATTCGTGTAACATTTTTATTCATGTGTTATTTTGTATGTTTTGTATAAATAAAAATGTATGTTAGATAAAACAGAAACTTCAGATAGTTTACTTAATATCTATACTAGGCCAAGCAAATTAGACTTTTGCCTGGAAATAATTGGTGGAGTTCTGGAAACTATTTTAATCACTTATTTAGACCTCTAATATGAGTATTTTGAGTTTTGCCCCAATTTCCCAGTGGAGCGTATGTCGTGACGTTCGAAAAACCTCGAAATTTTCGGACTATTTTAGGTTTTTCTCAAATAGCTCCTAAACTAAGCACTTTATCAAAAACTTTGTTATTTTCAAAAGTGTTCAGCATTAAATTCTGTTTCTAAAAAGTACTATGACATTATATTTTGATCAAGTGGTTTTATAGAAACGATACGTCGAAATATGGCAATTTTTTACACTTTTTGAAAAAACACATTTTTTTTACGATAAAACGTAAAATATCTATGAAACTACGAACTTTAGAACGAAATGTCATAGAATAAAAGTTGTAGACCATCAAATTGTCATAAAAACGTACCCCTCCCCCTCCCCACCACAATGTAAAATCGCGCTGAAGAACATTCAGCATTGACCGTTATGTTGAATGATTCTAACTTACACACCCTGAATAAATAAAACAAACTTATTTTTGAAATATTGTCTATTCCACTACGTCATCATTTTTCGGTAAAGGAAAACTGAAATTCCTAAAGACATAGGAAATCAACTCAAACCTACTAAAATCAGCAGAAGTGTTTAGCAAATCTAATGCTACTGCCGATGAGGTTGACGAGGCAGGGAAGAAATGCATAGCAGCCCTTTATGGAAATGATTCCAAGCAATTAAATGTATTGCGGTACGAAATGTTCGAAAAATTATTAACCAAGACCTCATTTAATCTTGCCTCTTTGCTTCCAACTGAAGCAGCTGCTCGACAGCACTCGCTGAGGACGTATTTACAGGTAATAACAATATTTATTATAATGTTCTTAGTTATTAATAAGTAATATTGTTAGTTATTAATTTATGAGTCCCACTTTTATTATTATAATTAAATTTAAATACAGTTGTCCACAAAATTGTAGTCTACCTCCCCATATAATATTTTTGTTAATTAATTTTAATTTTTTTTATATAACATATAAAATTAAGCATTTTCAGGTGCAAGCTTGGAAAAACAACGCACTCGACCCACTTCAATGGGGATGGAAGACGGGAAATTTAGGCCTTAGGCCAGTAACCACTACTGAAGAAGTAGCACCTCTGGAACTCCTGAAAACGATATGCTGCACATGCTCTAAAGGCTGCCTTGGAGCTTGCTCATGCAGAAAAAATGGGAAGAAGTGCACCACCATTTGTAAATTATGCAAAGGCCAGTCGTGCACAAATGCCGAAACAGAAAACCAGATTCTTGGTACTGACGACTTGGACCTAGATTATGATGACTACCTGCAGGAAGGAAGTAGAGAAGACCTTAATGATGATTTAAATATGGAAGAGATGGAAGAATTAGAGTCCATATTAACACTACTAACTTCCTCCAAACGTCTTAAAAAATAGAACACTGAATTAAATAATGATTTCACACAACTATAAGTAATTAAAATGTATCATAATAAATTTGAGGGTAATTAAAGCTAAAAAGTATTTAAATATTTCAGTAACCAATTTTATATAATTATATGTTACTTGATATTACTCGATAACTATTGCGAGTATTTATTCATTATTAATAAAAATATGAAGATGTGCTTGTACGCTTAGTTTAGGAGCTATTCGAGAAAAACCTAAAATAGTCCGAAAATTTCGAGATTTTTCGAACGTCACGACATACGCTCCACTGGGAAATTGGAGCAAAACTCAAACTACTCATATTAGAGGTCTAAATAAATGATTAAAGCAGTTTCCAGAACTCCACCAATTATTTCCAGGCACACCATTTTTTCAAGCTAATTTGCTTGGCCTATAATGTATTCGGGGTACATTACATTTTTTATTCAAAATTTTGAATAAGGGGGTATTCATAAAAAAATGATTATGGACCCTTTTTATTCTGCTTATGGATGTCAACTAAACCATCTCTCAAATCCAAAACAGGATCATTTTTGTGGCTAGGAGAATACATTTGTCTATCCTCTGTCTTTCTCGCACGTCACGTGTCCCATTAAGCCTCAAACATTGCTACGTGTGAACTTCCATGGAGATCCAATCAGCTGTTAATGAGCTATCACTAATTTTATACTTGCCCCCCCCCCCCCCTCCGATCACTCGTCAATGATCTACTATAAATTTTATAGATCCCCCTCCCCCCCTCCGTTCAGAATTTTTAAACGCCACAAAGCCTATTTATTGAATCTAACTCAAAAGGATGTTACATATAAGGCGGGATGTTGGAACAAACAGACAACTCTCAGCTTTATTAATACAGATATAAGGCTATATTTGCTAACAGAAGTTTAAAGAAAACGTAAATTAGTTCCCCTGTAATCAAACCTATTTGAACGAACAACAGAACATGGCGAACAGCCAAGAAATCAAACACATTCTCCACTTTATTTCTATACACGGTCATACGACATCTCATTAGTTCACTCGACTGTGAAAACCTATGTAAAAAAATCTATTTCTATCGTAAAAGGAGGTTGACAAGTCAAAATGTACACTTCAATGAGCGGCGCACCCTTAAGGAGGGTAAACATGATGAGCCCAGAGGGGTAGTTCAACAGGAATTAGGGATGGTTGTTAGAGATCATAAGGAAATTCCAGGATAAAAACGTTGCAGCACCACAATGAAACACAGCCCCTAGCCCTCAACTAAACGGCCCTAATTCAAATCCAGTATACTCACCCACTATTCTTTATTTTAAAAAAACATAATAGACTTTTGTTAATTCTGCAATAAAAAATCTGAAAAAGGAATATTTTAAAAAACAAAATAAAGTAATTTGTTGACCAAATATATTTAATATAAAATAGTATGTTTATGAAATCCTTCTCTGATAGCTTGAGTAAATAGTGAACTGTGGTGATAAGACGGAGCACTCCAATTGTAATGGTTGCCTTCCTTATTATAAACATAATGATGTTATTGAAAAGAAAGTTATAATAAAATTAACTCACTTTATTAAACACAGTTAGAACATCAATAATAAAAATAACATATCAACTAAAATGAAGCCACACAAATAACAGATGTGAGAGAAGGCTTCACAACCACTACGGCCAATCAATGAGTCCACGGCCTGCTCTATCACAAATTAAATTGTACATACTTTAACACGATATATCATGGAAATACGTTTCTGATAAAATCTGCATTCCACTGTTTTTTTCAAATTTACACATAATATACAAATATTGAGAAGCCTGATAAGATTATTTTAAATACAGAATCATAATTAATTCCTAAAGTAGACATAGTTATTGATAAATTAGCTGAAACCTCATTCATATAATTAAGTTAGTAAAGAAAATAATGTATATACATATATATATATACATAGTTTATAGTTGTTCGGAATTATTAAATAATAACTGAGTTCTGAGATACTCCTCTTCCCTTTGGCCGTTTTTGACACGAAATTTCGTGTCTATCCATTCGTTCTATCGTCAGTTGTCGTATTCACAGAAACACACACAGACAGACTTATTTTATTTCCTCAACGATACGAAGTATGGAAGTAATTATGCAATCAGAAATTCGATGTTGCGTTTTTAGCGGAATTTCATGTTTTCCGTCCCCTGAAAAAAAAAAATGCTTACTATCTGTGTGCTTTGTGCTAAAGTTTGTGTCGATACATTAATTATATCGACAGTTATAAAGGTTTTTGAGTTGAGCAAAATTTATAGGTATGGGGTCCCTTATTTATATATATTATGGGATTTTGAGTTTAAACATAAAGGTTTTTGTCGGTCCATTCATTACGGCTGTTATAGGCCTCCTCTGAAACTCCCCCTTCTCTTTGGCCGATTTGACTAAAAATCAATAGGTGTCGTCCTCATGGGGTTCGGTTCTGGGTAGACACTTAGTTTAGGACTCCCATAGTAGGGTCGAGCTCAAGCCCACCAGAGAGACGAAAGAGCGCTCTGGTAGCAGGCGATATGACCATGCAGTTAAAGCCCGGCCATGTATCACAAATACAATAAACCCCCCAAAGAAGCGATGACGGGCCTACACCCCCCCACCCCCTCCCCTCCGCCGAAATAAATAAAATAAATCCCAAATAAAAGTTCTTTCCGCTGCCATTGCGCTCACCCCAGCCCTAAAAAGCTCGAATATAGAAACGTCATAAAGACAACTGTTTTGTAAAACTCCGCCAAATTACATTCAAGAAACCTGATCTAAAATAAAGCAATGACAAGAAGTCGTGTGGCCAAGAGGTTTCCTCCTTAGAGCGGTGCGACTCTCTTCCATCACAATGACCTATTGTTCGTAACATTTTCCCGCCCAGGCAGTGTTTCCACTCACTTGATAATAAAATTCCCTCTTGGGCGTATTCAATTTCCCTTCTATTTCTCCTTTGATAACAGATTTTCCCTTATGACAAAAACAGAGGTACTTAGGTACCTCTGTTTTTGTCATAAGGGACATACAATTATGTTTTCAAATATTCTCCCTTTTTCAAGTTGAGGGCCATGTAACCATTGTCTTTTTGCAGGCTATTACTTTGCCAGTTTTCTTGTTGTGAACTTAAGGAACTTCTTTTCTCCTTCCATGTTTTACCCACCGCTCACATCGACAAGATACAGCGTTCACGCGAAATAATAACCCTAAGATATTTTGGTGGATAGTAGAATATAATACTAGAGTGTATGCGAAACAAAACTTTGTTTATCCAAAATTTCTAAATTCGGCATTTTTTTTTTTAAATTGTTAAGTTATTAAAAATTATTTATATGAAATTAAATATTCAATTCATACATTCAATTTATATCATTTTTTTTTTGCTACTGAGCTGAAGGTGGCGAGTTCGGAACCCAACCGTGCACTTAGTTTTTTTTTATCTGAGAGATGAAAAAATCTTGTACACACCCTCCTTCGGATGGGACCTGAAGCGATGGTCCCGAGCCTGTGCAATGTCAGGTATTCGTTTAAGACACCTATCTTAGGTGACCATACCTGGGTAGACAATACCGAGGACTGCCATAGCAGAGCGGTAGGCGATATGACCTCGTAGGCCCGGGCATGAGATGCACTAACTAACTATATATGTATCTGTTTCTGAATTTATGTAATTTATATATGTATTTACTTTTGGTTTCTTGTCGTTCATTTCCTTTTCTTTTTAACTAGCTCTCTGACCTGCTCGTCTTTCAGCATCCAAGCAGCAGTAAGTTGTGTTTAGCCAGATGGAGTGTCCCCATAAGTGCATTTTAAACTATTTATTTTGTTTCGTTTGTTCTTTTTGGAACGCAGACCCCTTCACAAATTTGCCTTTGCCTGGAAACTATGTTTATCCACAAAGGCGTGTCTTCAAAACTTTGTTTATCCAGTTTGAGTTTTCCTAACTCTATTTGTAGCACAATGTTCTAAGGGTTCTTGTCCATGGTCTAACACACGAAAGTCATAACAATGCCAACTTTATATTCACCAAGGTTGTTTCAAACCTTCATTTTGTTTTAGAACTATTCTGGTGAAGGGTGAGATGAATTACAAAATTCAGACAGGTAGGTACCTATTATATCATTGTATATCAACTTATCTTATATATAAATATATATATATATATATAACTATATAATGAATCATTGTATATTCAGGGACACGAGAGGTGGCCTCACTTGAACTGATCGCTCTGTCTCAATTTGTTTTATGTATGTTGTGTTGTTTGTTTCATTTGTGTACATTGTCTGTTTGGGTATATGTGACTGTAATTCTGCGAGAGTTCTTGCTAAGAAACGATAGCAAAATGAAATTTGAAATTTCAGATAAAGTTGTCCTAACTGATTGGATTTTTTGCCAAATTCGGACGAAAGTTGAGATCACTTATTTTTAGGGGTTCAAGCACATTTTACTATATATCCATTGTTTTAATGATTCAATAAAAAATCTTTCAAGGAAAAGTTTAAGAGAAAACTTATAGGTAAATTTCTATACGTTTATTACAACAGCTGTACCTACTGCCATAAAACAAACTGAATTTGAACTAAGGAAACAGATCCATCAGACTAGATTGGACCACTAGTCTGGGCCACTTCTTAGCCACTGGACTGGGCCACTTAGCCACTAGACTGGACCACATAGCCACTAGACTGGGCCACAGCCACTAGACAGGGCCACTTAGCCACTAGACAGGGCCACTTAGCCACTAGACTGGGCCACTTAGCCACTAGACTGGGCCACTTAGCCACTAGACTGGACCACATAGCCACTAGGCAGGGCCACTTAGCCACAAGACAGGACCGCTTAGCCACTAGACTTGGCCACTTAGCCACTAGACTGGACCCCATAGCCACTAGACAGGGCCACTTAGTCACTAGACAGGGCCACTTAGCCACTAGACTGGACCCCATAGCCACTAGACAGGGCCACTTAGTCACTAGACAGGGCCACTTAGCCACTAGACACGACCGCTTAGCCACTAGACTAGGCCACTTAGCCACTAGACTGGGCCACTTAGCCACTAGACTGGGCCACTTAGCCACTAGACTGGGCCACTTAGCCACTAGACTGGGCCACTTAGCCACTAGACTGGACTACATAGCCACTAGACTGGGCCACTTAGCCACTAGACAGGGCCACTTAGCCACTAGACAGGGCCACTTAGCCACTAGACAGGACCGCTTAGCCACTAGACTGGGCCACTTAGCCACTAGACTGGACCACATAGCCACTAGGCAGGGCCACTTAGCCACTAGACTGGGCCACTTAGCCACTAGACTGGACCCCATAGCCACTAGACAGGGCCACTTAGCCACTAGACAGGACCGCTTAGCCACTAGACTAGGCCACTTAGCCACTAGACTGGGCCACCTAGCCACTAGACTGTACCACTTAGCCACTAGACTGGACCACTTAGCCACTAGACTGCACTTAAACATCGGCTACTAGCTAGGGTACCCGGGGGTGCACGGCGGGTGAAAGTGATATGCTATTTACTGCAACATTGTGATGCTGGTATATGTGGATATGGGAGACGAGATAGCGAGTGGGTAGGACATGGCCAGGTAAGGTTGGGATTCGAACCCAGAACCGGTGGTCTGGGAACCACGGTCTGTGGAGCACTCAGATGGTCACCTTGAGAGTCTGTTCCGTAGATGGTTAGTTAGACCCTCTCTATCATCCTCTTCATCTATAATTCCTATCTTCACACTTCTGGTAGTTGCCTTAATGGTCAGACTCACCGACCACAGGAACATCCGTTACCTAAGCTGGAGTTCCTAGAAGTAAAATTACTTTAACATTTTCTGAAAATTTTTGACTTAATAACAATGAACATGAAATCATATAAAATCCTTATTTTCATTGACAGAGAACAACAACATATTTGGTAAAACATATTTTGGTAGTTAATAGTTTTCGAAATAAATATATTTTATAAACCATTCTATTTATAATTCGTTTGCATTAAATTGCGATTTTTTTTTTTAGAAAATAGAAAATAGCTATAGTTACAGCTAAGCTTTAGTTAGACATATGAAAGTTCGACTCAGCATAAAATACAGTGATTATATAAGTCGGTGTTACTTCAGATCACGTAAAGCCGGTGGTTAAATTATCGTCTGTCTGTGTCAGTGTCAAAGGGAGGTGGGGGGCCTTAACTCCACTTAACCCCAAGAACTTCTCATGTAATGACTGTATCGGTCCAACATTTAGTAGAGGGCTCAGAAGCCCGGTCTCCACATTCTGGAGGGAGAGGAGCGAACATTTAATTAATTAATTCGCTGTGGTGAAGTACATTGCCGGTGTTATACTGACGAATCCTTTAATCTGTATTCTCATAAACCAGCAACTTTTCAGTTATCAGTCCAGTAAATTAACTAAATCCTTTCTATAAAAATGCTTTAATTTTGTTAATATACCTGTAAATAGAAACATAAACATTAAAATGTTTCTGTAACTTTATTGGAAAATAAAATATATAACAATTCTTTTTCAAGTAAAGCTGATTTTGTCGGTTTATTTGAAAATAAAAATTATATAAATTATTTGACATAAATACTTTTCAATTTTTTTTAAATTTTATAAGTTGCTAACATAAAAACTGCCCATGTCTGCAGAAAACAAGTAGCGAAATAAAGTGGAAAACGGTCGATATGGGCCGTCAAGCGATGGGCCCGAGCTTATTGGGTGTCAGGTGTCCCCTACCCTAGATTAGGGGTCTTCAACCTTTCACGGCCGAGGGCCACATCAATAAATTCACAAAGATCGGCGGCCACACGTCTGTCAAAAAAATAGTGTAGTCAGAAAATTTATATAAAAAAGGAAGGTTTGTTTTACATTTTACAAGACTACAGTTGATTCTAAGCCTTAGATTCTAAGGGAAGAGATGGTGCCTTACTACTATGTTCAACAAAAAAATAAAGATCTGACCACTTTTCTTGAAAAAATCGCACTTCAACTTTTCTTATTTTGTTATCAGGGCTTGCCATGGTGCACACATTCAAAGACCATAAACGCTCCTGAATTTCAGAATGTGCAATGAGTCTGAGTAATCTACCTTAAAATCAACTGTACAAAATGTGCTTATGACCAACCAAACAAGATGTTTACAACCAGCCTTTGATAAATGATTGCAACATTGGGACAAATAAATAGAATTCTGTTCATTTATTCCCCCTCCCCAAAGAGAAAAAAAGAAACATGTCATGTCACATGAAACACGAAATGTTTTAAATATCAAGAATAACAGAAAAAAAGTTGTTTTACGACAAAAAGCTGACAAAGCAATTTTTCTTGAAATTGCCTCAAATTCAAATGTGGGGCCACTAAAATGAATTCAGCGGGCCACTCGTGGCCCGCGGGCCGCAGGTTGAAGACGCCTACCCTAGGTGAATAAATTTTTTTTTTCTAGTGAAATATTTTATTATGCATATTTACAATCGGTACAGACCATAAGTAAATTTTTTGACAATAAGTAATGGAACAATTTATGTACAATGATAAATGGAAAGAGAAAAAAATATATAATAATAAAATAATAATAATGAAAATAAAATAAAAATGTCTCCGTGAAGTCATGAAGAATAATAACAATGTATACAATGAGAAGGTGAATAAATAGACTAAAAGTGGTCTCATGTCCAGCAGAGCGACCGGGAGAGAGCTCTGCTAGTAGGCGATGTGATCTCGTAGTTTTAGTTCGGGCATGTGTCACAATAACTAACCACATTTCTGGAAAAGGACTGTCTTTGTTTATATTTTTTGAAAATATGATAAAATTGATAAACAAACCTGTTTCGTTCATTGAAAGATTCATTGTTCTGGAAAGGTTGTTGGCCAAACATGGCGGATCCACTTCCCAAAAACGTGATTTGCCACTCTCCTGGTCAACCTGTGAACCTGTGTTGGACAGTTGAACCCTTCCCCAAAAAAGGCTTTCACCCTTTAATCCCGAAATTAATAAAATTGGTTCCTATATCTGATTTAGTTTCTTAACCAAAAACGATATGTCATATCCGATGTCACTGTAGCCGATACATTCATTACATCAGCCAGTTATTGTGATTTATGAGTTAAGCCCACTCCCTTCCCTTCGGTTGAGTCCGCTGAAAATTAATAGGTGTCGTCCATATAATAATAAATTTATTTCCGTTAAACCATAACATGGCAATAGGATGGACGCCATGACAATGTTTACATTAAGATTTTATTTTTTTTATTTTTTGTCTTTATAATGTTGGTCGCAACTGTTACCATGACGCAACAACCAGCTACCAAGAGAACTTCATTGAATGTGGATGACTTGATTGGTGTGAGAGAGGAAGGCCACCCAGCGGTAGCTCCTCAGGGCGAAATTTAAAACAATGAATATTATGAATGAATAAAACAAACTTATTTTTGAAATATTGTCTATTCCATTAAAGATATATATATATACAACTACCGGTTTCGGCTTTATACCATCGTCAGGTCTAGTTGTGAACTAACTAGTTTACAACTAGACCTAGTTTAGTTCACAACTAGACCTGACGATGGTATAAAGCCGAAACCGGTAGTTGTATATATATATATCTTTAGTGGAATAGACAATATTTCAAAAATAAGTTTGTTTTATTCATTTATTACAAGTTTCCACAATATGTCCGCGTTCCTCAACTTAGAAGTTATGAATATTATGGTTATTATCAATGAATAGCGATATTATGATTTTGTTACAAGAAGGGGGGGGTTGTAATTTCGGATTATATTAAGTCACGGTTCCACCTCCTCTTCAATCTCCTGGGAGGATTGTGTGGCAAGTGTGGTGAAGAAAGAGAGTGGATGTATGGATTTGGGTGTGAGTGCAATTTGCTGTGGAAACGTCTGTAAAGATCCTGAATTGTGTCGTGTACTGTGTTTATCATGAGGTCATTGTGAAGTGTTCTGTTACTTACGTATGGTGGGCATTGTGTAATGAGTCTGAGTGACTTTGACTGGAAACCCTGGATACGTTTCAGGTTAGATATTTTAGCCGAACCGTAGATTTGTGAGCCATACATCCAGAGTGGCTTTAGTAGAAATGTGTAGCAGTTACGCTTTTTTGTTAAGGGTAATTTTGAATGTCTGTGCAAAAGAGAATAAATCATTTTAAATCGTTTGTTTAGTGTATTACGTATGAGGCTTGTATGTGGGTTCCATGTCAGTCGTCTGTCCAGAGTAAGTCCCAAATATCTTACTGTGTTAGTCTGAGGGAGGGGCTTGTTGTAGATAAAAACGGCGGGACATGTATCTCGTCTTAATGTAAATGTGATATGTTGTGATTTGTTCGTGTTGAGTTTAATTTTCCAAATGTTGCACCAGTCCTCAATTTGAGTAACATGGTGTTGTAATGTGAACGAGGCATGTATGGAAGATTCAGCAGCAGCTAAGATGGCAGTGTCATCGGCGTATGTAGCTGTCAAAGTATGTGGTGACGTGGGCATGTCTGAGGTGTAAAGTGTATATAACAAAGGAGATAAAATAGACCCTTGAAGCACGCCTGCCAAGATGGGCTGCAACGAAGAGACAGCAGAGCCCTGTCGGACGACGAAGTATCTGTGTGCTAAATATGATTGTAGGATGAGGTAGTATGTGTGTGGAAGTAAAGGCCTCAATTTGTAAAGAAGTCCCGGGTGCCAAACTCGGTCAAAAGCCTGACTTACATCAAGAAAGGCCCCTGCTGCATACAACTTTCTCTCTAAGGCAGAAGCTATGAAATCCACAACCCTTTTTGTTGTTTCCGGCATTTTTTCCTCCAGAGGTGTCTTCTTTTTTTCTTCGTTGGACAATATTTCGGGACAATTGCCGGTCCCTTCTTCTGGTCACTATGAACCTTTGTTCATAGTGACCAGAAGAAGGGACCTGCAATTGTCCCGAAATATTGTCCAACGAAGAAAAAAAGAAAACACCTCTGGAGGAAAAAATGCCGGAAACAACAAAAAGTGGAACATCCCAGAGAAGTTTAAGAAACACATCCACAACCCTGTGTAACTGATGTGTTGTTGAATGTTGTGAACGAAAGCCGAACTGATGATCTGGGAGTACTTGCTGGGATGTTATGATAGTTATCAAGCGGACTGTTATGGACGGATGTTATGATAGAACAGCGGCCCCGCCGTGACTGGTGTCGTCAGGATGGTCAGCTCTGTGTATTGTATAGTCACATATGTAAAGTCTGGATTTAGATGTCAAGTGAGTCTCAGAGATCAGTGCTACGTCTATCCGTCTGTCATGTAAAAATATGTCCAGTTCGTTTCTGTGTTGTAGAAGTCCCTTAGCGTTCCACAGAAGAACTGACAAGGGACCAGCGGTGAGTAAATTAGTTGACATTTTATGTGAAAAGTTGTGTCATTTGTGAAAGTTGTGTGAGGAGAGTGACGAGGGGTTGGATAATGTTTTGAAGGCTTGAAATGAAATTTGAAAAGTTGGGAGGGATACCTTGACTGGGAGGAGACCACTGCGTAGTTGGAGAAGTTCCTTCTTGGCTGCGGTATGGTTGAGAGTGTAGCAGCGGGAGGTCCGTTTACTTCCTGAGCTGGGTGTGCGGATCTTGCTGCCGTTGAAGCGTAATGCATCTGTGCACCATGTATTTGCGCCTTGTCTCCTCTGCTTTCGGTAGTCCTTCCCTTTTGAATGCGCAATTGTTGATACGTGGCGCACCCTCTGTAGTTCGCAGGATGTGAACCATTGCAGTTTGCACATGTAGCGGGGCTAGTCCTAGGTTTCTGGCATGTACCAGAAACATGTTCCTGGCCACAGCGCACGCATTTGTGCATTAATCTGCAATATGAATGCGTATGCCCGTAACCTTGACAACGTTTATACTGGACGATAGAGTGCCTTCTATAGGGTTCTTCAATGGTTACTTTTGAGTAAACTCCGGATATCGAAGATTTTTTCGTTGTAGTGTTTTGGGTCCACGTCAACAAAAAAGATAGGCAGAGGTACTTTAACAGGCTCTGAATGTGTAGCACTGGGTTCCTGAACCCATGTTTTTTTGAATACGTTCATAACAGCTCGAGTCGGATATCCCTTCTCCTGAAGAGCTGTTTTCAGATCTGCATGATCTGTGGATGGATGGAGGCCGCGGATCACTACCCTCGGAACTCTGTCAGACTTGAGTTGGTACGTGTGGTACATGACCTTCTCTTTGTCTAGTAAATGTACAAATGATCTATAATGGGCCGGTGTGGTAGGGTAGAGTGTGATTCCATTAGCTGTAGATTTTAAAATAAATGAATTTTGACCACAAGTATTTTCTAATAAAGATAAAAAGTTTTTATAACTACTAATGTTTTCTTTGATGAAAATGGGAGGTGGTTTTTTATTTACTATTTGTTGGCTATTTGATGATGACTCCATTGCTTCATCTTGCGACAATGGTGTATAGTGGTTATTAAGGGGTACCTGCTGAATGTTGCTGTTCAGCCGCGCAGCCTTTCTGGGGTCTCTGGTGTCTGCAGCTGGTCTCTTCCGGTCCCTGACAAACACTTCCTGCCATACAGAGGTGGAGGGAGTAGCCTCAGGAGTTGTGGCTTCTGCTTTTTTACCTTCGTCACCCATGACTGATTGTAAGTTAAAACTTACTCATCAGAAAAGTAAAAAAGAAAAAAAGGAAAACACACGAAACAATAAAATCAAATTAAAACATAAAACGAACAAAAGAAAGTAAAGATAAAGTAAAGTAAAAGGAATAAACTGAATTAAATTGAAATATTTTAAGTAAGGTTATTTTTTCAAGTTTCGAATGAACACATAAAGTTTCAAGTTTCGAATGAACACATAACATAAAATTCAAACAGAAATTAACCACAGTTCTCTTTAAAAAAAAAAAAAAAAAGAATCGAAAATATTTTAAACAATAAGTTTAAATAGCCTTCAAAGAAAACGAATATTGAGGAGCACAAAAACGTGTTGTTCACCATACGGTAGTTGGCCACGTCATCTTTACATTAAGATAGCTTATAAATTAGATACCTACTTAAACAGATATGAACTGTTAGAGTCTGACACACATGGATTAGAATTAACAATACTACTGAAGTAAAATTAAACTAATAAATGCTTGAAATAATGCACATAAATATGATAATGTTGATAAATACAGTAAATATTTTTTCAGACAAGAGTTTCAAATATGTGTTTTTTTCATGACGACATTTCGTCAGTTCTTACGCACCAGGTCACAATGTGCGAAATATAGAAAAGAGAAAGAAAGCAAAATAACTATAACAATTATAAAATATATAGGTATATAAATAAATGGAAAAAATAAATAGAAATAAATAAAATGGTAATAAAAAAATATTTAAATGAGAAAAAACAAGAAAAATAAATTAGTATATAATTAATAAAAAATTATAATTAAAACGTAAATTCGACGTTAAAGAGGATATTGGAGGAACTATGTCAAACAAACAATGAAAAATATCCTTTTCCGAATAGACGGTTAACTCTAACATAAACGTTTCTAGTTGAAATTTAAATTTTCTTATTGTTTCTGTTGTCTTCAAGAAATGGGGAAGGGCATTAAAGAAATTAATTCCTTTATGGGGTATATTTTTTTTACCGTTTACACAAACATATAAAATACATGCATTCTATGGGAAGTTATCGTAGCCGATCATTCATCGACCACTTTTTTGTTCATTTTTGGAATCAGGTAGTCGGAAAACATGAAATTGCGTTGAAAACAGCGCATTGCAAACGTAGTATAGCTGTGGAAGTAAAAAAAAAAATTTTAAGTTATATCTATAGTCCATAAGCCTATCGAGCTCAACAAGATGGCCGAGGCCCTTAGGTTCCCGATCTGGGAGGTGAGCACGCCGTCCTTCGGATGGGACGTTAAGTGATGGTGAGCCTGTGCTATGTCACCTCAGGTGAATACAACTAGGTAGGCAAAATTTACGACTCCCAAAGTAGAGAGGGGCTCATGTTCACCAGAGCGACGAAAGAGTGTGCTGGTAGTAGGCGATATGACCCCTCAGTTAAAGTTCGGGTATGAGTTACGATGACTATATTCCATAAGCTTTATTTACTGTAATATCGCCCTAACCTAAAATAATTTCGTTACCCGAGAAAACATTTCTTTTTAAGTATTATTTAGGTTAAATCCAGCCATAAATGAGATTCTCGGGGTTGTGGTGCGCCAGATCTAGCGTCATACTGGCACAACTTAGTCTGGCTGGAGCATCATTTCTCTGACTGGACTGTACCTACTACCAACAAGTTTCGCCGTCCTATTAATTAGGTCGATGTTGATTTTCCATCCAATTTCTAGATAGTGTTCTGTGCTAGGATGTCCACTGGATGAACGCCATGTCTCAGTGATCCATTGCGGAAAATATAATTTTTATTTGTGAACCTATAAAGAGATTGGAAGGGGGCGGCGATATATCGTATCAATGTTTATCTGGCCATAACATGGCAAAGGATTAACATAATTCTGAAAATCTTTTACTAAGTCTTTAGAGATGACTTCATTCGAAATATAAACCACTGAAAATGGTTCGCTCTCTTGCCTGCGAAATTCAATCCCTTTGATCCTCCCAATATATTCTGACAGTGTTCGTTATTTTACTAACAAATTAAATTTTTTAAGTTAGCAAATAATTACTATTCATACATCGGATAATGATAAATTAGTTTCCTCACGAAATGTGGGATTTGCCCTTCCCCCCTCCCCCCAAATAAAAAGACCTCGACAACTGCATAATATTTCAAGTGAACATGTATTTTTAACTGAGGAATCCTAATGATTAGGATGAGTAGTAATATGTTACTGTTAGGAACATCGATATCAGAGATATGTTCTCAGTTACTATCGATCCTACATCAAAATGTATTTTTAACTGAGGAATCCTAATGATTAGGATCAGTAGTAATATGTTACTGTTAGGAACATCGATATCAGAGATATGTTCTCAGTTACTATCGATCCTACATCAAAATGTATTTTTAACTGAGAAATTCTAATGATTAGGATCAGTAGTAATATATTACTGTTAGGAATATCGATATCAGAGATGTGTTCTCAGTTACTATCGATCCTACATCAAAATGGAGGGATGGGGATGACAGAGAACCGGGGGTGTTTCCAGGGTGTCCATTTACCATTCTTTTCTTCTTTTTAATTTTTTAACATGTTTTAAATTGTATCATCAAATTTACTTATGGTCATATTAGCGATTGTAAATATTCAAAATAAATAAAAATAAAATTTTGGGTTGTTGAGAGGTAGCGAGGTGGAGAGGGGAGAGGTAGCGAGGTGGGGAGGGGAGAGGTAGCGAGGTGGGGAGGGGAGAGGTAGCGAGGTGGGGAGGGGAGGGATCTCACAAGGAGGGGGGTAACAGGATCTCATTCTTCTAGATTTAATATAACTTACATCTGTTGAAGATGGAGGGCAATGTAGGGATGAAAACAGGTGGACGGTGAGGGGCCCAGTCATGAATGACTAGATGTTGTCAACGATAAATGCAACGCAACATGCACTACATATTAATAGACTGTCATTTAGGTGGTGCATGCGGCCTCGCTCCCAAGGTCATCTCAGGAAACTTCACAATCTTCGAAAAGTTTATAAGTTCTTCGTCGGTATTCTATCTTCTCCCTCAGTATACTGATTTTCTTCATTTCATTGAGGGCCACCGGCCATACCACGTTGAACCGGTTTTCGTCCTATCACCCAAGTTAAACAAAATCAGGCGTGGTTAATACTGGGATGGGTGACCGCCTGCGAAAACCGCCTGCTCTTCTTGGTTTTTTTTATAATGACCTTGAAATTCCTTCTGTCAGAGATTTTATCAAGTCCTGTTTCCTAAACTTCCATTGAAAACTTGCCTTCCATAAAAATCCTTTTGACCAATCTCTGTCCCATTCCCATCCCGAAAATTGAAGCGGTGCTGGCCGAGAGACTTATTGCATTAAAGTATGTAACTATTTGAGGAGTACTGGCAATGGCCAGTATCTGCTTCATGTACCTATTCAAGAAAATTCAGCTCTTCCTATCCTTCTCGGTCTGCCACCACTGCTGGTCAGAAGCTGGCAGAGCGAGGTGGTACTTTCGTAACGAAAAGTAATATCTAGGAGTAAACCGGGAATTAAGAAAATAAAACATAGGAACAAGTCATTAGTGACCTGTTGGAGTTTCTTACAATATTGTTAAATGACTCCCCTTCCTATGGATTACTGAAGAGCATCCGGACAAATGCATCTAATCAGGTTTCTCAGAAAATGGGAAAAACCTGTTTTCGATTAACTCACGGTTTCCTCCCATAAGGAATGTTTCGTGTGGGTTTGGTAGCCTCTTCTGACCAATTTAAAACACTGCACATAAATTAAAATTTGGTTAAAATTGCGTAATTTATGAATTTAAAGTGAACTTATCCGTTTTTGCTCGGACGGCATAGATTTGACCGCTTTTGCTCAGGCGCGTCTGGAACATGTCCGTTTTTGCCTGGATCAAATCAGGATTTTACACCACCATTCTCAATTTACTTCTCCCAAACCAAGAAATTCAGGATTTTCTCGATAGGAAAACAAAACAATTTAAGTTTATAATTTTTTATTTAATAAAAAAACAATAGTTTTAAAAATGTTTTATTTAAAAAAAATAGTTCATTATGGATTAAAATGATTCATTATAAAATTGAAATAACGTTAATAAAATCAAATTAAAATTAAATGTGCATGTCACAGACATCTTCTAAATATTCATGATTCTCATTTGAAGTTGTGGTGGCCAGCCCATTTATAATGTTCATGTATCACTCTCTTTCTGGAAAATCTTCTAGTGTTCTCCATTCATTTCCAAATAATTCTGAAAGCGACATTGCCACGTCCTTCTTCTTGGGGGCAGTTATCCCATGGTTCAAGGCGTTGAGGAGCACAAATCAAAGAGCTTCTTTGGAGCAAGTCCCTCGTTTCAAAAGTCATGTTGGAGCAACTTCCGCATCGAACTTTAAAAATTGTTGAGTCACAATATGGACATTTCCATTGGCCTTCCTACGCATAATAATGCCTTTCATGTTTTTTATATTATCCACTTGTTTATAAACAGAATCTAAAGTTTTTGTATTAACAAGGTTCCAATCATTGCCTAAAAGTTTTACAGTTCCAAACTATTTGTACACTTCTAAATAATCTTCTTTTGTAAATATTTTGTTTCTTTCTCGAAACCTGTTGGACCGTTCTTTATTCCCATACCTTCTTTCTCGAAACCTGTTGGACCCTTCTTTATTCCCATACCTTCTTTCTCGAAACCTGTTGGACCCTTCTTTATTCCCATACCCTCTTTCTCGAAACCTGTTGGACCCTTCTTTATTTTTCTTCAGCACGAGGACTTGTTACTTTTCTGTTTTTTCTTGACCCTTTAAATACATCCTTTACCACAACTAAATCATCATCTTCATCATTACACAAAGCTTCCATTTTAACTATAAATTCACTATAATAAAATCACAGGTTTATTTTAAAAACAGAACAGAACTTTACCGACAAACACGAAAAATAAGAAAAGGAAAGACAATCTGATAAACATTGTGATTAGAAAGTAAACAAAGGCCACGTGACTGAATGCGACGTTGTGATTGGCCCGTTGGAACTTGTTCTCTTTTGCTCAGACCTACCCCGTGGACATGTCCGTTCTTGCACAGACCTTCATTATTTCAATCATCTTTTCATAAGGACCTGACCGCTTTTGGTTCAACCTGACTCCAGAATCTGTTATTACCTCATTTTTTTTGTTCGATGCATTTGTCCGTTTTTGCATGGATGCTCCTCAACTATAACGTACTGCTAATGGTTACAAAATACAACATATTACAGGGGGGAAGATTACATTACATATTACATACATTACATTACATATTACATACATTACATTACATATTACATACATTACATTACATACGGACGGACCGTCCTTAATTTACGGAACACAATGTAACTATTAGTTTTCATCATTTCATTTGTAAATTTTTAGAGGTTGAATAAAATTCAATAAATACATTGCTTATTACAAATGAACAAGGGTAAGTTCGTATATAAACTGGATCGTATATCAGGTCATTGTACATCAACAATGAATATGTACAATGACTCAGTTCATAACAATATTATATTGAAATAATGATGCCATAACGCTGTACATGTATTATTAATTTATCTCTTAACCATTTCAAAACAAATTCCGTTATTTATTTAAAAATCATATAAAACAATTTAAATTGAAGTTGTTTTATTTATAGAGGGTCCCGCTAAGAGAGTTCGAAATGTATCGTTTCTCATTTATAGAGGTGAAAATGTTAATGAAAAATGCATATTTTATGTTTTTTTGTCTAATTTTACGCCATTACTAAATTTCCTATACCTCGGACACACAAACAAGTAAAACAATTTTTAGGATTAACTGGATACTATAGAAACTTAATAAAGAATTATGCCAAAATAGCCCAACCATAACAAAAGTCTTAAGGAAAGGACAAGAGGTAGTGTTAAATGATGAATTCAAACAAGCTTTCCAAACTCTAAAGAATCTTCTCCAAAACAATCCAATAGTGCAACTGCCAAATTTTAATAAAACATTTCTCTTAACCACAGATGCTTCCAATTTTGCTCTAGGCGCGGTTCTTAGTCAAACTTTTGATGGAAAAGATCTACCAATTTCTTACGCTTCGCGCACTCTCAAAAAGCAGGAAGAAAACTATAGTACTATAGAGAAAGAACTGTTATCCATTGTCTGGGCATGCCGTCATTTTCGACCATACCTCTATGGACGGAAATTTGTGATTCACACAGATCACAAGCCACTACAATGGCTCCATAATATGAAGGAGCCAAACGCCAAAATGATAAGATGGAAAGCCCTCCTTTCGGATTTCGAATTCGAAATTAAATATGTCAGCGGTAAAACAAATGTAGTAGCTGACGCCTAATCGCGTAACCCCCCACATCCACAAGATTGCAACGCTATCGATGAAGTAGAAAATACAATAAACGAACTTTTATCTAGACCTCCCTCTCGAAATAAAAACAAATCAGTTGACGAAATATTAATATAATTCCTATCCGGACCCTCTCCTGGGGACAATAACGAATCAATAGAAGAATTGGCGAGATACTTTAATATACCTATAGAAGACGATAACGTTAGTTTAGCAACCCAACACTCTCAAGAATCTTCTAACAGCCAAATTGCTACAATTGAAGACAAAAATAAATGCATCAACATTGAAAAACACCAAATCATTATTACTCGCGGTAACCCTGAAAATAAAGAAGTGGTTTCAAAAATGTTTAACAAAACTAGACTCACTTGGACGACTAGATATTACCCTTATTCATACTTAGCGATCTACTGCTTGAATACTTAAAGCCTAATACTAAGTACGGCCTACTATGTTCACCCTCAATACAAGCATCTACAGACGAACCTATTTATGACCAAATATTTAATCACGTAGCAGAAATTATTCGTGACAAATACCCTACCATAAAAATAAAAAGATATTTTTCAAAAAAACTAGATATTAAAGAGGAACAGGAGCAAGAAGAGATAGTCTCCGCTCAACATGTAAGTAAGACTGCCCATCGCGGAATTATTGAAGAATATACTAACTTAAAAAGAAAATACTACTGGCCCCGTATGCTAGATACCGTTACAAAATATATTAATAATTGTTCCATTTGTAAACAAAACAAATATGAACGCAGACCAATTCGTCAAGTTTACGAAAAGACCCCTCCAAACCATTTGAGAAACTTCTAGGAGACATACTCCACTACAACGGTAAATATATTTTTACAGTTATAGATTGTTTTTCAAAAAAATTATATGGAAACATAATAAGAACAACCTCTGCTAACGAAATAATTGTGAAATTGACAGTGGCGTAGCCAGGATTTTGAGCGGGGGGGGGGGGGGGGGGTCGCCCCCACTTTTCCGGTTTGAGGACTCTATGAATCCACTCCCGATTGATTTTATATAAAACGAAATTTCAAAGACCAATATCTCGAAAACTATTGCTCGGACAAGAAAACTCAAAATACCGGAAACCTAGTTTTTTCGTGTAGAATCTGATTATCCTGATTAGAAATTTGTAAAAGTTAAATTTTTTTACGATTTAATTTTACTGAGGTGTGTGTTGTGTCGATGTTTAAGCCTGTTTCTGATACGTGTTCTAGGCACGAGCCCCCCCCCTGGCCAGAGCAAAAAACCAAGATAAAAATACATAAACAAAAAAATAGTTTTTATTAAAAATGGATTGTTACAAGTGTCCAATAGGATCTTCAAATTACCCGTTCGTCTGATTCCTAAATCAGCAATCAGCTGTTACATAAATGTACATGTACATAACAAGTCATATTACATTTTTTTCAAATATATATGAATTCGATCATTTCATTTCCTCGCTCAATATCTTCATTTATGTTATACTTTATACTCTTAAAGCTGTTTAATTTTTCTGAAGAGCTGAGATCACGACGTTTCGACATTTGTTCGTTTATTATTTAAGTCCGAAAGCTTTAATTTCACAAAACAATACGAATTTGCAGGAAATTAGAAAACACACTGAGCTCTGACTGCTAGTGCTAGTGCTAGTGGTGGTGGTGGGAGAAGCGGATGTTTACTTTAGTTCTAGTCATCTCGCTTCCCAGGAAGTGAAACAAACAACTAGGTCCGAGATGATCACAACAGATAGCTCGTTTTTTAAAATCAAAAAAGTCAATTTTTCTTTTTTTTTTTTTAACTGTTTTGACCGAACGCGATTAGCCACAATTCATGCCTATACTGTTATGTTCATCATAGAAAACACTACGTGAGAAATATTACGGACTTGTCCTCTTCTCAACACTTCTAGACTCAGGGTTTCCGTGGTTAGCGCTGCAGACTTTTTGTTATTAATTTTGGAGACTCGGGTCCCTAGAAGCTCCTCCTGAGGTAACCACTGACTGTAATACTTGAGCTGACTTTACATGAGCAGCAAAAATGCAAAACGCAGCAGCAGCAAATGCACGCTGTGGTTTCTGTGCTTTTAGAATTAAATTACTCACATCCAATAGCGTGCATTTGCTCCTGCTGCGGTTTGCATTTTTACTGCGCATGTAAAAGCCAGCGTAAATGGCCATTCAATAAACAAAATGTTGAGCCCCTGCTGAAACTCCTAAAGCAACGAATCATGGAGAGTGCAGCTCTTCAGAACGACAACCAAAATAGAAAACAAAAAGGAGAGGAAACGAAGATGTTGAGCGGAATGGTGGCTAAAAGAGGGGAGGGGAATGGTCCTTTATTTCGGCAAAAAGGGGAGGAAACGAAGATGTTGAGCGGAATGGTGGCTAAAAGAGGGGAGAGGAATGGTCCTTTATTTCGGCAAAAAGGTGAGGAATTAGCTAAAAAAATTGGGAAAACTTCCTACCTATCTACATATTATGTAGTATGTACCTTCTTATATACATAATTTTGTTTTGTTTTCGACTCCCCTGGTAGCTTTTGCTTATTGTTATCAGTCGGTTAATTTGATCACTTTGCCAGGTACCCAAAGTGATCACATTGAGCGGCGTGTACTGTAATTATAAAAACGAAGGGCACTTTCCACCAATCTGTATCTTTTTCCAATTCCCCATTGAGCCTACTGAATCATATGGTTCAGTATTCGCAATAAATACAGATATAGATAATAAAGTATTAATAAAAAAAATATAATAAGATCATTTATTGTTGCATTTATAACTTAAAAAAGAAATTATATATATATGCATACCTATAGGAGGTAAAATAACCTTGAGCACGCCGTCCTTCGGATGGGACGTTAAGCGATGGTCTCGAGCGTGTACGATGTCAGGTACTCGTTACAGACCCCTACCCTAGGTGAATAAAAATTTAGGGTAGGCAAAATTAAGGACACCTACAGTAGAGTCGGGCTCATGTCCACCAGAGTGACGAAAGAGCGCTCTGGTAGTATGGAGCCCCCCTCCCTAGTTACAACAAAGTGTCAGTTGGTTTCCACCTGGAGTCTTAGTTTATTTTATCTGGGAGGTAAAATAAACTTAAGCACGCCGTCCTTCGGATGAGACGTTAAGCGATGGTCCCGAGCCTGTACGATGTCAGGTACTCGTTAAAGACCCCTACCCTAGGTGAATAAAAGTTTAGGGTAGGCAAAATTTAGGACTCCCACAGTAGAGTCGGGCTCATGTCCACCAGAGTGACGAAAGAGCTCTCTGGTAGTAGGCGATATGACCTCGTAGTAAAAGCCCGGGCATGAGTCATAAAACCTAACCTAACCTCCACCTGGAGCGCTCATGTTTGTGTCCATTATTGGAATCTTCCCAACGCCTCTTCAGTTCCCTTTTTTTTACAATCTTCTATTTATTTAAGATTTCTCTATACATGATATATAATATAAGACGAGGCAAACACAATAATAGTATGTCAACTAAATATTAGGTTTGCAAGAAAGTTTTAGTTGTTTGATCATTTGAAATCTATCAAAACAAAACTCCTATTTTCTGTTAATGTTTCTAAGTACTGTTTACATTTTCTGTTATTCGTGTGACAACTATCCCTAAACTTGATGTTAAACGATTGAATTACATATATTTCTAATGGAATGTTTTGATGTATGTTAACTGGAATGTATGTTTTCATAACCAGGTTGAATTAATCCACATAAACAGGTGTAATAACAATTTGGTATTATTCTCTCCCTCAATTCAATGAATTGTATCATTTATATGTACTTGGTACAATGGGCGGAGCTTACTAAGAGATTAGCGATGTGTGAATCAGTGAAATGTAAAAACATTTAGTAATACTATTTATTGCCGTTGAATAACATTTCACGGTCCCTTCCTCAGGTACAATGTATGAAATATAGGAAATAACATTTCACGGTCCCTTCCTCAGGTACAATGTATGAAATATAGGAAATAACATTTCACGGTCCCTTCCTCAGGTACAATGTATGAAATATAGGAAATAACATTTCACGGTCCCTTCCTCAGGTACAATGTATGAAATATAGGAAATAACATTTCACGGTCCCTTCCTCAGGTACAATGTATGAAATATAGGAAATAACATTTCACGGTCCCTTCCTCAGGTACAATGTATGAAATATAGGAAATAACATTTCACGGTCCCTTCCTCAGGTACAATGTATGAAATATAGGAAATAACATTTCACGGTCCCTTCCTCAGGTACAATGTATGAAATATAGGAAATAACATTTCACGGTCCCTTCCTCAGGTACAATGTATGAAATATAGGAAATAACATTTCACGGTCCCTTCCTCAGGTACAATGTATGAAATATAGGAAATAACATTTCACGGTCCCTTCCTGAGGTACAATGTATGAAATATAGGAAATAACATTTCACGGTCCCTTCCTCAGGTACAATGTATGAAATATAGGAAATAACATTTCACGGTCCCTTCCTCAGGTACAATGTATGAAATATAGGAAATAACATTTCACGGTCCCTTCCTCAGGTACAATGTATGAAATATAGGAAATAACATTTCACGGTCCCTTCCTCAGGTACAATGTATGAAATATAGGAAATAACATTTTTAAAAAATTAAGAGAGAGTGATCTGAAACATCTGTGGCTATAAGAAAGACCTGTTTTGGTTCCATAAATATTGTTATAAAGAGTAATTAAAGAATACAGCCTCCACCCCCCCCCCCCCCCCCCAAAAAAAAAAAACAGTTTTAACCTAACATCTTAACTTTCGAGAGACGTAAAAAATCCACGTTTTTCAGAAGGTCAATGAAGTGAGGGCCTGCTCGAAGAGGCGTTTTGCAATTTTGAGGCCTGGCTTTTAGTTTGAGGCGGAGGACTATACTTGGCCAAAGAAGCAGAGTGAAGCTAATGGCCGAGGGGACCCATTAGCCAAGTTGAAGCTTGCTCTGGCTCTACACAACTCCTTTTCCAACCTTAGTTTTTGTAATTATTTTCAGGAGAGCTTTCTACAAGTTAATTTCTTCTTCGTTCCGCCAAAGTTAACAATTATTGTATGTGTTTTCTTTTTGGTCATTTGTACTCAACTAAGTTTATGTAAGGTCAGTGAAAAGTCAGTTTTTTCTATGTGTTTAGCTATTATTGGACTGTAATATCAGCCTTGAGGAAAAATAAACATTTATTATATGATGATGTCATTTTACCTTCAATTAAATTTCTGAACAACCTGTTATTTTGAAAAACTACAGACATGAGAAAAGGTTCTGTCAGACAGGAAGAGATAATTGAATTACCATAATTCACTTTCCTAGTTTCCTGTCTATCGTCTTCTAGACTTCAGTTGCCTCTTCATTCCTAGTTTCCTGTCTATCGTCTTCTAGACTTCAGTTGCCTCTTCATTCCTAGTTTCCTGTCTATCGTCTTCTAGACTTCAGTTGCCCTCTTCATTCATTATACCTCAGTTTGACGAACAGGGGAAGTCATGTAATCCATATACGGACACAATTTTATATGTGTAACCAGGGTCCAATGAGAAACAGCTCGGGATTTTCAGGCAAATCTGCCGAAGGGAAAGGAGGACCGGACCAGAAGAAGGTAACTCAACTAAAAATTCCAATTTTTCGTTTATCTAACCAGTAAATATCTAACTATCTTGATGCCTTGTTTATGACGTATTATTGCTTGTTATTGTTTAAAGGAAATAAATATTATATATTTATTTAAATACTGAGGAGGCAGAGCATTACTGGCTCCCCGGAGCTGTTTGGAAATCAGTCATGCCTGCTCCTTGTTCGGTCTGCATTCTTGGAGGATATCCCTTCCAAAACCAATTTCACCCCCCCCCCCCCCCCCCCCCTCTTTGACCGCCCCCGTCAGCTATAGCGCTACATCCCAGGGAGCCGACTGCAGACTACAGACTTCCATTACGGCTCTACGGCTACACAACTCTCATCTCCCTAAAACGGTTACATCCCAGAGCCCTCCTTTGAGATCCAGATGAAAGAAGTCTATTACCGTCCATGCTACCTTCCCCTTATTGCTACCTGCCCCATCCATCTCCATAATTCTCAAATATTTTCAGGATTTTCAACCAACAAAATAAACCTTTCTTCAACCGTAGAAAAGAGAATAACGGAGGATGTAAAGTGCAACCCGGAGAAGTAAAATAGAAGAAACAAGGAAGATCCGTTCCATCTTAGTACAGTCGATTCTCGATAATTTGAAGTTTTGTCCAGGGTTCTTCAAAAAACACTCGATAAATTGAAAAAATTAATGTACATTTGGTCCCCTCAGTAATTTGAAGTTGTAGCAATGGCATCTTACTAGTCCACACTCTATAATTTGAAGTCAGGGCTCCTCAACTCTCTATAATTTGAAGTGAGGGCTCCCCAACTCTCTATAATTTGAAGTGAGGGCTCCCCAACTCTCTATAATTTGAAGTGCCCTGACGTCACTTGTGATGTCATTTGATCAAGCACAGACCAGTCCTTTGTTTACATACCCTGGACTAGATTAATTGAGTTTGCAGTTTTCTTTCTTTAGTTAAATTTAAACAGCGTTTTTCTAATTTTTAAAATCAAAATGAGCTCCCGAAAGAATAAATGTCTTTCAATTGGTGAGAAACTGCGTGTTATAGAAGCTGTGGAAAAGGGAACATTGAAAAAAGATGTTGAAAAGCAGTTCAAATATTTGACCATCTACATTGTCCATGATTAAAAAAAAAAGATATAATCACCGGAAGTGGACCAAGGAATCATTCAAAATTTTAAATTTACCATTTATGTATGAACGTAGGTACATACATACTTTTAATCACGCTCTTGTTTATTTGAATTTTTTTCTAACTCCGTCTTGGTTATTTGAACTCTTATTATTTTGAACTCTCGGTAATTTGAACTTTTCCTCTGGTCCCTTGAGTTTCAAATTATCACATTATGTACACCTGTTTAACATGAGCTCCTCATCAACAGTACCTACCAGCATAGAAACAGTTAAAAGGAAATTAAATTGGATTTCTTGAGTTGAGCCCCATATGTGTAGTCGTTACGGGGGTTTGAATTCACATATAACATTTTGTGTCGATACATTCATTACAACGGCAGTTATTAAAGTTTTTTAGTTAAGCCTCCCCCTAATGCTTCCTTTGGTCGATCTGGCTGAAAAACAATAGTTATCGTCGTTAGAAGGTTCTAGAGTCACATATAATCGATACATTCATTATATCATGTTAACAGACAGACATTTTCTTTTTTTTCCTATTTGGAATCTAGAGTTCGGAAAACATAGAATTGGGTTGAAACCTCCGCATAGAATGTTTGACAGGTGCTCTACAACTTCCTCGGTACAATACCAAAACAACTGAAAGTGATTTATAAAAAAAAAAAAAAAAAAAAACTAGAAAAAGCAAAAATCAACAATAATATGAGCACTGTTGCAAAAGAGAGATTTGAAGCTATGATTAGCATCTGCAGCCTGCAACATAATATGAGCACTGTTGCAAAAGAGAGATTTGAAGCTATGATTAGCATCTGCAGCCTGCAACATAATATGAGCACTATTGCAAAAGAGAGATTTGAAGCTATAATTAGCATCTGCAGCCTGCAACATAATATGAGCACTGTTGCAAAAGAGAGATTTGAAGCTATGATTAGCATCTGCAGCCTGCAACATAATATGAGCACTATTGCAAAAGAGAGATTTGAAGCTATAATTAGCATCTGCAGCCTGCAACATAATATGAGCACTGTTGCAAAAGAGAGATTTGAAGCTATAATTAGCATCTGCAGCCTGCCAACATAATATGAGCACTGTTGCAAAAGAGAGATTTGAAGCTATAATTAGCATCTGCAGCCTGCCAACATAATATGAGCACTGTTGCAAAAGAGAGATTTGAAGCTATAATTAGCATCTGCAGCCTGCCAACATAATATGAGCACTGTTGCAAAAGAGAGATTTGAAGCTATGATTAGCATCTGCAGCCTGCAACATAAATCAGAAGAGTCTAGAGGACTGACTTGTGAGTTAAATAATGGAAAATAAAAATATAAAAATTCAGATATACATACATATACTGCAATATTTATGAGAAATTCAACATTTTCCAGTGGAATATTCCAACTAATAAGAAAACTACAAATGAAAATATGAGTGTTGGAGTTTGTCGGACTCACTTTATCTACTTGAGGGATGCAGTCGAGTGCAATCAGGTTTATATCTCGCAACCCACCTGTAATGAATGGATTTGAATGTTTCCGGGTTTTTTGAATTTCTTATACTAAAAAGTACAAAGTTTACCTTTGAAACTTTCCGCTAATGATTTTTTTTTTTTTAAAGATACTCCCAAGAAAATGACGTCACTTCTAGTTTAGTATATTCCTTTTACAGCTATATTCATTTTTTCTCCCGAGAATTATTTAATGTCTATATAAAGTAAACAAAGGGACAACAAACGTCCTTGAAAAGTAGGCATGGCAGGAGTAGGGTGGGGAAGCAGGGATAGTGGAGAACACGAGTGGCAGATGTCTCTCTGAACTTTAATGAAATAAAACTCGTTTATTTGTGGTATTGTCTAATTTCACAGAATATAAATATAAAGAATATTCTGTGAAATTAGACAATACCACAAATAAACTAGTTTTATTTCATTCACATTCATTTGAATTATTCCACAATATCTCTGCAATAATGTCAGTTTTTATAGATGTCTCTCTGCTCCGAAAACAGTTTAGTACCGTGCCTGTGTCCTCGTGGAACGTTATTTTGAATATTTTTTGCAGTATTTGTTGAAATTCTCGATTATATTCGCCGACAGAAACGTTTGCATCGTGTGTCGCTACAGTGATAATATTATATTGTAATAAAAACAATTTCATTTGAACAGGTCATCCCATTAGTAATGTCGGTTGTTAAATAAGTTGGATGGGGTTGTGTAAAACAATGTGAAAAATGTTATCAATGAACTATGTATTTTCCCTCATTTTGTACCTAATTTTGTTTTTCTACCTAATTTTCAAGTCTTCTATTCCTTTTCCCTCATTTTGTACAATGTTTTTCTACCTAATTTTCAAGTCTTCTATTCCTTTTTAAAAAAATCATTCACTTTTGAATCAAAAAATTGACTCACTATCATTTTTACTTCTTCTGACGACTTTGTTTTTCCCTTCAAATAATTTTGTAGACCCCGTAAAAGATGGTAACCTGAGGGGGCTGAATCAGGCGAATAAGCTGGCTGAGCCATAATTTACCATCCAAAGCCATGGATTTTTGTAATCGTGTATTTGGCAGTGTGAGCCCTTGCGTTGTGCTGGTGAAACAAAACTCCACGTCTACTCACTAAAGAAGGCCGTTTTTCTGAAAGAGCTTCATTTAAACGGTCAAGCTGTTGACAGTAAACCTCTTTGGTGATAGTTTCATTCTTTTTTAAAAATTCATAGTGCATTATGCCTCCCATATCCCACCAAACAGAATGCAAAACCTTTTCGGGATGGAGGCCTGCACTAGGCTGTGGTATTGGTTCTTGCCCTGGACTGAGCCGTTGTCTAGAACGCACAACATTGTTGTAAAGAACCAACTTTTCGTCACCAGTGACGATCCTAGCGAGAAATGGCTCCCCATTAAGTCTAAAAGGTCGAAATGTCTACCACGAAATTTTTCAAACCATCGTTGCACCTGCCTCTCACTTATTTGACCCTCGCCATAAACTTTCTCAATTGTTCGATGCGTGGGAGCCGTTTTTTCGTCTTTGTTAAATTTCCTTAACAAAATATGCCGAATATGATTACCAGTACTTCCATTGTAAAATGTGAACTGAAGACCTAAAGATAGATATCCCTCAGTCAAAACAAAATAACTTAATTACTTATTAGTACCTATTTAAATATTATTGGTAAACAAAACATCATCCAAAGGCAGCTGGCTTTACTTTTGCATACAAACAGGTAACAATGAGAAACCGACAGTACTTATGGGATGACCTATTACATTTTTATTTGTTTCATCTTTTTTTATTTTCGACTTTACGTTTATCAATTTTTTGAATATTTCTTGTTGCAGATAATTAATAATTATGGATAGTTACAGTAAGAATAGTGATTCAGCAGATGTTGAAGAAAAGTTTTGTTTTCTTTGCGAAAAGCGAACAAAAATGATATTCATGAATGACATCGAAAACGAAAACGTCGGAGACAAATAGCTTACATGATTATCCTTTTAATAAAAATTTATAATTATTTATGCCATTAAAATTTATAATAATTATTATTTAGCATAAATTGTTAATAAATTATTTTCTATAAAAAATGTATGTATTTGTATTATTTAATGTTTCTTTCATTTATTTCGCTTTTTGGAGCTTCTGCTATCTTAAAATTAATTTTAGAAAGTTTAATTTTTTTACAATTTTTTTATAAACAACCTCGAAAACTATAACAATCATTATTTTCTTAAAAGAAATATTTTAAAATTCCAATAATTGGATTCATTGTGATTTCTAAAAATTTTAATTTTTTTTTGAACTTACGGATTTGCGGTAATTTTCAATGGGTAAACTTTTTAGTTTATGGCATTAGAAATCAAAAAAAACAAAATCAATCAAATCCATTCATTATAACTGGGTTCCGTAATTTTTCATTTATAGTGACTAATTGCACTGGACTATTAAAAATATGTTAGTTTCCTTAATTCCACACGCAATGTGAGGGAGCCAGTAGTGGCTAGCCTTGTGAGCTCAAGATCGCGGGTTCAAAACTCGGCCGAGGGCCTTAGGTTTTCATCTGGAAGGTGAAAGAGTCTTGAGCACGCCGTCCTTCAGATGAGACGTTAAACGATGGTTCCGAGTCTGTACGATGTCAGGTATTCCTTAAAAAGGGCTTAGTCCACCAGAGCGACGAAATAGGTACCTACTGTGAAGAGTACAGTGCCAACGAACATGACTGATTTCAATCGACAAATTAGACAGAGTCTTAAGATGTTGTCGAGACCTTCCAAGTTCCATGCTTGCACACACAACTGGTATATATTAGGGGCAAGCAAGGGAGCGCCATAGTTAGATCTAGCTTCATACTAAAACTTGCCTCGGTCCGGCACTGACTACAGGCAATATTTTCATAGTCCTCATCAGGGCTCACAGAGAGTAGATGTCACGAAAAGACTTTCGTTAAAATCACCATCTTCAAATCAAAAACCTTCTCATAATATTACCACTCTGCCTACTATAAATGGAGCAGTACAGTAGAATCCCGATTATCCGAGTCCTCGGTATCCGGCCAACTGGGTGGGAGATTACTCCGGAGTATCAAAAACTCATTAATTGAAATATACTTAGAGATATACAAATGGTAAAATAATGTAATAAATATAAGCTTTCACATTTTACCAACTGTTTATTTTGAGTTTTATTATTTACCTTCTGTAATACAAACTATGTTACTTTATCATAAGTGTGACTATTATTGTAATTTATATTTTCTTTTTAAAAAATGATATTATTTTTCTTAATTTTTATATACCTCCTTCCTATCATGGAAGAATTAAAAAAATATATACTATATTAAAGTCCACCTAAATCTTGCGATGTGTCCGTCTAGATTATAATTTATCTTCAACTTAATTATGGTTAATTTTGAAACATTCTTTGTGCAGAGACCGAGGTATTCAATTAAGTAAACATAATTTTCCTTCTTTTTCTGCAGGAAATGATGACATAAACCAAAAAATGGGGACATTTATCAAACTTTTAACGAACCCAAACTAAGGGTAGAGCTTCCTGCATCCTATATATTGCCCGTTCTAACGATCGGATTTGAAATCGGATATCGTATATACTTCTCTAATGATATCAGTAGCCCAGCGGATTTAGTATATACTTCTCTAATGATATCAGTAGCCCAGCGGATTTAGTATATACTTCTCTAATGATATCAGTAGCCCAGCTGATTTAGTATATACTTCTCTAATGATATCAGTAGCCCAGCGGATTTAGTATATACTTCTCTAATGATATCAGTAGCCCAGCGGATTTAGTATATACTTCTCTAATGATATCAGTAGCCCAGCGGATTTAGTATATACTTCTCTAATGATATCAGTACCTAGTCCAGCGGATTTAGTATATACTTCTCTAATGATATCAGTAGCCCAGCGGATTTATTCTATTAGGTATATAACGTCCTCTAAACTACGCTTAGTTGTGGAAGAAAAGGACTGAGAGAATTATCCATGCAACGGATACAGAAAAGGTGAAAATAATAAAAAAAATAATTAGTATATAAAAAATGTAATGAAACAGGTTATGAAGGACGACCTTGTGAGATGTGGGAAGTCCTGCTTAGTGTGTCCTCTTCAGTGTTATGAAGGACGGCCTTGTGAGATGTGGGAAGTCCTGCTTAGTGTGTCCTCTTCAGTGTTATGAAGGACGGCCTTGTGAGATGTGGGAAGTCCTGCTTAGTGTGTCCTCTTCAGTGTTATGAAGGACGGCCTTGTGAGATGTGGGAAGTCCTGCTTAGTGTGTCCTCTTCAGTGTTATGAAGGACGGCCTTGTGAGATGTGGGAAGTCCTGCTTAGTGTGTCCTCTTCAGTGTTATGAAGGACGGCCTTGTGAGATGTGGGAAGTCCTGCTTAGTGTGTCCTCTTCAGTGTTATGAAGGACGACCTTGTGAGATGTGGGAAGTCCTGCTTAGTGTGTCCTCTTCAGTGTTATGAAGGACGGCCTTGTGAGATGTGGGAAGTCCTGCTTAGTGTGTCCTCTTCAGTGTTATGAAGGACGGCCTTGTGAGATGTGGGAAGTCCTGCTTAGTGTGTCCTCTTCAGTGTTATGAAGGACGGCCTTGTGAGATGTGGGAAGTCCTGCTTAGTGTGTCCTCTTCAGTGTTATGAAGGACGGCCTTGTGAGATGTGGGAAGTCCTGCTTAGTGTGTCCTCTTCAGTGTTATGAAGGACGGCCTTGTGAGATGTGGGAAGTCCTGCTTAGTGTGTCCTCTTCAGTGTTATGAAGGACGACCTTGTGAGATGTGGGAAGTCCTGCTTAGTGTGTCCTCTTCAGTGTTATGAAGGACGACCTTGTGAGATGTGGGAAGTCCTGCTTAGTGTGTCCTCTTCAGTGTTATGAAGGACGGCCTTGTGAGATGTGGGAAGTCCTGCTTAGTGTGTCCTCTTCAGTGTTATGAAGGACGGCCTTGTGAGATGTGGGAAGTCCTGCTTGTGTGTCCTCTTCAGTGTTATGAAGGACGGCCTTGTGAGATGTGGGAAGTCCTGCTTAGTGTGTCCTCTTCAGTGTTATGAAGGACGGCCTTGTGAGATGTGGGAAGTCCTGCTTAGTGTGTCCTCTTCAGTGTTATGAAGGACGGCCTTGTGAGATGTGGGAAGTCCTGCTTAGTGTGTCCTCTTCAGTGTTATGAAGGACGGCCTTGTGAGATGTGGGAAGTCCTGCTTAGTGTGTCCTCTTCAGTGTTATGAAGGACGGCCTTGTGAGATGTGGGAAGTCCTGCTTAGTGTGTCCTCTTCAGTGTTATGAAGGACGACCTTGTGAGATGTGGGAAGTCCTGCTTAGTGTGTCCTCTTCAGTGTTATGAAGGACGACCATGTGAGATGTGGGAAGTCCTGCTTAGTGTGTCCTCTTCAGTGTTATGAAGGACGGCCTTGTGAGATGTGGGAAGTCCTGCTTAGTGTGTCCTCTTCAGTGTTATGAAGGACGACCTTGTGAGATGTGGGAAGTCCTGCTTAGTGTGTCCTCTTCAGTGTTATGAAGGACGACCTTGTGAGATGTGGGAAGTCCTGCTTAGTGTGTCCTCTTCAGTGTTATGAAGGACGGCCTTGTGAGATGTGGGAAGTCCTGCTTAGTGTGTCCTCTTCAGTGTTATGAAGGACGGCCTTGTGAGATGTGGGAAGTCCTGCTTAGTGTGTCCTCTTCAGTGTTATGAAGGACGACCTTGTGAGATGTGGGAAGTCCTGCTTAGTGTGTCCTCTTCAGTGTTATGAAGGACGGCCTTGTGAGATGTGGGAAGTCCTGCTTAGTGTGTCCTCTTCAGTGTTATGAAGGACGGCCTTGTGAGATGTGGGAAGTCCTGCTTAGTGTGTCCTCTTCAGTGTTATGAAGGACGGCCTTGTGAGATGTGGGAAGTCCTGCTTAGTGTGTCCTCTTCAGTGTTATGAAGGACGGCCTTGAGAGATGTGGGAAGTCCTGCTTAGTGTGTCCTCTTCAGTGTTATGAAGGACGGCCTTGTGAGATGTGGGAAGTCCTGCTTAGTGTGTCCTCTTCAGTGTTATGAAGGACGGCCTTGTGAGATGTGGGAAGTCCTGCTTAGTGTGTCCTCTTCAGTGTTATGAAGGACGGCCTTGTGAGATGTGGGAAGTCCTGCTTAGTGTGTCCTCTTCAGTGTTATGAAGGACGACCTTGTGAGATGTGGGAAGTCCTGCTTAGTGTGTCCTCTTCAGTGTTATGAAGGACGACCATGTGAGATGTGGGAAGTCCTGCTTAGTGTGTCCTCTTCAGTGTTATGAAGGACGACCTTGTGAGATGTGGGAAGTCCTGCTTAGTGTGTCCTCTTCAGTGTTATGAAGGACGGCCTTGTGAGATGTGGGAAGTCCTGCTTAGTGTGTCCTCTTCAGTGTTATGAAGGACGGCCTTGTGAGATGTGGGAAGTCCTGCTTAGTGTGTCCTCTCCAGTGTTATGAAGGACGGCCTTGTGAGATGTAGGAAGTCCTGCTTAGTGTGTCCTCTTCAGTGTTATGAAGGACGGCCTTGTGAGATGTGGGAAGTCCTGCTTGTGTGTCCTCTTCAGTGTTATGAAGGACGACCTTGTGAGATGTGGGAAGTCCTGCTTAGTGTGTCCTCTTCAGTGTTATGAAGGACGGCCTTGTGAGATGTGGGAAGTCCTGCTTAGTGTGTCCTCTTCAGTGTTATGAAGGACGGCCTTGTGAGATGTGGGAAGTCCTGCTTAGTGTGTCCTCTTCAGTGTTATGAAGGACGGCCTTGTGAGATGTGGGAAGTCCTGCTTAGTGTGTCCTCTTCAGTGTTATGAAGGACGACCTTGTGAGATGTGGGAAGTCCTGCTTAGTGTGTCCTCTTCAGTGTTATGAAGGACGGCCTTGTGAGATGTGGGAAGTCCTGCTTGTGTGTCCTCTTCAGTGTTATGAAGGACGACCTTGTGAGATGTGGGAAGTCCTGCTTAGTGTGTCCTCTTCAGTGTTATGAAGGACGGCCTTGTGAGATGTGGGAAGTCCTGCTTAGTGTGTCCTCTTCAGTGTTATGAAGGACGGCCTTGTGAGATGTGGGAAGTCCTGCTTGTGTGTCCTCTTCAGTGTTATGAAGGACGGCCTTGTGAGATGTGGGAAGTCCTGCTTAGTGTGTCCTCTTCAGTGTTATGAAGGACGGCCTTGTGAGATGTGGGAAGTCCTGCTTAGTGTGTCCTCTTCAGTGTTATGAAGGACGGCCTTGTGAGATGTGGGAAGTCCTGCTTAGTGTGTCCTCTTCAGTGTTATGAAGGACGGCCTTGTGAGATGTGGGAAGTCCTGCTTAGTGTGTCCTCTTCAGTGTTATGAAGGACGGCCTTGTGAGATGTGGGAAGTCCTGCTTAGTGTGTCCTCTTCAGTGTTATGAAGGACGGCCTTGTGAGATGTGGGAAGTCCTGCTTAGTGTGTCCTCTTCAGTGTTATGAAGGACGGCCTTGTGAGATGTGGGAAGTCCTGCTTAGTGTGTCCTCTTCAGTGTTATGAAGGACGGCCTTGTGAGATGTGGGAAGTCCTGCTTGTGTGTCCTCTTCAGTGTTATGAAGGACGGCCTTGTGAGATGTGGGAAGTCCTGCTTAGTGTGTCCTCTTCAGTGTTATGAAGGACGGCCTTGTGAGATGTGGGAAGTCCTGCTTAGTGTGTCCTCTTCAGTGTTATGAAGGACGGCCTTGTGAGATGTGGGAAGTCCTGCTTGTGTGTCCTCTTCAGTGTTATGAAGGACGGCCTTGTGAGATGTGGGAAGTCCTGCTTAGTGTGTCCTCTTCAGTGTTATGAAGGACGGCCTTGTGAGATGTGGGAAGTCCTGCTTAGTGTGTCCTCTTCAGTGTTATGAAGGACGGCCTTGTGAGATGTGGGAAGTCCTGCTTAGTGTGTCCTCTTCAGTGTTATGAAGGACGGCCTTGTGAGATGTGGGAAGTCCTGCTTAGTGTGTCCTCTTCAGTGTTATGAAGGACGGCCTTGTGAGATGTGGGAAGTCCTGCTTAGTGTGTCCTCTTCAGTGTTATGAAGGACGGCCTTGTGAGATGTGGGAAGTCCTGCTTAGTGTGTCCTCTTCAGTGTTATGAAGGACGACCTTGTGAGATGTGGGAAGTCCTGCTTAGTGTGTCCTCTTCAGTGTTATGAAGGACGACCATGTGAGATGTGGGAAGTCCTGCTTAGTGTGTCCTCTTCAGTGTTATGAAGGACGACCTTGTGAGATGTGGGAAGTCCTGCTTAGTGTGTCCTCTTCAGTGTTATGAAGGACGGCCTTGTGAGATGTGGGAAGTCCTGCTTAGTGTGTCCTCTTCAGTGTTATGAAGGACGGCCTTGTGAGATGTGGGAAGTCCTGCTTAGTGTGTCCTCTCCAGTGTTATGAAGGACGGCCTTGTGAGGTGTGGGAAGTCCTGCTTAGTGTGTCCTCTTCAGTGTTACTTCAATCAGGATCTGATACTGGGAAGAAATCATGTTAATAACAGTTTGTGGGTATGGAACCCGCGACCTTGAGCTCAGAAAGCAGGACGTATACTGAGCTACCGGCGCCCTCTACAGAAACACCACCCATCTGGAACAATGATCACCTCAACAGTAACTTACTACTATCTATTTACTTATTACATTACAATAAGTTTATTTATTCAGGCCATACTTGGGTTATACAATATGCCTGATATTGTCTATTCCCCTAAAGATATTTACAAATCTACCGGTTTCGGCCTTACACCATCGTTATGAACTAGTTCGGTGGTGTAGATCTTTGGTGGAATAGACAATATTTCAAAAATAAGATTGTTTTAATTATCTAAAAAAATAGTAAAAGAGTAGTATCGAAATGTAACTCCTTGGAATATCAATGTTGCAAAGGCAAAATAATAACTAACAGAATGGACAATAAAAGTGGACGGTGAATGACCGGTTATGTACCTACTTCCCCAGTTCAAAGGCAATCCACGGTTTAGTCTAATGCTGAATATTTGACATACATAGGAGGGCTACCAAACTTTGTGTCGATACATCGATAGTTATTTGAGTGAAGCCTCCCTCCTATCTTCAACATCACGTGCCATCCTTATGAGCTTTGAATTTAATTATAAAATTTGTGGTCGATACATTATTTTAATCGAAAGTTATTGGGATTTTTGAGTTAAGCCCCCTTTGATCCCCCCCCCCCCTCCTCTTCGGCTGATTCCGCTGAAAATTAAAGGATGTCCTTATAGGGCTTTGAATAGAGGCTTAGAGACGAATTACCTTGCAAGTACAAACTGCAAACTGCCTGCAGCCTGCAGTCGCACCTCCAACCTAGGTGCCAAGTTAGTGATCACGGGTTCCAATCTTGTGCTGTCTTTCAAGAAGATCAACCCTCAAAATGGTTGCTCTCTCACCATCATTTTTATCTACTTCACCAGCTATGGTTAGTAGTTTTCAAACCTCCAGATTCCAAATATTTAAAAAAAAAAGTCTATGTATCTGTGAGCACGATTACTCCCGATAGAATGGATGATCGACACGAAATCTTGTATGTGAATTAAAACCCTCTAACTACAACACATCGAAAGGGAGGGGGGTTAGGGGAATGGCTTTTCTCAAAAACTCTAGTTAATTATTATGACTCATGCCCGGGATTTAACTACAAGGTCATATTGCCTATTACCAGTGACCTTTCGTCACTCCTGTCCTGAATTTTGCTTACCCTAAATTTTTATTCAACTAGGGTAGGGGGTCTTTATCGAGTACCTGACATCGTACAAGCTCGGCATCATCGCTTATCGTCACATCCGAGGGACGGCATGCTTAAGTTTTTTTTTACCTCCCAGATGAAATAAACTAAGGGTCTCGGCCGGTTTCGAACTCGTGATCTTGAGCTCAATACGCAAGCAGTATACCACTGAGCTACCAGTGCCTTTCAAAAACTCTATTAACGGTCGTTGTAATGAATGTATCGACACAAAATTTAGTATGAGGACTTAGGAGTCCCTATGTGAGACAATTGTCTAATATTAGCGTTAACGGTCGGCTGGTTCTGGAGGGGGCGCGAAAAGTTAATTGATTAATGTTTTCATTGAATACAAACAAGATGATGGATATTAAAGCTATTTGTTGGTCTCTACAATGACCGGAAGGTGTTGTACTTGGAATGCTAGGATTCTGATAACTAGATCTCCAAGGTTACAGATCCTGTGTTCCTGGAAAGGCTCGCCCCTGTTTCCTGTTCTCTTCCAGTGAGGAAGGCCGTCTTTGTCTCATCTTTAAGGTAATTCAATTGGCCTCATACTTTATTTTACATTGTGCCAAAATAAAATAACTACATGTATAATAAATAAAATATAATTTTAATAACAAAGAGGATATCGATAATAATTAATAGATACTAAAATACAACAGAAATATCGATTCTACTTAAATAAAAACTTAATTAATAATTGATATTAAAATAATTTGTTCGTGAAATAAAATAACATGTCAACATTACGCATTTTAATGATTTGGAGGGGAGGAGGTTCATAAAAGGTAGTTTGAGGCTTTCTTCTAATATCTGAAAGGAGGTCGCCGGTAGCTCAGTGGTATACGTGCTTGCTTATTCAGCTCAAGGTCACGGGTTCGAAACTGGCCGGGAGGTAAAAAAAAACCTTAAGCACGCCGTCCTTCGGATGGGACGTTAAGCGATGGTCCCGAGCCTGTACGATGTCAGGAACTCGTTAAAGACCCTTGTCCTAGATTAGGGGTCTTCAACCTTTCACGCCCGAGGGCTACATCAATAAATTCACAAAGATCCGCGGGCCACAGGTCTGTCAGAAAATCAACTGTACAAAAGCTGCTTCTGACCAACGAAACAAGATGTTTACAACGACCCTTTGATAACTGATTGCAACGTTGGCAGAAATAAATAGAATTCTGTTCATTTGTTCCCCCTCCCCCTTCTCTAGTATCTCCATTCAAGGTCACTCCACTTAATATTATTGTGTTTCTTCTCTTGCTGTAACTGTCTGTGTAACTTATGTTTTACTAGTAAAAACATTTTATTCACTCCCCCCCCTCTCTGCTTTGCCTTCTGGGTATTATCACATATAAATTTTCTTTTGTTTTTTGTGTATTAAGTTCCTATTTGTAGATATTGATAATCACATTACGTCACATGAAACACGAAATGTTTTAAATATCAAGAATAACAGAAAAAAAGTTTTTTTTACGACAAAAGAAAAAGAAGGCAATTTTTCTTTAAATTGCCTCAAATTCAAATGTGGGGGCCACTAAAATGCCGGCGGGCCATTAAAATTCCTTCAGCTGGCCACTCGTGGCCCGCGGGCCGTAGGTTGAAGACGCCTATCCTAGATGAAGAAAAATTTAGGGTAGGTAAAATTTAGGACTCCCAGAGTAGAGTCGGATTCATGTCCACCAGAGTGACGAAAGAGCTTCTGGTAGTAGGCGATATGACCTCGTAGTTAAAGCCCGGGCATGAGTCATAATAACTAACTCAATCTAAGCAACACTCAGGTGGGGGGGGGGGGGGGGGGGGGGGTCAGCTATGTACTTCCTCAGCACAAATTAATCAATTACTTTTTCGCTCTCCCTTCAAAGCCAATGAATCGACTGTTTGGGTAAAAATCAAAAAATCAATATTCGATATCTTGTGGAGCACGTTACACTGCTGGGACTACCCGTCCTCTCCATGCAGGTTTGGGTGACTTATTAAGAAGGATCCGGGTTTGTGTGTCTGCAGTAGCTATAAATTGTGTTTGTATAAAAATGTGCATAGATTTTCGGTTGATGTAGTATGAATGTTTGAACGTTGCTCCATTATTCAGATGTGTGGACCTCTGACACCTCTGTGGACAAGGAGCAGGTTAACGGTACGGTTTAACACCCCCCCCCCCCCCCCCCCCCCCCGCTTCATACAGTCTTATTACCAATGTAAATACAGTTACAGATATATTCAGTCAAGACTCTAGGGGTGTGTCTGGCCCAAATGTGGCTGGTGTAAATAAAACTCAATAATTGGCCAACGTTTCGGAAACTATTTATTTCCTTCTTGAGGACATCACAAACTCTCAACACCTTCATAACACACATCCACTCAAGTCATTATAAGGCCCTGAATAGTTTCCGAAACGTTGGCCAAATATTGAGTTTTCATTTACACGACAGAACCTCGAACTCCTTCTACATTGAAAAGATACAGTCGACTCTATTAATAATTAGTTTTAAATCTATTTAGTTTTTGCAAACCATGAATCCCCCCCCCCCCCCCCCCTCCATCTGTTGGACATGAGCCCGACTCTACTGTGGCTTCCCTAAAATAATGAATAGTATATAAAATAACGCAGAAAACTAATTTAATGGGTTGATGAAGTGGGCCGTGGAAAGTATATTGGAGCCTTCAACAGAAATATTGGGCCGTGGAAAGTATACTGGAGCCTTCAACAGAAATATTGGGCCGTGGAAAGTACACTGGAGCCTTCAACAGAAATATTGGGCCTTGGAAAGTATACTGGAGCCTTCAACAGAAATATTGGGCCGTGGAAAGTATACTGGAGCCTTCAACAGAAATATTGGGCCGTGGAAAGTATACTGGAGCCTTCAACAGAAATATTGGGCCGTGGAAAGTATACTGGAGCCTTCAACAGAAATATTGGGCCGTGGAAAGTATACTGGAGCCTTCAACAGAAATATTGGGCCGTGGAAAGTATACTGGAGCCTTCAACAGAAATATTGGGCCGTGGAAAGTATACTGGAGCCTTCAACAGAAATAATGGGCCGTGGAAAGTATACTGGAGCCTTCAACAGAAATATTGAGCCGTTGAACAAAAACATGGGTAGTGAAAACAAAAATATGTGCAGTCACATTTACCGTTAAATGTAATTATTGTTTATTTTCATAAATTAATTTTTTTCAACTTTAATAATTCTCAATAATCCCTTTTGATTTCTCAAGTTAGAAAGTTTAATTTATTATACCCAAATTTCGACTACTCTTTTTTTTTTTTTCATGTTTCAACATAATAGGATTAGGATTAGGATTAGGGTTATAGATGCTCAACATCAAGGTCATAAGCATCTAAATATTTAGGACTGGAGACAGATGCATATCCATACATATGCACATACACACACATATATACACACATCAATACATATATATACACATATACAGACATACATCCATATACATATATATACCTTTTTTTTTTTTTTTTTTTTTTTTTTTTTTTTTTTTTTTTTTTTTTTTTTTTTTTTTTTTTTTTTTTTTTTACGTATTATTATAGCTCGTCCATTAGTTTCGTGTCACTAAAAAAGTATATTCTTCTCTGGAGTGTCTCTCGATGGTTGCCCAGGGCTGCTGGCAGTGCTCTGGTGATGCCTCTCCTGGCCAGCTCTTCCTGATAGAGTGGACACTCCTCCAGGATGTGCCGCACCGACAGCTCCTCCTCACACAGTTCGCACTTCCTGGCTTGCTCTCTTCTTATCAGGTAACATAATATATAACATAACTAATCATAACATAATATATACAGCAGTACACTAATATTTAGGGTGATGTGGGCCGGCTGAGCCTTGACTGGTTCGTCTCCACCTGTATTGTAAGTATTCTCAGTTCAGTTAATATGAAATTAAAACAATAAATCAGAGAGAGCCCTTCTACTCTATTACAGTTGTATTGGGCCTAAGTCCAATGTCTACAGAGAAACCAGGTTGGGTCCTTCTTTGTCCCCAGGTCTGGTCCTGGCGTCCTGGGATGGATCTCCTTCCGGCCGCCTCTCTTCGGGATCTCACACCAATAAGATCTGTCAGACATCTATCATTCTCGTGCTTGATATGCCGTTAAGGAAAAAAATTAATAGTAATAGTTTACTCTTTTTTCTTTATTTTCTCTTTCTCTTCATTGTCTATTATCTTTAGTTTGCAGACCAACGGATGGACACTCTTCAACCTCCACTAATGGATTGCCGTAGATTCAGAACCCCAGCCGCCATAGACTCCTTCCGCCTCCCCGATGATGCCTTCTCAATATCTTCTTTTATTTATTTCTCTTAAATTATAAATGAATATAATATTGGTATTACATTTTTTTAATTGTTATTTTAATGTCCATAATTTCGGACCGTTACAAATATTATTAATTCAAAACTGTTATTCATATTTTTCAAAAAGTTTTTTCCCCATTTTAAAGGAAAGGTAGGCATAATATCTAGAGCGAGAGCGGGCCAGGCTGAACGCATTAAAATCAGACTCGAAAAGCTGAGACGAGCCTGGCCACCTGTATGGGTACTTGAGTACCGACTGAGGTCCCAAACAAAGTTCCCCAAAGATGCAACAACACTGGGACAAGAGCCAGCGCACCTGTATGGGTACTTGAGTACCTACTGAGGTCCCAAACAAAGTTCCCCTAAGATGCAACAAAACAGCCTTCCTTTTTAGACATATTACTTCCATCTAACATTATACGTACCTTACGCAAAAGTTTCCGTAAAAGGTCCATTAACAGTGACACAAAGTTGACAAATGACTTTCGGAACAGGTTATCCCTTATCTTCTTACATTAACGTGTTGGCAGTCATTTCTTGTTAAAAGTTTCGGGCTTCCTCTGGCCATTCCTGGCTTCCACTGAAACTTGTCTGATGATCCACGCTTCTTGTAGTCCACCCGTTTTGGTTGGGAATGTGGCCAAGAGACTAATAATATATAATAAAAGAGTGGAAAAGTAAATTTTTCATAGGAGATCATAAGAAGACAGCCTGGACCAAAAGGAGCTGATGGGGACCTTGAACAATTTTCCAAATAGCTGCAGTACAAACCTGTTGAGCTGTGTTCATTTCAAACCACTATCTTTTTGAAACCTTTCTATTTGTTATTCCAGGGTTCACAAACAACCTGCAAAATCCACAGATATTGATTTTAGAGAGAAAAATACTGAAAACTTTTTGTCTAGACAAAAACGTGGAAATATCAGGGAAATACCAATTTTTGGTCATTGCAGTTAAAGAAATTGATTCCTGAAGAGCTTTTTTTTGTTTTTGTTATCACTGTTTTTTTAGGAATTGCTACTTTTGTTTTACAGCAGTTGGCATGGTTGTCAGGTGGCAATTCTTTTTTTTTTTTTTTAAATAGTAATTTTTGTTATGATGTATAAAATTACACACATTATGATTATTAATAATATATTATAAATTTAATTATGTTTATTGGTATAAAAAAAAAACAGCTGTTAGAAATGAAGTAGGTAACTAAATTAGTGAATAAATATATTTTTTTATTTATTTATTTACATATTTATTTATTTCTACAGGCAAAGCCTATTATTCACAACGATAGAACATTTGTCACTAGTGACTGTGATGTTGAGCGCTGGCAAGTGTGTGGCTGTACTGCTGAGGTACGTAACCGAGAGAAAAGAGAATAAATATTTGTTTTAAAACGAATCAATGAATGGAAAACAAAACACGACCATCAGCTGCTCTAAATAGGATGAGCCAGTCCAAGTTGTGTTGTGGAGGTGAGATGAGATGTGAAGGTGGACAGGCTAGGAGTGAGAAAAGTGTTTAGGCTTAAGGTGTGGTGAACCAAAAAGTTGTGATATAACATTGAAATAGATGCGCAAAGGTACTTTTATTTATTTATATGTACATAATATATATGCCCAAAAATAAAAAATAATTATGAATAATGTATGACAATTTTATTTAATTTAATTGTAATATTTGTTTTAATTATTATTAATTCAATTTATTTATTTATTTATTTTTTTTTTTCAATATATATTCTTTTAATTCCCATTATCAGGCCTGGAAATAGTATATGTGCAGGTAGATATTTATTTATATAAAAAAAAAAAAAGGACATGGAAATCCTGAACTAGGTTTTCACAAAATCTGAACGACTTCTTCAATATTCCCGATAAAATTAATATATTGACAACGGTAGATTTACAGCCCAATGGAAGGAGCTTAGAGGGGCAGGCTTGACTTCAAAAACCCGGTATAACTTTCAAAGGAATTAACATTCTCATATGATATTCCATTATGTGATCAACGCATTATTGAATAGGCATATTCATAATATTCATCAATCAATTCATTTATTTGGGCTGGCACTCCAAGTGCCTACCGTACACAAAGTGATTAACATGAAACATCATAATATTAAATTAGATAGAACAATTTCCAGCCGTCAAGCCGTGTGCTAACGAAACAGACACCATGCTAAACACTCTGTTCGACCTGAAACGGATAAGACCCAAATATATTATTTCCAGAAGTACGAGATCACATCCCCCCCTTACAGTTTTATTTATCACTGACCAGTTTTTTCCTCTTTAAAACGCCCATAAAATAAAAGCAGGATAAGAACGTCACATAGACTTAGTTTCCTTGTTCAATCATTGTGGCAGTCACGTTGTCTGGTAAATGTCATTGTTGAAATGTGAAGAACCGATAAACAAGGAAAATGTCAAAGGGGGCTGGTTCTTGTTTGGATCGAAGAGATTATTCGATTGTGCGACATGGGGCGGACTGAACTCGGGGAACCGTACCGAAAAGTCACCACAAGGCTACGTTGAGAAGGAGTCTATCGAGGACAGGAAATAAGAGAAAGAAAATAGGAAATGAATTATTGGAGTCCAAGCCGCACTTTTATAGGAGCCATATTCTACAGGCAGCTCAAACATTCTCTGAATAGGAAGAGAAAGAGGCTTCTGTCCCTTGAGATGAGGACCTTCATGCTAATAAGGGACTGTGTATCCGCCCTGTCTGTCCCATGTAGATACCAACTCACTTCTTCCGACGGGCCGTCTCACCTAAAGGGCCATCCTTAGGGCCGGATCTAAGGGAGTGGTAAATACTGAAATACATTAGTCATATTAATGAGCTACTTTTCATGGAGAATATTCCAGAAATTTTCATGAATTAAACAAACATATTTTGAATCTCAGAAAAAAAAAATTAAAAAGTCATCTATGAATCACCTGCAATGTACTTCCCCAGAACGAATTAATCTATTAACTTTCCGCTCCTCTCCAAAACCATCCGACCGTTAGAGCTAATATTCAACAGTTGTCTTAAATAGGAGTCTAAATCCTCATAATAAATTTTGTGTCAATAAATTCATTATATTGACAGTTATTAGGGTTTTTGAATTGACTTCCTTCCCCTGCACCCCCCCCCCCCCCCCCCCCCTTCCCTTCAGCCGATATTTGACAGGTTATGTCCTCCAGGTTAAATATGAAATTTCATTTTGATACATTCATTACATTGGCAGTTACTGGGGTTTTTAACTTAACTGTCTTACCCTAATCCCCCCAGAATAATATCATTGTTACACACATTATTACACAACTCTCGAATGTGACACCGCAGGGTAGGCGAAGAGTGGGTCGAACCAGAAGAAGATGGCTGGAGACGGTGAATAGAGACGCAAGACGGTTTGGTGCGGTGGGCTGATGGAGACTGGCCCAGGACAGAGCTGCATGGGGACATTCCTGGAGGAGGCCAAGGCTCTTTCTTGATGGGCTGCAGCGGCTATGACGATGATTACACATTGAAAATCTTCTTAAACACCCCAACAGTTGACCATTGTAAGCATAATTTTAACAATAATAATAACAAGAAACTCTGGAACCAAAATCTAAATTAGACTTCTAAGTTGAGAAAAGCGGACATGTTGTGGAAAATTAGGTATATTAAATAAATAAAACAAACTTATTTTTGAAATATTGTCTATTCAACAAAACGTGCATTCACCAATTACCAGTTTCGGCACTACACCATCTTAATATTAAGTTATAAACTTAGAGAAAGTTGCTGAGTGCCAACCATTCTTATATACTTACCAGGTAAGAACGGGGTTGGAATTCCAGCTTGGAAATCCCCGTGACTATACAGTTAGGAATTTGTTTGTTCTCACATATTTTCTTCCCTTTTCAATAACACTGGTACGACTAAAATTTAAAAAAATGATTTAATTCTAACAGATGACCAAACAAGTTAGACTTATTGTTAGTTATGTTTACACATATGAATGTATTTACTGCGATGGCGATTTTTATTTCAAGTTTCATAAATCCTAGTCAATATATATATAAGTATATGACTACGATTTATGTGAGAGAACAACGTAAAGTTATTTTGTTATTCAGACTTACGCCCAGAATGAATTATGAATGATGAATTATTTATGTTGTTGTAATTTCAATTTATATCTTCATTGTTATTCTAAATATAGGAAAAGCTTCTGTTTTTAATTTTATTAATATTATCATGTCATCAGTAATTATTTTGTTAAATATACAAACATAATTTTAGGCTTATCACATATCAAGTTTATCTTCAATTTAAGTTGTTATTACTGTTATTGAAAAATGGAAGGAACTATTTCAGATGAAACCATTTGCTAACTGTACAGCCACGGGAGCTTCCTAATTGAAATAGTAACCCTGATATTGGTACGCAAGAATGGATCGCACACGTCTTATGTAGTTTACGACGAAACCTGTTGGTGTAATGTCGAAACCATACCTAGTTTATGTATACAATTTTTGTTGAATTGACTTGTTTGTTAAATTTATTTATTTAAGTAAATTATAGTTTTATAAATAGAAATTAAGAGACTTGACGAAGAGAATGATACTTAACTGGTTTGGTTAAGATGAAGTTAAGACACATGAGAGCACACTAGTTATCATTTAGTGGGTGTTTATAAAGAGCGAAACATCATCTAGTTCATGAGTTTACAGATAAAATGTTTTCTAGATGGACATTTTCTGCCTGAGGTTTATAGTATGTAATAACAAACTGAGATCAGTATTGAGGGTTAATTAACTAAAATAACGAAGATATGTTTGGAGCAAACAAACAATACAATGAATGCTAAACATATTTCATTATGTTCATTCTGTTTGAAACTGTGAGAGAAAAACGTTAATTATTTATTGAGACTCAAGCCCGGGCTTTGACTATGCCTTTGACCTTGCTACAACATACTACCAATTAATTTATTTTTAAACAATTATATTTGTGGGCTCGGTTTCTGTTTTTTTTAAAGTTATTATTATCTGAGAGATGAAAAAACGTCGAGCACATCGTCCTTTGGTGGTGGTTACTCTTTAAAGACCCCCGCCCCCCTTACTCTAGGAGGGACCCTAAATTTAGGATTGGCCACAGTAGAGTCGGGCTCACGTCTACCAGAGACACGAAAGAGCGCTCTGGTAGTAGGCGATATGACCTCATGGTTAAAGTCCGGGCATGAGTCACAATAACTATCTATTATTCGTTTTATTCACCGCTGTTATAATATAGTCATATGTTTTAATAAGTGTAAATTTCTGTTTTTTTACGCCAACTTATCAAACTAATGAAGTTTGCCTCAGTAGGAACTATTATGAAAGTTTGATATCACTTCAATATTTAAATAATATAAGTAACTGATTATAAGATAGGTGAACGCTAGAACTAAAATTGACTTGTTATCGGATTATCTGAAGAAACAGTCAGAATCCTGGAAAAATGTTATATTGGTCATTGAGAGGAAGGTGGACATTTATCTGTTCTATCCACATTACTTATGGTACTTGGAAGGAGTTCCCAAGAAGTTCCAAATAGAAACATGCAATGAACCGTTCAGCGCTTTGAATGCAGTCATTTCGTTCAGATATCCACTGGAATGAAATGTACTACTTCTGGATAGGGTCCTGAATGGCAATTCAGGACGGGTGAGTCCAAATAAGGGCAAAAACAAACATTTAAATCTAAACAAAACTATGGTTCTTGACAAACCTCTCAAAACACCTCCCTCAGTCCTCTGTTCTAGCAAAGAACAGTCGCTTTGGATTTTGTCTGAAAACCAAGACAATAAAAAAAATTTAAGTCCCGAAGTTCCTTAGAAAGATTGTTGGACTTACAATGGCAAGACGTGCCCGGTGTCATCCCGATGGACATTCGCGATAACCACCGACTTAAAGAAAGCCTCTTTCAACGTGGGAGGTGCCGCCATTTCAACGTGGGAGGTGCCGCTATTCAACGTGGGAGGTGCCGCCATTTCAACGTGGGAGGTGCCGCCATTCCAACGTGGGAGGTGCCGCCATTCCAACGTGGGAGGTGCCGCCATTTCAACGTGGGAGGTGCCGCCATTTCAACGTGGGAGGTGCCGCCATTCCAACGTGGGAGGTGCCGCCATTTCAACGTGGGAGGTGCCGCCATTTCAACGTGGGAGGTGCCGCCATTCCAACGTGGGAGGTGCCGCCATTCCAACGTGGGAGGTGCCGCCATTCCAACGTGGGAGGTGCCGCCATTTCAACGTGGGAGGTGCCGCCATTCCAACGTGGGAGGTGCCGCCATTTCAATCAACATCAACTTCATACTTTTTGACGTGAACATTTACAATTTTTTCTCATACTTTCAAACCAAATGAATAAAAAAAAGTGTTTTAGTATAAATTGTATTGATTATTTTTACTAAACATTTTAGATTTAATATTTTTTTAATTTTACAAATAGATATTTGCAACAAGCAAATGTGCTAAAAGAGGGATAATGGCAATGTCAAGAGGGGAGAAATCCCCCAGTGGTGACACTTCCTAGTCATTGAGTTTCTTTCATTTTTAACTAATCACTAACACTGCTGTTGCTAAGAAGTTCTCTAGGCCATTGACGCTTAAGCCGTCGTTGGGGAAGAGTGGCAGAATGGAGGGCACGGACTAGAAGATTAAAAAACTTTCGATGAAGCTCACAGTCTCTTATTTCAGGTGGATTTTCATAATCTACTCTCCAAATCCTTCAAATTGATACCCCACTTGACTATATAAAAGGTTTCACTTTTGGCGCGGTGCGAATGCGAAAAATGTTTCGGAGAACTTGACGCTCATTCAAACGTACAGTTTCCTATCATTATACGATACTTGATTGTTCCGATTACAGTTCGTTATTATTATTCATTTCCGGGCTATAACAACGAGGTCATATCGCCTACTACCCGAGTGCTCTTTCGTCACTCTGCTGGACATGGGCCCGACTCTACTGTGGGAGTCCTAAATTTTGACTACCTAGGTTTATTCACCAAGGGTAGGAGTCTTTAATGAGGACTTGACATCGCACAGGCCCGGGACCATGAAAGGGACCTTAGGAAAGTCCTAAGGGGCTCGGCCGGGTTTCGAACCTGCGATCTTGAGTTCAATAAGCAAGCTCATATACCACTGAGCAGCCGGCGCCGTGTTCCATTTACATATGGCCATTGAAGAAGTTTGTAAAGGTTAGGAGGCCCCAAAACTACGAAATAAATATTTTTGTAACCAATGTTTTATCCTCTTTAATATTATTCGCCTTTAATATATGGAGACCATGGTGGCCGTGTGGGCTAGAGCGTAGGGCTTTGGTCGCATGGTCTCACCATGGTTTGCAGGTTCGAATCCCGTTCAGGAGTGAGTTTTATTTCGTAGATAGAACTCCCTCCCGGGGCCATGGATGTCGTAAATAACTATATATAACACATTGACATGGCTAATATGCACCGTACATTAAGCCAAAAAAAGAAATAAATAAAACAATATATATATATTATTCGCCAATTTGAATATGACAAATTTTACCGAGATGTCGAAAAAGTTAGCCGCCTGGATCCAATTTGCCTGACAATCTCCAAAATAAAAAGTCGTATATTAGATTCATGTGCTAAGGCTCCATTATTCTTGTTTTCAGATTTTCAGCTCCAATAGGAACGGTTAAAGAGGAGAGAGTGGGCGTGCTCACGTGAGCTGATCTTAGTTCAAACTCTCGAAGAAAAATAATCTGGCATGTATTGTGAGAACCCTTCAATTTGATATTCTACTTGACTACATATGTGCTATATATCTTGGTTATCAATAGCACACTTTTTAGATACCGCGCGTTGCAAACATTCTTATTGAATCGGAGACTATCTCTGTTTATAGCTGTCTCCAAGACAAAAAAACATAACGAGTTACTTGTAGCTACGATTTTATACGTGTAAAGACAGACAGACACAAGACTGAAATCATAAGGTTTTTTTTTTTCTTTGACCCCTAAATATTATATAACGCTACTTGTACTGTCTCAAATGCATATAGAAATAACTACTGTGTTTTCATTAGATCAAAAGAAAAAAAGAGGAAAGGAGGGGGGGGGGGGGATTAATAGCTATTTCATAGTTGATAAGAAAATATTGATAATTTCAAATTTTAAAATGATTTTTCCGGCATTTTTTTTTTTTTTTTTTTTGGAGGATAATGCATTTGTTCACGATTTTTAAGAGATAAAATAAAGTAATCGATTAGAAAAGCAGTAATCGATGACTATGTTAATACATAACCTTCGTTATTTGTTGACTGTATATTGAAGTTAGTGATAGCTGCTGAAATAGAAAGGTGGTTTACAGAGCACTCTGGTGGACAAACTCTGTCAAGAACTGAGGAGACTAAAACTAGTAAGTAATAAGTAAGATTCCACATTTAATTATATGGCAAGTTTCTGGGAATATTGACATTACTGTCGCAACTTCAACTAAGTACTCTGGTAGACATGAGCCCGACTATTGTGCAAGTACCACGTTCAGTTACTTACGAGGTAGGGATACTAACGTCTTATCCCAAGGACAACCTGCTAAACTTCTCGTACTTTCCAAATATAAAAATCAAAGAGCCTCGGTCGGATTTCGAACCCGCGATCTCATTGATCTCACCTTTGGGAAATCGGCTATTATTGATTATTTTTGACGTTTATTATCCAATTTCCATATTATCTAATGAAATACGCCCGTCTTTTGAGCAGTTCAAATCGCCGTTTCAGTTTCTGGCCAGTCTGCGAAACGTGTTTGTCATGTTTCAGAGAGGCATTATTGAGCCATACAGTTGGGCAGTTACCGCGCCTCAACGCTAATGTAACATGAAGTGATTTGATCTAATTTGTTTTTACCTTCCACAGACGCAGTCAACCCTCTAGAAGGTATAAGTGCTCCTGCAGAGAATTGGATGCGTCCCCTGCCGATTTATTAGTAGCTAAAATTGCTATGACATCGACTTAGGGTGCTAACACCGTGTGAGGCGATGTTGGGATGCTGGATGTGCTTGCAACATAGAGAAGTGGACCCAGGATCCTACCTTTAATACTAACTTACATTATGTTTAATGAAACAATTGACGGGTCTGCAGCAAGAAGGAGGCAGCTCCGTTTCTGCAAAATGTTGGGAAAACGAAAAAAAGTTTTAAAAATTTCTTTTTTTAATGTATAAATTTGTTTATTCTCCCTTTTAGATACTTGCACATGCAATATTTCCATGTCAGTATGATCCCCCACCATTTTGGCAGAGTGAAAAACGCAACATTGAAAGTTGGAGCTGCCTCTTTATTGCACCAGCTTGTACAAAAATGGCGAAAATTAAGGAAAATCCTTGTAATAAAAAAATAAAATAAAATTCAAAAAATACTTTAAGAACATTTTTTTTTTTTTTATCATTTATTTGCAGTCTATATACAATTAATATAATGAGCAAATGTGTTAACTATATGCATGAGTGTCTATGCCACATGTTGGGAGAGGCCAGCCAGCGCTGACACTCCCTAGAAACTAATACAATGTTTAGATTTCACTTAGAAGATCTCGAGGCCACCTCCTATTCAGACGGCGTGGAGGATTGTCAGGATGGGATTGAGAAGATAGGACTTGTGCAAATGGGTTAGGATGGGATGAAAGTTTATTGTGGAAACTTATGAATCGGGATTGGACGAGTTCTTGGACGGTTGGGATGTTTAGGTCTTCATGGAGTAATTTATTGGTGACGTAAAAAAAAGAAAATAAGTCAAAAACATTAAATTTCGAAAATCAGGGATTAAAAAATTGGAAGAAAAATATTATTTTCAATTTAGAACACGGGAAAAAATTATTTTATTTAACTGTTTAAACTACAATGTTAATAAACATGAACTTTATGCATCTTCAAGTTCGGTTTCTGTCATACCCAAATCTTCATTGTCTGCTGTTGAAGGAGCAGCGGACTTGAACACGTCGTAAAAGCACATCCCCACATATTTTCGTGCGAGGGCCATGACGTCCTCATATTTAGCGGTTTTCTACTGCAGCGGATTGGCGTATGCTGGTGGAATGTCAGAAATCATCGTGAGATTAATGATTAATCTGCTCAGGTCCCAGTACTTTTACTTGCATTGGCATTAACATTGAAACGCTCTCAATGCACTGTAGAATCCCTTCATCAACTGAGACTCTGTCATACAAGAATAGTATTCTTAGAATACATTATATTTTTTAATGGAGTATTTTTGTTTCCGATTTCTTTCCGGAACGATGTTGTAAGGAGTTTTCAAAGAAAGGGATTTAAGTGTATGAATGAAGTTACTTCTAAGTTGAGAAACGCGGACATATTGTGGAAACTTGTAATAAATAAATAAAACAAACTTATTTTTGAAATATTGTCTATTCCACTAAAGATATATATACATATATAACTACCGGTTTCGGCTTTATACCATCGTCAGGTCTAGTTATGAACTGTTATCACCAACTGTTCATAACTAGACCTGACGATGGTATAAAGCCGAAACCGGTAGTTATATATGTATATATATCTTTAGTGGAATAGACAATATTTCAAAAATAAGTTTGTTTTATTTATTTATGAATGAAGTTAAACAGCACACCCTGATGAAGAGACTTGTGGTCGTGAATCTTTTGATAGAAGTCATCAGGTATTTTGTTCGGTCTGTTGAGATGTTTTCCTTTACCATCTTTAGGAGGACTGATGGCTTCACCGTGGGACAGGTGCTTGCCAATTATTACAACATGCTTCTTAGAAATCAATGTAAAGATGCGAAAGCAAATTTACATACTCGAATGTTTTCTTGCTCTTTCCGAATTTGATAAACCATAGAAAAACGTCTCGATGTTCCGCTTCCGCTTTTCGTCCTTTTCCTCTCAACTCCATTAACCGTTATAAGACCAGCCAGGTAATCTTGGGCCTGCTTCTGTCCAAGTTCGTTGAAATGAATAAGTTGCTTGAATGCGCCGATTTTCGTAAAAGACTGATATTTGCAACGGCTATCGTTCCCAGTTGTACGGGCAGCAATAACTTCATTGCTTGCCGATACGTACTCTCTCCCCTCACATCTCTGTCTTTTGCGAATGATCCTTCCAAAGTGATTCATTTCCTCTTCTTCACAACACGTTCAGTTTCCGAAACATCATCACTTTCACTGTCACATTTTTGTGGTTGATAGTTGTCTCCAGAATCTGACGAAATGTCATCATCACTTGACATGGTAACAACTATTAATGCATTTATTTAAATTGATAATAATTATGATATTCAAAACACACTGAAAGATATGAGAAGTGAAACAAACAATACAGATAATCTTTATAACTGGTTACCCGTCACCACAGCACGTTACAGTAGCCGATGTGACAGGAGCATGAAGGAGGTAGCTCCAGGAGCTACGCCTCTCTTGCTCCTGTTTCATAGATGGAGCTGCTGCTATCTAGCGAGATAAGAAGTAACTGCTTCGTTCTTCCACCAATAAATAGAGCATATTTTTCTAATGGAAAAACTGAGTTGAGTGCAATTTGACCAAAGAATGGAGCTACCTCCTTATTCCAGCGGACCCCTCCTAATTATTAGTATCCATATCTAATGTGATCCAAGTTTTGGACATCACTTTACACTTTGCGTTATGTATTTTCGAACCACCTATTTTTGTAATTAAATTGGCTACAAATTATACAGTCAGAACTGTGGTGTAATTATCAAAGCTTGTATATATGTTGCAGGGATTGCCAGGTCAGGTCTGCTACAACCTGTTGGCTTCCTGTCTCTGTCATCCGGGAATACCCGCCCAGCTACCGGACAGCCCACTTCCACAGACACAGACGGTCAACCATAAAACCGGCCTCTGCATTCACCTTGGAAATACCCTCCATTAAATTTTTTTATGTATGTAGATAATTAGTCTACTTTTGGTTTGGAAAATGTAAAATTAACTTTATTTACATAATTTACCTTTCTAACTTTGATAAGTTTTCTTCTTACCTGAGTACATATAACCTTGGGTTTTTTTTTTTGGAGGTATAAGAAACCTCAGACATCGTCCTTCGGGTGGGACTTTAACCCTAGGTAACTAAACCTGAATAGGCAACATTTAGGACATTTTATAAAAGAATATTACAGAGAAGTATGACGAGTTCACACATTGAAGGGTTCCATAGGCATACATTTAATAATTATGGTATTCTGAAATATAGCTTTTTTTATGACCTAAGCCATTGTATTGAGTTATGATAATTCGACTTCGTCCTTCCGAATCTCGTTGCAACTGGAATTGACTAGATAATAAAAAAAAAAAAAAAAATGGTACGAAAAAAAAAAATGAGAGCGCCGTTTTTCGGATGAGACGTTAAGCGATGGTCCCGAGCTTGAGATGTCAGAGACTCGTTAAAGACCCCTTCTCTAGCTAACTAAACCAGGGTATTTAAAATTTAGGACTTGCACGCGCTCAGGTAGTAGGCAATGTGACCTCGAAGTTTAAGCCCGAGCATTAAGGTACGTTTTTCATCTGACAATTATTGCGTGAAATTTGTGTCAGACAGAAATCGTGGCTAATGTAAACAGTGATGAATTTGAGTCTGAGATATATTTTTCTACTACTTACTATAAGTGTCGACAAATCTATACCAACAGGTGTAAACACTTATTATTTGCATGTTCAAACCTGTCCGCTAGTTATTCCCGAAGTTGGCTGCTCGTCTACTTTTCTGGCAATGAGTGTAGGAACATGGGTGGTTAAAAGTGTAAGTTGAACACTTAATCGAAATGTTCCACAGTAAGCCTGAGCTGTGTGACGTAAAAAGTAAAATATATAAATACAGAGTGAAGAAGCATAATGCTTTAACTGAAATTGCATTACAATTATCCACAACAGTTGAAGAAATTCAAAGAAAAATTCACAATCTCAGGAATCAACTCAAAAGTGAATGATGCTCCTTATAATAATTTCTAACATTAAAAAAAAAAATTCAATTTGACCTATTCTCCTTAAAATTTCATATAAATTTTTTTTATAAAATAATGATTTCTTCCCCTTATTTACATACATTTTTTTTTTATGTACAATATAAAATATATATTTTGTTATAAAAAACATGACAAAAACCTTCTTTTTTTAAAACCCTATCATAAACATTTTATACATACTTTTTTATTATTATTATTATTATAAAATTCTGGGGGTATTGAGGGTCAGTCAATGGAGAAAACACTATTTAAATGCCAACGTTTCGATATATTTCATATCATCATCAGGGCCTAACAAACATGGGGGTATCAAGATTAGAATGATGTTTGTTAGGCCCTGATGATGATATGAAATATATCGAAACGTTGGCATTTGAATAGTGTTTTCTCCATTGACTGACCCTCAATACCCCCAGAATTTTGAATTCTACAGTCGCTAGCAAACATCTACATTATTATTATATTGATACATAAACATTTTTTTATACCTATTTTTTTTTAAATAATATGATTAATATTTTATAAATATTTTTGTTTATATTTTCTTCACAATATCATGAAGCAGACGACCACAACAACAGGGCACATTTGTATCTCGCGACTTCTGTCTAACATCATGCAACATCAGATGTAAATGTACATTCAAGGGTCGTACATTTATTCCAAATTTTAGCATTTTGGGAATTTTCATACACTTATATCCATGATATAAATTTCTAGTAATTTTATCAGATATAAACAGTAAAGCAATTTTCTGTCTGACATTTGACATACATTTCCGGAGAGAAGTGTCAGATGTAAACGTACCTTTAGTCACAATAACTGACTGGTATAAGGTTATGACAGTGTAGTTATTAACTCCATAAACAGAGGTACCAGAGGTAATATACAAGCTGTTTAGTAGTGAAATATAAAAAAAGGGTAGTTATTTCTTCAATATGTTTTACTTTATGTTTTTTTACAGAAGTACTAAAACCAGTTTGTGGGTGCTATATCTCGAAGGAGTTCGTGGTATGTAACCTTGAAGTAACCTCACGGAATTTCTAATTCGGACTGATGAGTGAAAAGTGGGCTTTATGTGACTTGGAAGAGGCATCCTCTCTCAGTGGGTGACGTATAGTCCGCCATTCGTAACAAAGCCAGGCTCAGTCTGTTCAGTTAATTATTTCAATTATACAAAAATACATTTTATGTAGAAGGGCGCCGGTAGCTCAGAGCGTGCTTGCTTACTAAGCTCAAGATCGCGGGTTCGAAATCCAGCCGAGGCTCTCAGGTTTTTTTTATCTGAGGTGAAAAGTTCGAGCACGCCTTCCATTGGACGGGACTTTAAGCGATGGTCGATTTGTGAATTCCAACTTGTGAGACAGATATTAACGCGCTGTTACCTTTTGTGACCCACCTAAACCTAAATCGGTGTCCTACCAACATTATTACTTAATGTCGTTCAAACTAAAAATTATCTTCGATAACAATTTTTGCAAGTTTTTATTTATTTGCTTTTTAAAATTACTTAAGGAATCTAACAAGCAGAGTAATCATAATTATATCAACAATTCAACGATTTTTCAAACAAATAACCATCGGTGGCAGACAAACATCGGGCGTTGACCATCGACATTTTTCAACCATCGGCCATCGATGGTCTTCCCGAATATGAAACCATTTTGGAGGCGGGCTGGCCTGCACTTATTATCGAAATATAGGTACACAAGGTTGTAGCTGTGGGCCCTGCAGGCCCCTGGTGCAGTCTGGAGGTATGGGGATGTGCTAACTGAACCTGTTCCTAAATGTTACATTACTGTAACTGTCCTATATACTGGATACAGACCAAGGGCAGTCACAGTCACACCTCACCAGCGGCCCTATCCAACATCCATCTAACTTACATTCATACTTTTTGTATAATAATTCATAATGCCATTTATTTACAGTTGACACATTAATTGTATATCTGATATCATGTTTCTATCTACCTACGAATTTCTGATAAATCAAATCTGTAAAAAAAAATAAATACCAATTAACAATGAAATAATACAGATAACCAGTTGTGTTCTGTCACGACTAGTATCACAGATTATTTAATAGACAAAACTCAATACAGAGAAGTCCTTCACAGATGGTTTTTCCTATCTTTTTTTTCTTTACAGTTATTCATTTCTTTCATGACCAATTTTCATAATAGTAACGAAAAAAAGAAGTAATAATAATCGAAATAATTGATGTAATAGTAGGAATGATTAGCAGAATCGTTGGGCATCACGCAAGGCAGCAATCACCCAAACTCTCCTTCCTCGTCTTATTTAACTTTTTTATATTAAAATGTATTCACATGCACGATACTGCACTGAGGTTCTTAGTTGTCATGGTTCCGTAGGTCTGTCTGCCCCCCGGAAACTATTGTAACTGAGGAGTCATTGTTATCCAGACCTTGCAAAAAATAATTTGGTAGAGAGGAAATATCAAGCGCCAGAAATATATTATTGTCAGGTTATGGGATGCATCTCTGATGGTGCTTTAGGAATTCTGAAAGGTTTCCTGAAGACATGCTTTAAATAACATATACAGTTATCTCAGATAAACGGGCCACGATCAAAATAACTCAAAAATGGTAGTGTCTTCAAAGTTTAATTAATTTTATGCCCAATAATGAGTAAATACCTGATCAGTAACAGCAAAGGAATGTTGCTGTACATAACTTGAACTTCAATCCAACAACAATGTAGGATGTATCTCTTTTGGAAGTTTAAGGTTGGGAAACTCGGCGGAGGCCCTTAGTTTATTCTATCTGGGAGGTAAAATAAACTTAAGCACGCCGTCCTGACGGGACGTTAAGTGATGGTCCCGAGCCTGTACGATGTCAGGTACTCGTTAAAGACCCCTACCCTTGGTGAATAAGAATTTAGGGTAGGTAAAAATTAGAACTCCCACAGTAGAGTCGGGCTCATGGCCACCAGAGAGACGAAAGAGTTAGCACATGTGAACTTAGGTCTGATTAGATTTTGGCTGAAATCAGACGGAAATTAAGATTTCCGGGTCCTAACTCCATTTTACAATGCACCGCTTATGTTTATGACCGAATCAAAAGTCTTTTCAAGTAGGTAATAGTTGTAGAGAATACTAAAGTACATAATTTATATGATATACGATTTTTCACAGGTCGTCCGGTTTTCGAGATAAAGCCGAAAACCATTTTGAAATACATATTTTTCCTTTAGATGTTTCCTTGATTTACCCGAAAATGATTTCTCCTATCGAAACATTAATCATTACCAAAAATATTCCTTATTTTTTTACATAATAAGTCCTCAGATTTGAGATAGGATCAACAGGACAACAGTTATAGCGCTCCGAAAAATGTAAACTAAATGTCTATAAGGAATCTATCTATGTAATTTTTAAATCTTAACTCATAGCAACGAACTTATGTAGTTTTTTTGAGAAATTATAAAAATTAAGAAAAATATATGTAATGTGGCCATTACAGGACTTTCTTGTACCTACAACGGCCACAGATCTTTCTCTTCGCCCCCCCCCTTCACAAAATCAGTTCATTTTGTCTCTTTGAACAGTGTAATCTTGAGAGTAGACATTCTTATGTTCTGTGATGCCAGTATGAAGTAATCTTGAGAGTAGACATTCTTATGTTCTGTGATGCCAGTATGAAGTAATCTTGAGAGTAGACATTCTTATGTTCTGTGATGCCAGTATGAAGTAATCTTGAGAGTAGACATTCTTATGTTCTGTGATGCCAGTTTGAACTAATCTTGAGAGTAGACATTCTTATGTTCTGTGATGCCAGTTTGAACTAATCTTGAGAGTAGACATTCTTATGTTCTGTGATGCCAGTTTGAACTAATCTTGAGAAGGGGGAGGGGAGAGAGTCTATAAATGTGGTTGATATAAAAAACTCCTGTATTGGCCACATCATCTATTTTCACTCTTACTGGTCCGTCAATATTTCTATGGTGAACAATATTAAAAACCATGAAATCTTGGAATTTTCATGACTCCCGGTATTGGCGCAGGCAGAAATTATATTTCAGAACAATAACAACCATTTAATGCCTACGGAACTCTTCAGTGTGTGACCTGTTCATTCAACATTTCAGATATGATAAATAGAATGTAGGTATATAATCTCAAAACATAATCTCGAAAAAATTTTTTTTATCGATTTCACTGTTTTTGATGGAAGTTTTGTCCTATTCTTCATTAAAAAAACAACATCGGAAGATGAAAACGCCATCAAAGAGGGGCGGGCTTACCTGGGCTCATGAGAGGGTAGTCAACTAAATACATCTTTGAAATCTTGTTGCCAAAAAACTAAAGGGGGAGGGGAGGGGAGGGGAGCCTATGCCGCTCAGGTCTCAGATACTCGAGAGCGACCCGACTTGACTTTCATTGGAGAGGCAACAGATATTATAACATGATAGTACTTTATCCCACCGGGAGGGTGCGCTCTCAGCCTCATCCTTCTATTGTGTTTCCTTCAAAACTATCATATATTGCTTTTAGAGAAACATTTAATAGAATCTTTTGTCTACATAGAATTTGACCATTTTTGAATGTGTACTGATGTAATTTTGTGTCAATAACAATCAACTGTTTCGGGTAATCATTTTTTCAAGACGACAGGAAAACATTTAAATGGTGGCCTTTCGGGATTTGGGGAAAAAATTGTTTACAGCAGTTTGGTGTAAGACAATTTCGGAGGTATTATTGACAACACGGTTCGGGAAAAATGTCCCTTGTCTGTGGATAACAGCAGTACAGAAACTTAAATAAACAAGACATTTTCAGGAATGTAAAACGTTGTTCCTACGCCTTACTTCCACTTTCCAGGTTACCTCCCATCTTTGTTCCTACGCCTTACTTCCACTTTCCAGGTTACCTCCCATTCTACATTTATTCCAAAGGATTGTTGGTATATTTAAGTATGTATAAATACACGATACAGTATTATTATGGTCAACCTTGACTCCAACTGCTGGCCAGAGAGGAGCTGTATACCAGGCAGGTATCTACATGAACAGAGACGTGACCAGAAACTCGATTTTTGATTCCTTCTCAGTCTAGCTTCTTATAATTTAATAATAAATTGAATACTTTTTAAATTTTTTTATTTGTTTCTATTCCTCTTTTTTTTTTTCCTTTAATACAAGAGAAAATAAAAACAAATAGATAATGTTCATTAATTCCCAGGATGAATATATATTTACTTAAGATTACTGTTCTCAGAATCCAGCCCAAGAAAATCATCCACCAACGAGTTATGCAATCCTATCAACACTTTTATTCTTTGTTTCCGTATTTCTTTATTTATATATTCTGTATATGAGGGCGCCGGTAGCTCAGAGGTAAAGTGTTAGCTAACTGAGATCAAAATCGCGGGTTCGAAATCCAGCGAGACCCCTAAGTTTTTGTATTTGGGATGTGAGAAAACCTAGAGCATGACGTCGTCCTTGGATGAGACATTAAGCGATGATTCCAATCCTGAACGATGTTGAAGCCCCCCCCCCCCCCCCCCCCCCCTATCTTTAGTGTACAGAAATGTAGAGCTCCTTAGGGTACGTGAGCCCGACTCTACTGTAAGGGTACCTACGTTTATACCGAAGATGCATCGATGATGGAGGTGGAGGTCGCGGTCGATACCTCGATGTCATATCAAATGTGAATATGAGTGTTGATTGTAAGGATGCCCGATGACTTTCACCCTCGCGGCTCACATGGATCCCTAATGCGATGTCGATGGTAAAACAAAATAGTTTGTTTTTTCATCGATGTAGCGATGTGAGCTATGTGCTGATTGGTTCTCCCTGACTGCACAATGCGCATGCTCAACCAACTTGTCAAAATATTTTATTTGTTGACGTTTAACCCAACCTCAAAGTAGTTTTATCAAACATTTTTTTATTAATAATTATTATTATTAAAAAGTTGATGATTATTATTAATTAATATGAAAGAAGAGCTAATTAATTTAGTCTTCAGGTGTCCGCAAATTTGGGACAAAAGACATGCCAATCATCACAACAGATATGTGTTGGGAAGAGCATGGAAGGAAATTGCAATACTGCCGAAGAGGCTTATTTTAATAACTAATTGTATAAAAATATTGTAAAATAAATATAATTTCATGAAATGTGTACGTACCTAATAGTAACCTCAGTCAATCTCTCCTCAGCCAAAATTGGATTTATGTGTAAGTTGTACTTTTGGGTACTTAGTTGCTTCTCAACTAACAACACAATATAATTAAATGTCTCAATTTACATCCTCATATATTCATGAAATCTATCAGGGTACCTTTTAAGTTGTTGAAGTAAGGTGTGATATTCGCCAAATTGTCGTCTTGCAGCATTTACTTAGCATTAGAGTAGAGTAGAGTCGGGCTCACGTCCACCAGAGCGCTCGGGCAGTAGGCAATATATGTTAGAGAGCGCTCGGACAGTAGGCAATATATGTTAAAGCCCAGCCAGGAGTCACTATAACTAATTTAAGTGTTAGCCATTGGGAACCAAACTTTTTAGTAACATACTGAAAAGAACTATTCTGTAGGCATGTGAACGATTTTATTATTATTATTATTCTATACATAGTTTTACTAATTTTATAAACATATTTTTATTTTGAAAGAGGATATTGGAAAAAAGTTCAGTGATAGTTACTTCAACGTTCTCATGTTTATTGTGCTGCTAAGGTCCAGGAGAGCCAACAACAATAAATGATAAAATGACTGAACTAAGCTGACTTCAAATAAGGTTCTATGAGTAGAGTTGTAACTTGAGTGAATGAAACTAGGTAGGTATCTGGATATAACAGAGATGTCTGGGTCACACACTGAAGGGTATCGTAGGTTGATGTATTAATACATTTGTTCTTAAACATAGTTTCTATCTACACTACTGGCATGAGTCATGGATATTTTCACAACTTGTTCACCATAACAATAATGACTGGATTAGTAAGAGAACATTTTAATATTTATAATATATTGTTATAATTTATAGTAGTTAACTCCGCAACAATGACCGAAAATATTGCCCATTTTGTGACCGAAATTAGTGTTGATGGAAATATTTCCAGCAAAACGCAATTTTAGCCTGTCTAAACGCACCTTTTTTTTTTTATACATACAACACTTGTACAGGTGACAGTTACGCCTAAAAATCTCTTGCACCTATCTTTTGAAAAATATATTCAACTATACCTCGAAGAAGTAAGTAAACTTTAAATCAAGCCTGAGAATTTTTTTTTCACCATGTTTCAAGTTACTGAAATCACTACATACGCTTTGCTGAAAAATCTAACAAATGCTGGACAGGAATTCAGGCATGTCAGGACCCCGAGATGATAAGTTATTAGCTTTTCATTATTCGCCAAATAAAACACATTTTGAATTTAATTATTATTTGTCAAAATTTTATATGTGCTTAAACGGAATGTTTGTGTTGAATGATGTCATTTTACAAGCACTGTGTATTGATTTTCATGTTAGACATTAGATCCATTTATTAATTAAATGAATGAGGACGAAGAGTGAAATACTTAATACAAGCTACCAAGAATCTGAAAGCTGCGTCCCCCACTCCTTTCTTTAATTAACTTCCTTTTTCCTTGTTTAATGATTTAAACATATATAATAATAATATTCATGAAACGTAATACATTTTGTTATTTGATGCTATTGATTTATCTTATATGTTCAATTTTTTTCGAACTCTACACCCCCCCCCCCCCCCCCCCCCCTTGAGTTATAATTAACGGGTGTGGAGAAAAATATTTTACAAAAATGGATTCAGCCACTTCAAATCCACTATTGTCAATCCAGATTGTGTTAAAATTAGATTTTTTGAATTTTAGCCCCCAGTAGTGGCGTCACGAGGGAACAGTGTGGGGGGGGGGGGGGGGGGGGGGGTTTAAAGGAAAACAACCTCGAAACTGAATTCAGGGTGCTTCCAAACATCAAATCAATCCTTATAGTATGCATTGTTAAGTTTATATACGTTGAATTATTATTTTCGATCACCTTTTTCAATCTAGTCCATTATACGTCGAGTTCATTTCTCACTCAACAGGTATAATCGATTCGAGATAATCCATGAGGTCCCGGTCAACACATTTCAACGACTGTTTCTGGGTACGTTATTTTCTTTCGACAATAGTAGGCTGTTACTTAAATTCAATGATTTATGTAAAGTTTTGCAGATTTTATTATCTTTTCCGTTATAATAACATCTTTATCTTTATTTATTGAGTTTATTTCTAAGCAGACAATTATGTTTTAGTTTTTGTAGGTAACAAAACGATCTCATTGATGTTTATTCAAAAGAGGAATTTGTATAACTTTTAGTTAAAACTATTTAATCGCTAAATTACACTGAATTAAAAATCATCTTATACATAATAAATCTACGGATAATTTTTGTATATTTATGAAAAAATAATACTTTTTTTTTTACCTCTTGGAAAATAATACTTATTCCTTCATTAATAAATGTAAAATAATTACGTATTCAATAATTATCTTATATTGAATGCTGGAGATTAACGATTGCAGTATGTAACGTATTATTTCAGTGTTGAATACAACTTTTTAAATGTTAAAACAATCTAGAGCAATGGATGGAAGCAACCATAAATTTTAAAGCCATTTTACTGTTTTTTAACATTTCTGGTCTATCTACAAATAACTTATTTGCGACATATATATAAATATAAATAAAACAACATATCCGATATTGTGTTAATTAACAGCTGTTAGGGGCAATTTAAATGCATTTTGAAGAGCTAAAATGACATTTCTGGGGAGCTAGCTCATCTAAAACATGAGATCTTTAATTTCATACAATTAGATTCAGAAGGCATTAACGGCGGAACGGCTTTCTTTCGAGGTGGGGCTGTAACTTATATTGTAGAGTGTTAAACATGTTAGTGCAGCCCTGATAATGCCTTAACACGGCGAAACTAGTTGAGTATTGAGAATATATAGTGAAGTTTGACAAAGAAATTGTGTATTTTAATTATCTATTCCTAGAATGGAGCTTCACAAAGTAAATCTGGAAACCATAAATTATATTAATGTTGTTATTAATACAGTTTTCTGTTCACAGATAAAGAGCTGTTTATTTCTGAAGATGAGAACATCTTCCCGCAATGTGCAACCCTACCCTATTGTCCCATCAAGTCAGCTTGGATGGACTAGGTCCCTACATGGGTTCAACGTGTTGTGGGGTGAGCCTCAAGATGACCCCCTCCTCTGTAGAACATCCTTAGAAGGCTCAACTTGATGTGAACAAGGGGATGTTCCTGTCACAAGGTTCACCTCACGCCAGGGAAACACCGTTCAAAACAGAGACAGATTTGAGGAAGCAGTTGACCAACACTGTAGTTCTCCTCTAAGAAGAAGACTATATCTCGAATGTCAACGATTGTCTAGACCAGTCATTGGGCTTTGTGACCGTGAACAAGGATCTCATGCTTAACCACCTGAAGAAAGTTAGGTAAGTTGTTAACAATGCAGACACTGGTACAAAGTAGCTTCAAACAAAGTCTCATTGTTACCGTCCCTCTAGCATCCAGATTGTCAGGTCTACCTTAAGGTAACTTCCTCATAAGACCAGTTTCGTACAACGCCCCCCCCCCCCCCCCCCCCCCCCACTTATAAACAAGCAATACATCAACAAAAAAACTGCGATCTTTCATCAATTTCTGACTTCAATACACAGTTATTAAATGGTTAGATTTAACCCAAAAAATAGGTAGCTAATTTAGAACTATTTAGTGGAGCTAAATTAGTATCTCTGGATGTAACCAATTTATTCACTAGTATTCCTGTTCAGAAATGTCTAAAAATATTAAGGGGGCAAATAGATCTAAAACTCAATATCCGAAAAAACAGAATTGATGAATGCACTGAGTCGTGCTTAGAACAAGATTATTTGAAATTTAATGGTGAATTGTAAGTTAACGAAAGTGACGGTGTTGGAATGGGAATAAAGTATCTTTGTGTAGACAGCTTGACTCTCTGGAACAGTTTGAAATTAATAGAGCTATAAAAATGGGAATTGTTTGAACGACTAAACCCACTCCAAATGGTCACCCCTGTTAACGTCATGAAGTTAATATAATATGTTGTGTATTGTATTATAAACAGTACCATTCTTATTTTATTTTATTCTACTTTAATATTATGTCATATAAGTACTACTTATTTCTTATTTACATGTATTCTACTTTCAATTTTTTGGTGTTTTAAATACATTTCTAACTATTATATTTTCTTTATTTTTGTATTTTATTAGCTTATTGACAAGTTAAATATTTGTAAACGTTATAGGACTCCCCAAGGGGGCCGAGTGTTACTACAGTCTTGGAGAATTGTATAAATATGATAACCTAGATGTCACTTTAGGACTTAGTGCTCACAATGGCGTAACCCTAAACCAGTTACACTTTATGTATGTTTTTTGTGGAATTATACAATATGAAAGTTAAACAAATTCCTTGTTTTTATTTATTTTAATGAAAAAAGATGGCGGTAAATGCGCCGAGGTGAGTTGCAATTTCTTGTAAGAGCATTTTTGTTCTTTAACAATTTTAAATAATTATTTCGAAGAAATGAAAATGAAACAGGCAATCACGTTTTGTCCAAATAATGCAAAAGTTCTGGTTAATTATTTAATGCTTAGCATTTTATCTTGTATACAGTTTGTGCAAATAGGCAAACAATCTTCCTTCTAAGAAAATTCATGATTTAATACCTCAACAATTAATTGGCGCATTTGCCTCCCACTTTTCTCATTTGCTTCCCACTGGTCTCATTTTTCATTTACAAAAATATAATTTCTGAACCTGAAGAAATAAATATGTGATACCATCCGAGAAACTTAAGTCGCATGCTTTAGGGCTTAACTTGGTGGCCGAGTGTGTTGAACAATCCTTAACTTGGTGGCCGAGTGTGTTGAACGATTCTCTGGAGAAATGAGCTTGTATCAAAAAGGAAGCAATTTCTAATATTGAACGGGCCATCTATTTGGGACAGTTATGGTACTGTTACGCTATCCGAGAATTACGAACCTGAAATTAATTCAGAATTCAGTCAAATAAAGAAATTTTTAATTCATAAATTTTAATTTAATTTTAAAATGCGGTACTTGACTCCAACAAGTATATATTTTTTGTAATATGTATTAATATTTGAAACTTCCCGTTAATTTCTTTTTTTAGCGGTGGCAGAAAACTTACTTATCTAGAAATTGGTTATTCCGGATAATCGACGCTCTACTGTATATTGACATGAGCCCAACTCTACCATAGACCTAAATTTTGCCTACTCAGGTTTGGTTATCTGAGCTAGGGGGTCTTTAACGAGTATCTTGACATCTTACAGGCTCGGGACCATCACTTAACGATCCATCCAAGAACGACATGCTCAAGTTTTCTTTAACCTTCCAGATTCAGGCATAGTAAATGTTTTTTTTATAGTTTCTAAGACAAAGACCAAATGGTTTTTATCTGGGGGGTGAAACAACCTTGAGCCGTCCTTCGAATGATACGTTAAGCGTTGTTCCCTAGCCTGTACAATGTCAGGTACTCGTTGAAGAACCCCATCCTAGGTGTATAAACCTGAGTTGGATAAATTTAGGTCTCCCACAGTAGAATTGGGCTCATATCTACCAGTGTCGAAAGAGCGCTCGGGTAGTGGGCGATATTACCTCATAGTAAAACCCGGACATGAGTCACAATAACTAACAAGCCAAAAAAAAAAAAAAACTTATGGTTTGAGGCATGTGTCTGTCTGTCTGTGGACAGCCTCTAGCTCCCACACAAAAAATCGTAGCTTTATGAAACTAGAAGAGTATTTGTGTATTAGTGGCAGCTATAAACGGAGCTTAATGACCAGTTGCAGAAGAGTTTTCCCACTGCGCAGCAGAAACAAAAGTTTCCATGAAAACCAAAATATGAATCTCAAGGGCTCTGAGAGTACGTCGCGTCAAGATGAACCAAATGTATCGTTTGGAACAAGATGGCAATCTGTAGATAACCCGTTACAATGAGCCAAATCTGTTGAAGCGACAAAATGTGGAAATACAATACCTCCCAAATTGGCCTGCAACTCAACTCTTAAGTGTGGGCGGCGTTTCACTGCAATCATTTTTTCCTCATAAAAACAAACGCAATTACACGTGACAACGTTATCTACGATGGTGTCTGGTTTTTGTCCGAAGTTATCTCAGAAACAGACGGTAATATAAACTAAACATGTCCGGCCTAACTACGCCATTGTCTTTATAATAATATAAATGAATATTTGCGGGCTATCTAATCTATGGTCAGCTGATCGCAATAAGACTGTGGGGCAGCGGCTTTCAAACAAAAGAAAGCACTGAGCATAATGATAAACCTGAACAAGCAGGTTCTCGATTGCGCGGGTTCCATGCCATAGCTCACCGCCTCTCTACACCCTAAATCAGTGAAAACCATAACATTTGAAACGTTGGGGCAAACATTTTTTTTATTATATCAGCTTTTGAAATTAAATTTTGGAAAACACTTTGGACTAGTTACACCCTAAATAAAGAACTAAGAAAATGAACTGAAATCCTGGACGTTTGGTAAATATGAATGCCCCCTCATCGGAAATATGTATATTATTTTGAAAAGTTGTGATGAAAACGAAAAAAAATAAGAAAGTACAACTTCTAGCAGAACAATGATTTCCCAAAATTAAACTTCTCTACATTTTTTTACAAAAAGCACCATAGTCCAGGACATAGGCTGTTTTTGTAAAAAAACTAAGGTGGACTTTGGTTGTTTTTTGTAAAATGGGTCATATTTTCAATGCTTATTGCAGCGAATCCTGTTGGCTGTTTAATGAACTACATAGTTGGATTGATAGTCACTAGAAAACTCTACAAATTCACAAAAAAAACCTATTTTTGTAAAATTTGGACTATGGTCGTTTTTGCCAAAAGCTCTTCAATTGTTATTGGAGCAATATACTGTAGGGTAGGCGTCTTCAACCTGCGGCCCACCGGCTTTTGAAACTAAATTAATCCTATGGGAAAGTCAGTTCCTCAATAAGAATCCCATTCACTTTCCAAAATTGATGGAGTGTGTGAAGAACTCTACAACATGGAATTCAAACGATTATGTAAAGTGTATTTCAAATTTGAAGGAGTTCAAAAGCAGATTTTTCGATTTTCGTAAGAATGAAATATTTATGAGAATGTTCTCCTCGCCATTTTCAGTAGATATTGGAAATGTTCCACCTACACTTCAATTGGAATTTATAGATTTGCAGTGTGACTGCAGTAAAATGCAAATTTCTTGAAAATCCTATATTAATCGATTTTTATTCGATACATACGATAAGTACTTGACCGAAGACAAGTATCCAGGAATTCGTAAGCATGCATTGTTCATGTCTTCTATCTTTGGCAGCACGTACAAATGTGAGCAGTTTTTTAGTAAATTGAAGAACATAAAATCAAAAACAAGAACATGGCTGACAGACAGACATTTGGAGGAAACTTTACGAATTGCAACAGATCAAACCGGGTATTGAAGCTTTAATCAAGGAAAAACAATGTCAAATTTCACATTAAGACGACTAAAGTAACTATCATCTCCCGCCAGTAATGTAAGTTTTTTTTATTTAACTTTTTTTGGAACCAATATATATATATATATACAAATCTGTAACACCATCTCTTCCCTTAGAATCAATTGTAAGGGAAGAGATGGTAAAATGTAAAACAAACCTTCCTTTTTTATATAAATTTTCTGACTACACTATTTTTTGACAGACGTGTGGCCGCGGATCTTTGTGAATTTATTGATGTGGACCTCGGGCGTGAAAGGTTGAAGACCCCTACTGTAGGGCTATGAGGATTCAGTCCCCTCATGGTGATACAGGTGAAATACAGAGTAACAGAAAAGGGTATTTCTCAATGCAGAGTAACAGTACAAACTGTTGCCGAGCCAAATTAGATATCTGGTGGGAAGGGTCATAGAATACAGAAGACTGCTCTTCACCGCAGGTCACTTACCAGTTCCAATAGCAATACTTCTATCCTCGAACATAGGGAGATACGAATCACGCATCCACTCCAGGACGTATTTCTTGTGTGAAAGAGAAAGTCATCTGTTTTGTCACATATGTCAACGAGAGTTTGCACTCCACAAGACAACCAGAGCCGCCGCTAGAATCCATCTTTTTAATGAACATAGAACTGTAAGATGGAAACCAAATCAGACTATTTTTCAAGGCGAGGAAATAAATGAAAATATATACAATATAATTACAAAGTATATATAAAATAATATACAAAATAATAATAATATTCCGCACATAAAATGTTAATATTTGGGACGTCTCACAACTCATTTCAATAAAACTTAATTATTATTATTTATAAAAATCCTCCCAACTACAATAATTTCTGCATATTTCCTAAGTTTTATGAAACTCAATTGAACCATTCTTGAATGGTTAATAAATCCCATATATTTAAAGTGTTATGTACAATTCAATTAGAAAATGAAAACTTAAAAAGTATTGCTCATTTAGGAAAAAAATGCTTTATGAAAAAGCGCATAAAAAAACTACAGAATCGTCTCTTTTCTCTAATAAAAGCCTCTTTTCATTTGCAAAAGTTGGATGTCAGCCTTAATTGCAACCGCCAAACAATTTCCACAACTACACCTCGAGTAGAGACGGTAAAGTTCCAGAAGTTCTCCACTTAATGAGCTTATAGTCAAGTCATTTTAAGGAACGGAATAATAATACGATAAGAACTTCAAATCTGAAAATACTCTCAACTGCACGCTGGAATTTCATTAATGAAGTTATGATTCAAAGAAAAGTATTTCATGATAATTCCAGGAGCCACTCCAGCGCTCAAGCAATCTTTTCGCATCTCTCCCAGCCTCACAAATTCCAGGAGCCACCACAGCGCTCAAGCAATCTTTTCGCATCTCTCCCAGCCTCACAAATTGCTGACCTTGACCACCATTTTAACCCAATATGTGGACCGAAAAAGAAGTAATCACCGATTTGTAACAAACCGTTGAAAGCTCATTCTATGAAGAACTTGTGAAATTGTACCATCTCTACAGGTAAGTGTAGTTGTTAAAATAAAAATTGAAGCTTTACAGAACTCTCAAACTTTGGATTTCACTTTTTTGGGGCAATTGCAAGTAATATACCCAACATTCATGAACGAAAAAGGCATTCCAAAAATGAGCTCAAAGAACTTCTCAAGTTGATGAGAAGCTCATAATAGCTTCCGGTCAAGAAATCGATAACAAAAAAGAAATTGACAACTCTTTGAAAATAGGACAGGGGTCCATGTAGTGATTTTTGTTGCAAATCTTCCTGTATTTTTAATATATATATTTTCATCGATTTTTCTCTGAAATATGCGACTTACAAAAATATTTGTTTTAGCCCACTTGAGGTGCTACACTGATGAAAAATCAATATTTTAGGATCAGTTGAAAAACTATTCCGCGAGAAAAAAAAAATTGGTAATTGATTGTTCTTTGTCATCGAAGAATGAGACATTTCGCATAGGCATTCAAAAAATATTCATATTTCGAAGGCTACAAAATGGGAAATTTAGAAATAAAAAACACATTCAAGTATCGATATCAATTAATCGTGAATTTGGCACAAATTTATGAAAATTATTTAAGAATACTTTTTTTTAAATTCTTTTAACACTTTCAATAGTATACACAAAAAGTATGTATGACTTTGTTTTGTTATAAATAGCAAAATGTGAACGTGACGTCACATCCAGCATGCTAAATGAAAAAAAAATGATAATAATTTTTGTTTTCTCTTACAAATGTTGAAAAAATGAATTGAATGAGAGAGGTACAGTGGACATTTTGTATGTGGCGATCCTGCAGTTGGTAAGCCTGATTCTGCTCTACAATAAACAGGACGACCTTGATCATTATCCAGCCTATTTGCTGCACTGCCTCCACAAACTTTGCCCCGTCCTCTTCAACACGTCCACAAACATTACAATAACATTTTAGAATAAACGGTAAAAATATTACATTAAATTTTCATATTAATTCAAATAATATTATACATCTATGTCTTATCATTTGAAAAAAAAGGCTTTAGGACATCTGTTGTCATAGTTTGGTAGGTATGCAATAACATATTTGTTGCAGAAAGGCCCTATATTAATGCAAAAAGGATGTTTTATGACACCTTTTCTTCAACACTGCCCAGTCAGTACAGCATCTCTAGGTCCTCCCTCATCACAATATGTAACTGCAAAAAAAAAAAATAAATAAAATAATAAGATATTAATCCGAATATTGTCTAATAACAAAATTAAAAATCAAAAGTCCCATGAAATGAAATATAACATGAAACCAGATATTATTGCAAAGTAGCAAAACTGTTGATATCGCAATAGCTAATGGAATAAATATATTGCAACTATCGACACATCGCAGTTTTCTAATCAGGATATGGTCATTCTACAACTAGCAGTTAGTTTTCTAATCAGAATAGGGTCATTCTATAACTAGCAGTTAGTTTTCACATAGAGTTACTGTGTCAGTAGTAACACAGGACTGTAAAAACGCTCCACAGTAAACATTCCCTTAAAATTAAATTTCTGCAAAATGTTTCGGGATATGTTTTTTGGAGGATGATCAAAAATTAACAGATACCAAAATCCATCCAAATAGGACAATATTTTCTACAATAAATGTTGGCTTTAGAAGAACCTAACTTTTCGACGAAGATCTCAATTCTAAATCGGTGAAGAGATTAGCCCCCCTGAGTAGCTTGAGCCACCCTCAAACGATTTTCAAAAATGTTTGTGTGGAGTCGACGCTATTACATTTCATGCTCCTTCCAAGGACCAAGGTATGCAAATTGGAAAATTGTTTTCATGGATGTTCGTCCCTCCAGGTCCTACATTCTGAGTTACACGGAAATCGATAATTGGGAAGGCCCTGTAAAATTGTGCCCAATCTACTTCCGTAGGTCCGGCGCATCGCGTCTTCAGTTTTCGGAATGATTCAAAAACATGAAGCAATTTTTTCAAATCAATGATTTTTTGGGGGTGCGATGTATTATCTATTATTTAACAGGCGGTGAACTAAAAAAATGTTTGAAATGCTAAATATTGCTTATTTTTGCTCTGAATATACTCCATCTATTCAAGTGGTTAAGAAATAATTGGAATTCTTTCAGAATTCATGGATGTTTCAGGAGGCATAGGAATTTATTAAAATTACGAACGCACTCGACTGTATTGTTCGGACGAGGAGGCGAACGTTCTGGGGCTCTCAGCTGACCTGAAATGAAGACAATAATCAGTAACGCTATATCTTTGAAACACTACAGGACTTCATTAAGGACAGACCAATGTTTAAGTGTTTTAGATTTAAATAAAATAAAAAAGTAAGCTGTGAAATACCTGCAAAATTTCATGAAGAACTACCCAATGGAAGTTGATAGAAGCACATAAGAACGTGGGATACTAAACTGGGATTCCCCGGTCACTTGAAGAGCTCAATTAGTTTAAATGCGGATATTGAATTATTGGCTCCTTCCGTCAGACACCAGTGAAATGTACACAGAGAGAATTTGTAGACGAAGCAACCTGTTTTATGTGGAAAAGAAATAAAATAATTATCGATTACACAAAACCAAAGTTGAACATTTCTCTTCCGAATGACTCATTTTGCTACTTTTTCCTCCGTTTAGTGTTTCTATTCATTGGATTTCTTCCGATTCAATTGAAATGGAAACTTTTGATCAATCAACAAATGTTGCACATGTAACGTAGTTATCAGAGTTCTGATTAGTTTTTAAGGTCGGCCGCACACTATCGCAAACGTTTTTTTTTGCGGGCAACACAGAATATGTGCGACTCAAACAGTTACGACCTGTTTGTCTTGATTCTCCCCGCACACTTGGGCAAACACTTCCAAACATTATTTCGAAGGACCCTTTAATTCCTTTTGAAATTCTTGGAACTTAATCATAACAAAGTCCCCTATATCTACCCCATTTCGCTTCCAGTATGTTTTAAAATGTCGTCAGATGAGGAAATCGGTAGCGTGGTCCTAGTCTTGTGAGATATGTTCACAAATTTTAATGGTTCACCCTTTCTTAATACAAAGAAACGAAAGAAACTCTTTAATTAATTAATTTAAAAAATATATTGACAATTTCAAACATTACACGAGAGTGTCAGTGGAAAGTTTTAATTTTTTGTTTGAGTTAATCGAAGACGCAATAAAAACGCAGGATACCTCGTTCCGGAAAGCAGTAGAACCGGAAGTAGAACTCTTCGTGACGTTGAGATAAGCAACAATAAATAGAATGCAATGCTACTTGCAGCTGCTGGGGGCAGTTTTACATCTCTGCTTTACAAATTTCGACTCGCAGAAAGGACCATATCCACATGAGTGTACAACGTTTGCCAAGCTATTTGGGCCATCGGTTCTCCAATTTTTCTTGAATCTCCTGACACGACAGCTTTTGGAAGTAGCCTATAAATTTGGAAATTTATGGAATTTTCCCAATATTCTAGGCGCAGTGGACGGCAAACATATTAGAATTCAATGCCCACAACATGCAAACTCTTCATTTTTTAATTATAAAAGAACTTCATTCCGTGGTGTTGCAAGGGGTGGCCGATGCGGATTTGTCGATGTCGGAGCGATGGGGGAGGGAGTTTTGAAAAGTTCTAACTTAAGAAGAAAAATTCTTCAAAGAGAGTTGGATTTACTGAGCTAAGATCTACCATTTGTTTGAGGCATACAGACTTCAAGTGAACTTGCTTAGGCCGTATCCCATGAGAAATCTCACTCCGAAAAAAATATTTTTAATTATCGATTGACACGAGCCCGAAGAATTGTTGAGTGCGCTTTTGGGATGTTGACCAAGAAATTTGCTTTTTTGAAAGAGAACATTAGTGCACCCCTAACGAGCGTCATTATTGGTTTCAGCTGCCTGTGTTTTGGTTAATATGTTAAGGAAAAGGAGGTCATCCAAGTGACGTTCATGCAACGTTAGAAGAACTAGAAGTGAGCCGTACCATGGCAGCACAAATATGCCAATATACATAATAATAGACTCGTCAGGAAATTTTAAAATCACATCTTTGTAGACACTCTGACTTCCTATCTAATAATTTTGCAATATGCAGTTTTATTTTAAAAGGATTTAATCCTACCAAAAAAGGTCGTCCGGTACCCTTTACATTGTTTTCTGGTCACATTTTACGTTTTCTGTTGTATTTATTTGTCAAAGATTCAATTTAAGGTTATATATTACAATTATTATCGATTTATTTGTAAGTACCTACCAATAACATTTATTTCGGAAGCTACTTCTTCCCAAGCTTTTTTTTCCACAGTATTTCGGATTTTGTGTTTTTTTTTTTGGTAAAATCAAAAATAAATCTCGACGGCAGCAAGTAATTTCTATGCGTCACACTCCATCTAAATAAAAATTATTAGTAGTTTGGGCGCATAGAAATGAATAATAACGAGAATTATGGTGAAAAATATGAAATCATACTTACTTTTGTTAAGGCCGCAAATAGGTAGTCGGCAAACAATAACTGGGTTGTTTGTGTGAATGGCAAACATCTGCTCGGCTAGTGTGTGGCCTTACCGCGAATTACGGTGCATTCTCCGCCCGCCTCAAACAAAACGTTTTGGTTGGCCAGACAAGTGGCGCCTCCCCAGCTCAACTTGCTCCAGGATCATAACTAGAGAGGATGGTAACAATGAATCATTTATAAAAATTTCCACCAAAAACCGATATTTATCGACTTGATACTTTCCAACTAATAGTTATCGAATATCGATATTTTTTATACATTAAGATCGTTCGATACTGTTTGTATAAATGTGAAATGGAGACATTAGAAGTAAAATTTTTACATCCGCAAGAACTTTAGTTGAAACTGAATCTCGGATTTTTGCACGATTATAATTGGTTTCTTAGGCTTCTTTGGGATGCTTCATGTTCTATTTTCGGTAAATCCTCGAGAGGTCCACTTTTTTTCCGACTATATTTCTGATCAATTTCATGAAACCGTAAATGTGGCTTCATTGTGACCTGAAGTCGACCCGAAATATCGCCGAAAATATGGAATAACGATTACTTCCTTATACCAGAAAAAAATAGACTAATACCAATTTGCTAATGAATTTTGTTCGTCGGATGTCGGATCTGAAACGGACGCTAGTCATGAAGTTATTTTTTTTTTTAATTGAAAAAGAATACGTAATTTTTAACCATTTCACAGACATTTTTTATATTAATTCAATTCTAAGCTTGCGTGAAAGATTAGTTGGTAATTACTCAGTTTAATGTAAGAGTATCTTATTTATTAATGTAATTGAAGGTTTACTACTTGTCTACTGTACTATAAAACATTTTGTTCCTCTTGAAGAATTATCACTCCAAAAAAAAATTCACTTACTATGATTCACTCGGAATATGCATCCAAAATGGCGCCAAAATGGGACAACCCGTGGAGTCCGTGAACACTGAACACTAAAACTTGGTTTTATATCTAGCGAACTGAGAAAAACTGATAGCTGAAGAAGGCGTAGATCCCAATGATAAAAGTAATATAGGTATTGAACCTGATGACAAAGTTTCTCAGGGAAGTGTTGTAGACACTGACTTTAAGACAATAGACACTTGAAAAATTAATTGAACAACAGACATTCATTGTTAAAATGCTAAATGTCTTCACATACAAACGTAATAAATAGGGCAATTGGCTTGCTGAAGTTGAAGATGTTTTAGAAAATAAGAAAGAACTTACCTGTAAAGTTAATAATTTGGATATGAAAGTAAATAGTTTGATTGAATCAATCGAGTATGGTGACAGAATGAATTCTCTATTGATATTAATAAAGATGGCGGGTAACCTTCCCAACAGTGAGTGAACACAAGGAGCTTGTTATCGAGCTATCGATCACAGAATAACTTAATATAGTTGGACTAGAAATTTAAATTTTCTGGAAAAACAAGGAAAAAACGTATTTATTTTCCAATTTTTCCGGGATATCATACGGGGCTTACATAAAGCATAAAAATTAATATTATGCCTTCTATTAGCTCGAATTTGTTCTGATATTAAATTCTTTCTTTTTACTAAATTGCGTTATTTTCTTTAGAAATTGCGCAGAGGTAAAAGAAAATTATTGACATTGACTTGCAAAAATGTTACTTTCTCAGAATTGTTTTTCTTTGATTCTTCGTTGATTCTTGTGAAGAAATTAGAAGTGAATAAACAATGAATAAGAGGGAGGGGGGGGGGGGGGGGGTGATTAAACGTGAACATTGTAAATAAACTAGTTATATTCAAACAAGTTTATTTCATTCATTTTTTTGTGCCGACCAAATAAAGACAATCGATTATCTATATCCAAATGTCTGGGCGAATTCAGTCATATAATTGGGACCCCGTATCTTCATTTCATTCTTTTTTTTTTTCAGCCGGATGTGAGTTTTAGAAACTATTGCCCCCCCCCCCCCCCCCCCCCCCCCCCAATTGTGCTATCCTGTGGACTTGACCACTGCGTCGTGGGATGGTTCCTCCTAGTTACTTCAAGGGAGGCCCAACATCTCATTGCGTGACCCGGAAGCCAATGCAGATACACGCCACACTTCTCTCAATGAAACCACCAAATTAATTAATCCCAACTCATGTGATCTATCCTTCCTTTGACCTTCCCATTTGCACCCACTTACAAATATTCGTGAAGGAACCAAATTTAATTATACCTATTCAAACCGGTTTTATTACAAGACCTAATGATCCCTCATCAAAAATTACATGCCAAATTTTATTTCGAAATGACAAACTTTGTTTAGTTTTGATAGTTTTAAAAGCGTTAGGTATTAAAATATCTTAGAAGTAGGAGGAATAACCAGTAGGAGCGCTACTCGCTAATAGCCATTATAGACATGACTGAGAACCAGACCTGGACAAAAGTATCTTAAATACTATCTCCTAAAAAATCACTTCTACACAGTAATATTTGTTCATCTGCCTGAAGCTTAGTGAACTATAACTAGAATATAAATTTTTTTATGGTTTATGCTAGCATGAAGAGCAGAAACTCATTACTAGTCCAGTCAATGAACCCCACAATTCTGGGTTAAGTTTCTGGCCCAACCATAGCTGCACTTGGAAATATACCCGGAAAGAATGCTCCCTCGTGGCCCCTTCGGTTGGTATCAGATTTGATAAATCCAGTATCATTTTCGAAGCTGACTTCAAAAAACTGTTGAATCGATGGAGGTTGTGATGAATTTTTGGATGGGACACCGTACCACCTCATCATGCAGTGCATCCCAGCTTCCTCAACTCGAGTCGCTGTTGAGGAGGCATTATGAAAAATCTTCGCTTCCCTTCGGATATCTTCGTTTTTTTAAATATAATTTAACGAAGCCAAGCTTACTTCGGCGAAATGCTGCACAGGTAGTGTCGCAGCCCGTGAATGCGTGCAGGAAGGGAATTCCACTTAGTCCTTGCTTCTGCATCTGTTGGGTGGAATAAACATTTGTTTCCACTTTTCCTCGGCCAGGTTTTATAAATAAAATATCGTGGTCGGCTCCTGTTATAGCTGTAAGAAGCATCAACATCTTTCCCAACAACAGCAACTTTGAAATTTCCTTGAATCGATTGCTCAATAGCTGTACTGACAATTAGAAAATCAGCGTCGTCTGATGCTTGAATTGTGTCAATATTGTTTTTTTCAAGTGTAGGTCTGAGCATATCGATAAGTCTTGCTTCATTATGTTTATTCGAAAGCAGAAGTTCTTGTGTTACTGTAATTTCTGTATTTAGTTCGAAATTAATATCTACCGACTTCTTCAATCGATAACGTCGTTGTTGTTCACCCAATTTGATGCTTTCTAGGGAGTTGTTATAGCCATCGAATACTACAGTGCATTTCCTTACGCTGTAATGGTTCTTAATGAACTTGACATAAGCCTCACAAATTGCTTCGACTGTGGACCCTCTCTGCCAAATCACTTTGTGCAGCAGGTATCCCTCATCAATAACCACATTACAATTTCGCAAGTCTGTACTTTCCTTGCTTGGTTCCAACAGATTATAGAAGACCGATTTTTTGGTCTTCCTCATTCCACTTTCATTAAATAATGCCAACGGAAATGGCGCCAATTCATATTTTAAGTAATGTTTTAAATCTTCATCACTTTTCTTACAAATTGAAATCCTTTGAAAGAGTAAATAAGGGTCTACTGCAACGTTTTCATTGTTGATTTTAATTGACGAATTAACAGACGAAAGCGGAAGAGCTCGGTCTTTCCGTGATAACTTCAATTCTGAAAATGACAAATTTACCATTTGGGGGTCTGGCCAATAGCACTACTCTGCACTGTTGCCAAACACCTCCCCACATGTTTTGTTAGTGTTTTTCATCCGATACATCATTTTAAAGGTAATTTAATGCTCTACAACTTTTATTCTTATGTGTTTTACTGTAAAACGAAGGATTAATGAGTTAGAAACAAAACTTCGACAAAAAATAAGCTTTTTTTTTTTTAGATTGTCGATATTCGTGTGCAGATATCGCAAAAACTATACGGAATAGGAAAAAAATGAATATAAGCTATAACATTGTAAATTCAACAAACTTTCTTTTTGCATATAGTATTTTTTTTTTGTACGACCCACTGTTAACGAGATAAAAGCGAAAAACCGAAAAACGAGACCTTTCCACCCCCCTCCCCACCCTAGCGTAAGGTGTAAACATCAGGACTTTTAGTATGTGTATCTCATAACTATCCCCGACAGATTGCCGATGAAAAAAAAACTACCCTCTTCCAAACCATCTATACCCTTTTTTGAGCATTCATTGATTGGACTATACTTACTACACTATAACTGCTAGAGTTCGCTATTTGTCTTCAGTTCCAAGATTCCCCGTCCCTACTTCATTTTGTTGTTTGCTTGGTTTTAGTCATTCTTCAATGAAGACTCTTCCTCTTCATCGTATCACGATTGTGATTTTAGGGCGAAAACTGCCATGGTTATCATCGCCCGAACGAAAAACTATATAATTACAAAGGGGTGAAAAAATTACATAAAACAACAGGTACTTTTACACAAGATATAAGACAAAATAAACAATAAAGGAATCCAGATGAAGAAGAAGATGAGAAAATGAAGGAAAACAATGAAGTAAAGTGAAAGCTAAACGAGACTTTGCAGACAGAATTAAAGACATCTCCATGAACTACAGCTCGATGTAGTTGGAATAGATGAGATGCCTTGAGGAAGGCGACCAGCCGATCTATGGCAGCACCGTCATCACCCACAGCTTCATACAAATTCCTTCATGCATTGATTTGGTTCTTTTAAGGTGAATAGAAAATAGAATGTATTTAAATTAAGAATATCATTTTACTAAATAAAAATAATTTTTATTATTGAATTCACTGCGTATCTATTGTTATTCCCTTCTTTCTTAATTGACTTATTTGTTAATAATAAATAATAAAAAAAATGAGTTTAAAATAAATGAAGTTAAATTAATTTTATAATTACTTAAAGAAAATAAAAATAATGACTCAAATAATCGAGTGAAGCTCCTAAATGAAAAAAACATATGTTATAAATAACTCTGTGTAAATTATCCAAACTACGTTACTAGCACCAATCAAAATGTCTTCCGATGTTAATTCTGAAAATTAAAATTATTAAATATTATGTCCCGAAAAAATTGGTACTTACCACAAAGGTGTTGTCCGTAAGATCTATAAGTTTTGAGAATCTGAGATTTGCTTTTCGAAGAGTTAATGAGGGAATAAAAAACAATTTAAAACATAATTACAAATTGTTCTACTTTAATAAAAAACTTAGTGGCCATTTGAAATGAAATATGTACAACAGAAAAATCCTACCTTGGTGACGTCACACATGAAACTTAATTACACTTATTTTCTACAATTAACAAAAAAATTGGAGTCCACACTCCCTCCACATTAACTCAACCCTTCACCGGTCTCTTTACACCCATATTTAACTGTTCACACACTACTTGTATATCAATTTACCACCAAAGCCAAGACATGTCCAACATAGGTTTCACCTCTATGAAAGGCGACCATCAACTGAATTCTTCACCTCCAAGGGATTCTGGGTAGGTACTCTCTTTTCGGTTGTCTTCTGTTTTCCGTCAACTGTTTCTTCACAAATATTAAAAATTTTCGACGTTTTCATCCCTCTCTTCTTTTTCTTCTTTCTTCTTAATTATTCTTTTAATTTTGTTTAATGTTGCTTTTTTATTTTGACTTATACTTTTCTTAAATTTTGCTTTTTTACTTGAGGATATACACGGATTACATTGAACGATTGGCTTGGATGGATCCGGGTTCTATGATTTGATGCTTTTTGGAACAGACTTCTTTTCAAAATTTTCAATTGTCTTTATTATTTGATGTGGGCAGTTCCCTTTCTTGGTTCTTAAGTTTCTTTCTTCGTTTAATGGTTTTCTTCTTTTAAATTTGGTTCATCGAAAAATAAAAACGTTGCTTAGACATTCGTTGTCATGGCAACTTTTGTTTACATAATAATACTTTTTTGAATATTAAAATCAGAGGGCGCCAGTAGCTCAGTGGTATGCGTGCTTGACTTCTGAGCTCAAGGTCGTGGGTTCGTAGCCCGACCGAGGCCCTTAGTTTATTTTATCTGGGAGGTAAAATAAACTTAAGCACGCCGTCCTTCGGATGGGACGTTAAGCGATGGTCCCGAGTCTGTACGATGTCAGGTACTCGTTAAAGACCCCTACCCTAGATGAATAAAAATTTAGGGTAGGCAAAATTTAGGACTCCCACAGTAGAGTCGGGCTCATATCCACCAGAGTGACGAAAGAGCGCTCTGGTAGTAGGCGATATGACCTCGTAGTTAAAGCCCGGGCATGAGTCATAAAACCTAACCTTGAATATTAAAAGATCTGTTTGGATGTTTAATAGCTAGCGGTAAGGTGGCAACACTGGAGTGACAAATGAGAGACAAAACACGCGAACATTTATACTACGCTATCAACTCTACCGTATTCAGTTGAATACAAATGTTCAAACAAAATTAGGTAGGTATGTTATTTCGACTTATATTTAAATTTATCAGGAGATACGGCAGTGTCTCTGGCCAAGTCCGAAAAAAATGTCGAAAGACACTGCTGTGTTACTTTTCTCGTGACACCAAATGCCACTTTTTGCATCGAAAAAGTATGTTATTCATTAACAAAATGATGTTTTTTCCGACATAACCGTCTGGAGAACTCAGAGCTGAACAAAATAAAAATAAAAAAGTAGCCAAAAAGAATCATTTTTGACCAAGTTTCGAAGGGTCAAAATTGGCAAAAAATAATTTTTTTCTTTTTCCTTTTTCAGAGTCCGGGCGCAAAATTTTTTTTTTGTTGTATTTTTTTTATTTTAAGCCACAACTATGCAAAAATTGCACAACCAGCGGCTGGGCTGACATGTACTATTCTAAAAATAATAAAAATAAATATGACATGAAAGGCTTGAGAGAGGAAAAACACCCAGTGGTGAACCCTCATGACATCACCTCATACCAGGAGATCTCTATGCCAAACTCTCTTTAATCTTCTTGGGGGATTGTGGGGTAAAGTACTTGAGGTTTTGCGAACGTCCGGATTGGTGTGTAAGTAAATTTTGGTGTAGAAACGTTGATATAAATGTTTAATGGTTGTGTCTATGGGTGTGATGTTCAAGTCGCGGTGTAAAGTCTTGTTGCTAACGTATGGTGGGCATTGCGTGATCAGTCGGAGAGTCTTGGATTGAAATACCTGTATTCTTTTGATGTTCGAAGTCTTGGCTGTACCATATATTTATAAGCCATAGGTCCAGAGAGGTCGGAGAAGATAGGTATAACAATTCACAGCTTTTGTCGAGTAGATAATTTAGAACGCCTATTCAAAATACTGTACAATAGCCTAAGTCGCCGGTCTAGTGTGAGTCGTGTCCTCCGAGTAGGGTTCCAAGTCAGCCTTCTATCGAGGGTTAATCCTAAATATTTTACGGAAGAGATATGAGGTAATGGCTGGTTTTCAATGAATACTGGGGGACAGTCACCACGGCGGAGAGCGAATGTTACGTGTTGACATGTTGTGGTGTTAAATTTAATTTTCCAAGATTTACTCCAAAATTCAATTTTGTTGAGGTGTTGCTGTAGTATGAGTGAAGTGGTGTGAGGATCTGTGTGAGAGGCTAGAATAGCGGTGTCATCTGCGTATGTGGCTGTTAATGTGAGAGGGTCGGTGGGTAAGTCGAAGGTGTACATGGAGTATAATAGGGGGGCTAATATTGAGCCCTGAGGCACGCCGGCCAGTATGGGGTGGCAGGAGGAAATAGCTGAGCCCTGAAGGACTGCGAAATACTTATTCGTTAAGTATGACTGAAGAATAAGATAATATGTATGGGGTAGGAGGGGTTTAAGTTTATATAGAAGTCCCGCGTGCCAGACCCGGTCAAAAGCCTGAGATATATCCAGGAATGCCCCGGCTGCGTAGAGATTTCGCTCTTACGGAGACGCTGTGTAGTCGACAACCCTGTGCAGTGGTTAAACTGGTGATCAGGAAGATGAAGTGAAAGGATAGAAATGAGGCGTTTATAGAGAAGTTTTTCAAAGATCTTGGAAAGAAAAGAGAGAAGACTGATAGGTCGAAAGGAAGAAGGGTCATGCTCAGGTTTGTTTGGTTTCGGGATCATGGTGATAACAGAGTACTTCCACTGAATGGGAAAGTATGTTGTACGAAGAATGGAATTGAACAGAGTTGTCAGAAATACAACAGCTTTCCGGGGCAGCCGCTGGAGAATCTCCGCTGTTATCAGGTCGTAGCCCGGGGACTTCCTTCTGGGGAGATTTTTTAATTTCGTACTGAACTTCGGAGGGTGTGAACGCTTTTGGTGGGAGGGAAATAGGAAGGGGTGTGTCTAAGAAACGGTGAATACGTGATTCATGATGGATGTCTGAGAGATCGTGATGAGGTCTGAAAGTAGATGAGAGATGAGCAGCAAACAAATCGGCTTTATCGTCGTCCGTCACGGCCCAGGATCCGTCGTTCTGTCGCATTGGCATCGACTGAGATTGGTGTCGGAGAAGTCGAGAAGTCTACGGGTTCTCCTCCAGGCTGCCATCCTCTGCATTCAGATTGGAGAGGGAGGAGTCGTAGTATTCCCTGTTAATCAGTCTGATTTGCATCTTCAGGTCATTGCTTAGTCTGTTGTATGTCCGTCTGTCCGAAGGTAATCTCGAGGTCTGCCATCTTTTTCTCGCTCTCCTCCTTTCTCCGATCAGCTCGCGGATGTTTGCAGGGTAGGAGGGGAGAGTCGGATGAGGACCAATGTTTGTTGGCAGGACTGCTTGCCAGGCAGCCTGCTGTATGGATACGGTAAGATATTCTACAGCCTCCTCTATTTTCTCTCCCGTCTTCAGGGAATATGGCACGGACAATGTTGTTTCCAACTGCTGTTGGAAAAGGTTCCAGTCCATAATTCCTGGCGTTAGACTTGGTCTCTTCGATTTGATCTCAATCTCCGCCCAAAGCGTGAGATGTACTGGTGAGTGATCCGAGGAGAGATGAGAGCAAGATTTAACATCGTATGGCACACCTCGCGGCCCTTCTGTATGAAGAAGTCTAGTAAGTCCGGCAATTTGCGTCTTGAGGTTGGCCAGTAAGTCGCTGAGTTTGTCGAAATAGTGTCTAATGAGAGCTGATTAACATATGAATACTGAATTCTGCCCCTGAGGGTGCAAAGGCGCGAACCCCATCGCTGGTGTTTGGTGTTGAAATCGCCCCCAGCGTGGAAACATGCTCCCAGATCCCTAAAGAACTGAACGAATGTTTCCGGCCTTATGGCGTGCCTCGGAGGACAATATACGGCCACGAGTGAGATTTTTCTGTGTCTGGTGTGTAAGGAAATAGCTGCCGCCTGTATGTGTGGTGTGGTATGTGATGGTAGTGCATAGTGTTTGAGGGATTGTTTTATTATGACAGCCGCACCGCCATGGCTCCTGTTGTCTGGGTGGTCGGCTCTATACACATTGTAATTTTGAATGAAAAATTTAGATTTTGTTGTAAGGTGGGTTTCCGAAGTGAGGGCTACGTTAATTCTTTTTTGATTCAAAATAATTTCAATCTCATTTTTATGTTGTATTATGCCATTGGCGGTCCATAGAAGGACTGTCAAGGAACCCAGTGTGAGAGTATTAGTGGACATACTGGGAACAAAAGGTTTGGGTAAGTTGGGATAGCTGGCTAAGAAGATTAAAAAGATCGTCATGAACTCAGTAGACAAGCACGATCTGAGCTACTAACGCCCTAAGTTTATCTCTACAATTATTAACCAGAGCTGTTCCAAATACAATTAAGAGTATTTAAATACTAAATAAATGTATTTACATAAGATAAATATTTGTATTTAAGTTTGAGTATTTATTATTTGGTGTTTTTCCAAATACAAATACTTGTAATTATATTTGTGTTTGTAATTATTAAATAAATAATTACATTACCATAAAGTCAAAAATGAACTGGACGAGATTGTGCTACTTACGTTCAAGGAAGATGAAACTAAAAAAGGGAAAAAAAAGTTTTTAAAAAGTGAAATTCAAGCTACTTCGGTACTTGTTTACAATTAATGCAGCCTCTGATATTCATGTACAGCACAACGAAGAATAGGCAACAACTTAATGTTGTTTGAACCTAAATGGTTTGGCCTTTTTTAAATGAATATTAAAATGAAACATTGTCATATTTTAATAAGATTCATATTGTTTATAAAAATAAGTATAATTGATATCATATTGTAAGGTTGGCATATTGTAAGGTTGGCATATTGTAAGGTTGGCATATTGTAAGGTTGGCATATCGTAAGGTTGGCATATCGTAAGGTTGGCATATTGTAAGGTTGGCATATTGTAAGGTTGGCATATCGTAAGGTTGGCATATCGTAAGGTTGGCATATCGTGAGGTTGGCATATTGTAAGGTTGGCATATTGTAAGGTTGGCATATCGTAAGGTTGGCATATTGTAAGGTTGGCATATTGTAAGGTTGGCATATTGTAAGGTTGGCATATTGTAAGGTTGGCATATTTTAAGGTTGGCATATTGTAAGGTTGGCATATTGTAAGGTTGGCATATTGTAAGGTTGGCATATTGTAAGGTTGGCATATTGTAAGGTTGGCATATCGTAAGGTTGGCATATTGTAAGGTTGGCATATTGTAAGGTTGGCATATTGTAAGGTTGGCATATCGTAAGGTTGGCATATTGTAAGGTTGGCATATTGTAAGGTTGGCATATTGTAAGGTTGGCATATTGTAAGGTTGGCATATCGTAAGGTTGGCATATTGTAAGGTTGGCATATTGTAAGGTTGGCATATTGTAAGGTTGGCATATTGTAAGGTTGGCATATTGTAAGGTTGGCATATTGTAAGGTTGGCATATTTTAAGGTTGGCATATTGTAAGGTTGGCATATTGTAAGGTTGGCATATCGTAAGGTTGGCATATTCTATTTTTAGTAGTTTTCTTCTAAATACAAGGATTTTTTAAATACTCTTCTGTGTTCTTTACCCTATTTTTAAATTCTCTAGTAAACCCCACTTTTTTCTTTTGTTTTTAGTTTTGTTGAGATGTTTGTATAATGTATTATTTGTTCTGGAACCTACTGGTCGCCCCTGCTCTTCGCCCAGTTTGCGGAGTAGGTCTCGGATGAGTCCACTCCCAATTGATTTTGAATAAACCGCAACTTTCAAAAACCAATATCTCGAAAACTATTGCTCGTACAAGAAAACTAAAAATACCAGAAAACCTTGTTTTTTGTGAAGAATCTGAAATTCCTAATTAAAAATTTGTAAAAATTAAATTTTTTTACGATTTAATTTCACTGTGTTGTGTCTATGTTTAAGCCTATTTCTGATACGTGTTCTTTTACCCTATTTTTAAATTGTCTCCCAGTTTGAATAACAAACAAAATTACAAAAACTACATTTTAGATAGTACCTAAACCCCACTTCTTTCTCCTGTTTTTATTTTTTCTTTAGTGCTGTTGAGATGTTTGTATAATGTATTATTTGTTATGGAACCTACCCAACAGTCCTCTTTTTTAAGTACATCGCCTCTGAAAATGTCCGAATACATTTTTTGCGTTCTGTGTTGATATAGTGGAAATACTAATGAATAAAAAAAATGATAGATAAAACACTTTTTTGAACACTTATATTGTCTAATTCCACAAACATATACTTAAATGTGTACCGGTTTCGGCTTACGCCATCGTCAGCACAATGTTCAACAATAATTCAGATATTTGCCAGGCATACATATTTATATAAACAATCGGACCTCACTGTAAGGATAACCAATAAAAAAGAAAATAAGCACCTTCCTTACAAAATATACTTTATTAATTAATGCATTTCGAAGAAGCGTTCATCATCAGAGCTACTTATAAACTGTCAGTTGCTCTGATGATGAACGCTTCTGCGTTCGAAATGCATTAATTAATAAAGTATATTTTGTAAGGAAGGTGCTTATTTTCTTTTTTACATATTTATATTAACCTAAGACTACCTGAGGTGAAAGGGTCCCCTCCTCTGGTAAAACCAGGGGGGTGGAAGTCTATATTCTAACTGTATTAGCTAACTGTGCACTTATTTGAAAACCAAGAAAATAAAATTAAAATAGAACTAAAAACTAACATTACAAGAAAACAATATAACAAATGTACAATATATAGCTATGTAGGAAGTTATTTAACCTAGATTAATGTTGCCATGGATATTTGTTATCTGAAAGGGATTAGCAAAGGAGAAAATTTGAAGTGTGTCTGGTCGTTTAAACAATTCCCATTTTTTCGAGTCCTATTAATTTCTAGCTGTTCTAGAGAATCTAATGGTCTACCTTTTTCACATAAGTGGAGGTATTTTATGCCGGTTGTTTCGTTGAATGAGTGACCCATATCATTTATATGTTTTGCGAATGTAGATTTTTCCCCTTTCCTTACTATATCAGTTATGTGCTCTTTGATACGTTCTCTGAATTTGCGTCACGATTGGCCAGTGTATACCCAACTGTACGTTTCACATTTGAGTTGGTAAACACCACTCCGGTCCTCTATTTTTATTTTGTCCTTCGTCTTGTTTAAATGTTGATTGATTGTATTGATAGTCTTAAACCCTACTTTGAAACCCTCTTTCTTGATCGTGTTGCTAATTTGTTCAGAAATATGCCCGTAATAAGGTAAACTAACCCAAACTCCCTCTTTGTTAGAGTTAATGGGCTCTAATTTTGTTAACTTGTTTCTTCTGATTTTTTGGAGGACTTTCTTTTCTACTTGGTTTATGATTTTTTGGGGAAATCCATTGTCGGTACCTATCTTTTTTATTATTGCGATCTCCTTACGCCTATCTTCTTATCCATAGGTATATTCTAAGCTCTGTCGAACATAGAGTAAAACTTAGCTTTTTGTAACTATTGAGACAAGTTGATGTATCATGAATTATGGTGTCAGTTGTAGTTGGTTTCCCGTATATGTTGAATTTAATATTTTTATTTGTAATTTTTAATTTTAAATCTAAGAAATTTAGCTCTTCCCCACCCATTTCTATTGTGAACTTTATTTTTCGGTGTATTGTATTTACATAATTAAAAAATTGGTCTATTTGTCTGTTGGTGCCGTTGAATAATATACAAATGTCGTAGACATAACAATCCCAAAAAATTATTTGACGTGAAAAATTATTTGTCCTCTGAAGATGTTAGCAATACCGAAAATATTCCCATATTATATATATTTTGTGAAATAGACAATATTTTTTGTAAAAAAACATACTCTTCGCCCGGATTGCGGACTGAGGTGTCTATGAATCTATATTTTTAGTTTTCTTGTAAGAGCAGTAGTTTTCGAGATATTGGTTTTTGAATGTTGCGTTTTATGTAAAATCAATTTACAGGGAAGTATAAAAGTACATAATTGGTTCAACATGAAAAGATACATGTGAAATTGACAGGGGCGTAGCCAGGATTTTGAGCAGGGGGGGGGGGGGGGGGTCGGCCCCATTCTCCTCTCGGTTTGAGGACTGAGGTGTCTATGAATCCACTCCTAATTAATTTTACATAAAACGCAACTTCCAAAACCCATATTTCGAATACTATTGCTCGTATAAGAAAACTAAAAATAACGGAAAACCTAGTTTTTTTGGGAAGAATCTGAATATCTAATTGAAAATTTGTAAAAATTAATTTTTTTTACGATTTAATTTTACTGAGGTGTGTTGTGTCAATGTTTATGCCTAAAGTATTGACTATAACTGGGGAAGTATAAAAGTACATAATTGGTTCAACATGAAAAGATACATGTGAAATTGACAGGGGCGTAGCCAGGATTTTGAGCAGGGGGGGGGGGGGGGGTCGGCCCCATTCTCCTCTCGGTTTGAGGACTGAGGTGTCTATGAATCCACTCCTAATTCATTTTACATAAAACGCAACTTCCAAAACCCATATCTCGAATACTATTGCTCGTACAAGAAAACTAAAAATAACGGAAAACCTAGTTTTTTTGGGAAGAATCTGAATATCGTAATTGAAAATTTGTAAAAATTAATTTTTTTTACGATTTAATTTTACTGAGGTGTGTGTTGTGTCAATGTTTATGCCTAAAGTATTGTCTATAACTGGGGAAGTATAAAAGTACATAATTGGTTCAACATGAAAAGATACATGTGAAATTGACAGGGGCGTAGCCAGGATTTTGAGCAGGGGGGGGGGGGGGGGGGGGGGGGGTCGGCCCCATTCTCCTCTCGGTTTGAGGACTGAGGTGTCTATGAATCCACTCCTAATTCATTTTACATAAAACGCAACTTCCAAAACCCATATCTCGAATACTATTGCTCGTACAAGAAAACTAAAAATAACGGAAAACCTAGTTTTTTTGGGAAGAATCTGAATATCGTAATTGAAAATTTGTAAAAATTAATTTTTTTTACGATTTAATTTTACTGAGGTGTGTGTTGTGTCAATGTTTATGCCTAAAGTATTGTCTATAACTGGGGAAGTATAAAAGTACATAATTGGTTCAACATGAAAAGATACATGTGAAATTGACAGGGGCGTAGCCAGGATTTTGAGCAGGGGGGGGGGGGGGGGGTCGGCCCCATTCTCCTCTCGGTTTGAGGACTGAGGTGTCTATGAATCCACTCCTAATTCATTTTACATAAAACGCAACTTCCAAAACCCATATCTCGAATACTATTGCTCGTACAAGAAAACTAAAAATAACGGAAAACCTAGTTTTTTTGGGAAGAATCTGAATATCGTAATTGAAAATTTGTAAAAATTAATTTTTTTTACGATTTAATTTTACTGAGGTGTGTGTTGTGTCAATGTTTATGCCTAAAGTATTGACTATAACTGGGGAAGTATAAAAGTACATAATTGGTTCAACATGAAAAGATACATGTGAAATTGACAGGGGCGTAGCCAGGATTTTGAGCAGGGGGGGGGGGGGGGGGGTCGGCCCCATTCTCCTCTCGGTTTGAGGACTGAGGTGTCTATGAATCCACTCCTAATTCATTTTACATAAAACGCAACTTCCAAAACCCATATCTCGAATACTATTGCTCGTACAAGAAAACTAAAAATAACGGAAAACCTAGTTTTTTTGGGAAGAATCTGAATATCGTAATTGAAAATTTGTAAAAATTAATTTTTTTTACGATTTAATTTTACTGAGGTGTGTTGTGTCAATGTTTATGCCTAAAGTATTGACTATAACTGGGGAAGTATAAAAGTACATAATTGGTTCAACATGAAAAGATACATGTGAAATTGACAGGGGCGTAGCCAGGATTTTGAGCAGGGGGGGGGGGGGGGGGTCGGCCCCACTCACCTCTCGGTTTGAGGACTGAGGTGTCTATGAATCCACTCCTAATTCATTTTACATAAAACGCAACTTCCAAAACCCATATCTCGAATACTATTGCTCGTACAAGAAAACTAAAAATAACGGAAAACCTAGTTTTTTTGGGAAGAATCTGAATATCGTAATTGAAAATTTGTAAAAATTAATTTTTTTTACGATTTAATTTTACTGAGGTGTGTGTTGTGTCAATGTTTATGCCTAAAGTATTGTCTATAACTGGGGAAGTATAAAAGTACATAATTGGTTCAACATGAAAAGATACATGTGAAATTGACAGGGGCGTAGCCAGGATTTTGAGCAGGGGGGGGGGGGGGGGGGGGTCGGCCCCATTCTCCTCTCGGTTTGAGGACTGAGGTGTCTATGAATCCACTCCTAATTCATTTTACATAAAACGCAACTTCCAAAACCCATATCTCGAATACTATTGCTCGTACAAGAAAACTAAAAATAACGGAAAACCTAGTTTTTTTGGGAAGAATCTGAATATCGTAATTGAAAATTTGTAAAAATTAATTTTTTTTACGATTTAATTTTACTGAGGTGTGTGTTGTGTCAATGTTTATGCCTAAAGTATTGTCTATAACTGGGGAAGTATAAAAGTACATAATTGGTTCAACATGAAAAGATACATGTGAAATTGACAGGGGCGTAGCCAGGATTTTGAGCAGGGGGTGGGGGGGGGGGTCGGCCCCATTCTCCTCTCGGTTTGAGGACTGAGGTGTCTATGAATCCACTCCTAATTCATTTTACATAAAACGCAACTTCCAAAACCCATATCTCGAATACTATTGCTCGTACAAGAAAACTAAAAATAACGGAAAACCTAGTTTTTTTGGGAAGAATCTGAATATCGTAATTGAAAATTTGTAAAAATTAATTTTTTTTACGATTTAATTTTACTGAGGTGTGTGTTGTGTCAATGTTTATGCCTAAAGTATTGACTATAACTGGGGAAGTATAAAAGTACATAATTGGTTCAACATGAAAAGATACATGTGAAATTGACAGGGGCGTAGCCAGGATTTTGAGCAGGGGGGGGGGGGGGGGTCGGCCCCATTCTCCTCTCGGTTTGAGGACTGAGGTGTCTATGAATCCACTCCTAATTCATTTTACATAAAACGCAACTTCCAAAACCCATATCTCGAATACTATTGCTCGTACAAGAAAACTAAAAATAACGGAAAACCTAGTTTTTTTGGGAAGAATCTGAATATCGTAATTAAAAATTTGTAAAAATTTATTTTTTTTACGATTTAATTTTACTGAGGTGTGTGGTGTCAATGTTTATGCCTAAAGTATTGACTATAACTGGGGAAGTATAAAAGTACATAATTGGTTCAACATGAAAAGATACATGTGAAATTGACAGGGGCGTAGCCAGGATTTTGAGCAGGGGGGGGGGGGGGGGGTCGGCCCCATTCTCCTCTCGGTTTGAGGACTGAGGTGTCTATGAATCCACTCCTAATTCATTTTACATAAAACGCAACTTCCAAAACCCATATCTCGAATACTATTGCTCGTACAAGAAAACTAAAAATAACGGAAAACCTAGTTTTTTTGGGAAGAATCTGAATATCGTAATTAAAAATTTGTAAAAATTTATTTTTTTTACGATTTAATTTTACTGAGGTGTGTGGTGTCAATGTTTATGCCTAAAGTATTGAGAATAACTGGGGAAGTATAAAAGTACATAATTGGTTCAACATGAAAAGATACATGTGAAATTGACAGGGCGTAGCCAGGATTTTGAGGGGGGGGGGGGGGGGGGTCGGCCCCACTCACCTCTCGGTTTGAGGACTGAGGTGTCTATGAATCCACTCCTAATTCATTTTACATAAAACGCAACTTCCAAAACCCATATCTCGAATACTATTGCTCGTACAAGAAAACTAAAAATAACGGAAAACCTAGTTTTTTTGGGAAGAATCTGAATATCGTAATTAAAAATTTGTAAAAATTTATTTTTTTTACGATTTAATTTTACTGAGGTGTGTGGTGTCAATGTTTATGCCTAAAGTATTGAGAATAACTGGGGAAGTATAAAAGTACATAATTGGTTCAACATGAAAAGATACATGTGAAATTGACAGGGCGTAGCCAGGATTTTGAGCAGGGGGAGGGGGGGGGGGGGGGGGGGGGGGTCGGCCCCACTCACCTCTCGGTTTGAGGACTGAGGTGTCTATGAATCCACTCCTAATTCATTTTACATAAAACGCAACTTCCAAAACCCATATCTGGAAAACTATTGCTCGGACAAGAAAACTAAGAATACCGGAAAACCTTGTTTTTTTGTGAAGAATCTGAAATTCCTAATTCAAAATTTGTAAAAATTAATTTTTTTGACGATTTAATTTTACTGCGGTGTGTGTTGTGTCAATGTTTAAGCTTATTTCTGATACGTGTTCTTTTACCCTATTTTTAAATTGTCTCCCAGTACGACTTACATAAACAAAATTACAAAAACTACATTTTAGATAGTAAACCCCACTTTTTTCTTCTATTTTTCTTTTTTCTTTAGTGCTGTTGAGATGTTGGTATAATGTATTATTTGTTCTGGAACCTACCCAACAGTCCTCTTTTTTAAGTACATCGCCTCTGAAAATGGTAGCAACACCGAAAGTACTCCCATATTATATATATTATTATTTTTTTTTTTTTTAAACACACTTTTTCTTTATTTTTTATTAAGTGTTTCAAATATCTCGGCTATAACGATTTTCTGTTGATTCTTACCTTTTTGACGAAAAGTAGCAACGGGTAGTCTTACAGTTGACTATTTGTTGATGTAGGCCAAGTTTTTGAGTTGCACTTGTTTAATGTTTGAAAAATGTAGATTTTCCGTTCCTCCGTTTTTGAATTTATATAATAATCATACACATTTTTTATTTATTGGTTTCATTTTGGATAAAATGTGTTTATATATTTTAGTTTAATGTTTTGTAATAATATTTTACAAGTGCGGCACTTAACAACATTAATTTTAAATTTCTTCAATATTTTCCGCGTTTTCCGGGCGTGGATTTTCCAAATTCTGAGCAACGAGTGTGTTCCATCGACCTCAAGTCTCATCACTTCCTGCAACATGTTGTTACCAAGGTAAACTCGTACCATTTATCATAGCTCCGGCCAAGTGTTGACAACTCTCGTTTTATACAAATAAGTGAAGTTCTTCAAGTTTTCTGGAAATTTAAAATGAATCGTGAACAATATTACTTACAGCATTTGCTCTTCGAAATCTTTCTGTAAGCAACCGACTCAAATTAAAACTGAATGTATAAATAAAAATAGATAGATACGGTAAAAGTAATCAAATTATACCAACCCAAAAAATAAAATAAAACGAATCATTATTTGAATTATTATACAAATATTACAATCCATGAAAAAATGGGAAAGATTTAGTGAACAAAGCAGGATAAAATACTTATTTATTAAGATATTTACAAAAAGCGTTTGAGACAAATACAATTTGTTAAACAGGTGAATGTATTCAAATTTCTCTGTGCTTTAGAAGAGATACTTCTAAGACTCGCACTATTAACAACTTCTAAGTTGAGGAACGCGGACATATTGTGGAAACTTGTAATAAATGAATAAAACAAACTTATTTTTGAAATATTGTCTATTCCACTAAAGATCTTTAGTGGAATAGACAATATTTCAAAAATAAGTTTGTTTTATTCATATACTTCTAAGAGCTGAAAGGAATTAAATTATCGCTACCACTAATCAAAAAAGTATACAATTTTGTTACTAAATTTTTATGCACTTTTATGTATCTGTAACTATACCTCGATAGTAAAAAAAAATATGTGAACCCATATCTAGGTATCTTGTTGAAACACTACCTGCTGGTGAAACTGGCGAGTTACGACACTGCCCATATCTTTCCCAGTTATACCAATCATAGGGGAAGTTGTGTTATCCGTCCATGTTGTCTTTCACTGGAATTTGATGTTAACTGCCGATGTAATGAATGTATTGACAACAAATTTAGTGTGAGTATTCAGAAGTCTCCGAGTAAGTCGACTATAGCCCAAACCGCTTTGCAGGAGAGCGGAAAAATAATTGATTGCTGAGCAAGTACATAGCCGGTAATTCTCTGATGACTCTTTTTGTTAAAAGTTTCGTCATTTTGCCAAAGTCCGGTTTAGTTCTTTTTTATTCCAAATGTTTTATTTATTTAGTGTGAAGTAAATGAACAACAGAGAATCGTTGATTTTTTTTAAAATGACAATTTGTCAAAAGAAGTGGAATTTAGTGAAAGAGGATCACAATCTGGAAACAAAACCATCTAATTAGGCACAAGCTCTGGTTTAAACACATAATAATTACTCAAAGTCATCTGTTTTCATTTTTCATAATAAGAACCCCCCCCCCCCCCCCCCCCCCCAGAGCTTTCCAAAACGTTAAAGAACGTAAAAGAAGGTTTTAGAAAAATAATGAATAATGTCAAGTTCACTTGAGATACTTAAAATACAGAAGGCTCCTGAAGAGAGAGACTTGAATACTTTGCAATCCGCAAATGTAAAAACATTTATTTATTTTTATTTTTTGTATTCATTCAAAAGAAGCTCATTTATATTTTCTTCCTTTGTAATAATTTAAAATACTCTATTATTTCGTTTAAAGAGCCTTATGTAACAAAATACAAATTCGTTTTAAAAACATAAATAATTGATTTTAAGCCTGCTAAAGAGGCTTATGAAAGTGGGCCGTCTTGGGAAGTGTGCCAAATATATTTTCGTTGATTTGTTGTCAAAATAACAAACTACAAATTCGATAACAAATGAATGTTGAGTGCATTCCGGGTCTGAACGTGACACCCCACGCTGTTGCCATTAAAGAAAGGACTATAGCCATTTTCAACGCTTTGAGCTGCCTAGCCCGAGCAACATGGGGCCTCGGCTACTCCCCGTGTAGAGCTATCTACACCGGGGTGTTCGAGGCCGTTGCGAGATACGCGGGCGCAGGATGGTGGCATCACCCCACGAAACGGCAGCGAGTTATCCTCGTTCAGGCACAGAGAACAGTCCTGTTAAGGGTCACGAAGGCCTACCGGACTGTCTCTACGGCAGCGCTGCAGGTACTGGCGGGAGCCCCACCCATTGACTTAGTCTTGGACGGGGCCGTCGCCTCGTATCACTGCAGACGCAATCTGCCCCTTAGAGCAGACACCGACGAGCCTTTGCGACTAGCCCTGGAGGAGGAACTACACGGACAGTCCAGACCGGAGCGTTGTAAGGATATAGACCAAGAGTGGATAGTAGATAAATGGCAGCAGCGATGGTCACAATCATCAGACGGCCGAACGACCTGGGCTTACTTCCCAAACGTCCGGGCAAGACTTGAGTCGGTTTGGGTAAAGCCGGACCACTGGACGTCCCAGATACTATCGAGTCATGGGAATTTCAACTCCAAGCTCTTCTTTTTCAAGAAGAAGGACAGCCCGAACTGCTCGTGTGGCGGCGTCGAGACTGCAGAACATGTAGTTCTCGAATGCCCGCTGTACGACGGGCCTAGGGTGGAGTTGATACGCCGGACAGGATCGTACCTGGGACTAAACCCAAGGAAGCTGATGACTGAGGCTGACTACCCGGAGTTCGGAAGATTCGTCGCCTCCTGGCGGAAGGTAAAGAAGGCAGTTTAACGTGGTTCCGGGGATGACCGTTGGGTGCTGGTAACACGGCCCACCTGCGACATCCTCGGCGCAACGCAGCCAAGAGCGTAGGTGCCTGGTCCCGAGTTCTCTCGGGAAACGCCGAAAAGGTAGGTTGGAGGACCCAACCGATCACTCCGGTCTGCAGCGGAGTTGGAGTAATGGACGGGTTGTCATGTGGCTGGGCTGGGTATGTTGGAGTAATGGACGGGTTGTCATGTGGCTGGGCTGGGTATGTTGGAGTAATGGACGGGTTGTCATGTGGCTGGGCTGGGTATGTTGGAGTAATGGACGGATTGTCATGTCATCAACTGAGATAATGGATGCTAAAATCTAAAAATTGAAAAAGGGATTTTTCCGAAAAAAAGGGGGGGAGCCCTTGATGAAATATATTTATTTATTATAACTTACTTTTTTCATAACTGCATTTGTTACGAATTTTTTATGTTTAGTTTTAAACATAAATTATCTCCGTGAATATTACACATACACAATTTTCATTGATTGCAGGTTGAATGCCTCAGAAAGGAACCCGAGACAGGGCCAAGCCGTTCTCCAGAGAGACCAGCCGCAGGTGTGAAACTGCAAGCCTATTCTAAATATACTAGAGAGAGCCCGTGGTCAGTTATTGTATGGTCTGTCTCTTCTTCATTTTTGTAAGTTTTAGGGATTTGTATTTGTATTTTGTGATCGACAAAGGCTAATATTCTAATTATATTATTTCTTAAGTCGATTCTCATCAAATTAATTTTTGTGAGACTGCCATTTTGTATCTTCATCCATGAACATATTATATTCCTACATATTTCTTAATTATTTTTGTTTTCGTTCTTTCATGACTACTTATCGCTCTTATATTATTTAAATTTTTTCTTTAAATGTTTCGCCGTTTATATATATTTTTTTTTTACAGATGTGATTCACCGGAAACCCAGAAATACAGGAAGTGGAAGGAGGCTGGAAGTAAATATACTTAGAGATGTTGTGGAGCGGAAGGCTGACCGTGTGTTTACAGGTTCGTAGCAGACAGACAAGATACACTGGAGATGTTGTGGAGCGGAAGGCTGACCGTGTGTTTACAGGTTCGTAGCAGACAGACAAGATACACTGGAGATGTTGTGGAGCGGAAGGCTGACCGTGTGTTTACAGGTTCGTAGCAGACAGACAAGATACACTGGAGATGTTGTGGAGCGGAAGGCTGACCGTGTGTTTACAGGTTCGTAGCAGACAGACAAGATACACTGGAGATGTTGTGGAGCGGAAGGCTGACCGTGTGTTTACAGGTTCGTAGCAGACAGACAAGATACACTGGAGATGTTGTGGAGCGGAAGGCTGACCGTGTGTTTACAGGTTCGTAGCAGACAGACAAGATACACTGGAGATGTTGTGGAGCGGAAGGCTGACCGTGTGTTTACAGGTTCGTAGCAGACAGACAAGATACACTGGAGATGTTGTGGAGCGGAAGGCTGACCGTGTGTTTACAGGTTCGTAGCAGACAAACTTTGGCATCTTTCAGGAAATTTAGCTTTTAGAGAAAAGTTTATATAAACTTTGCTCCGCATATGGGGTTACCAATGTAGTGACGTAACAACACGAAATTTTATATGTGTATCCAGGACCAATAAGGACGACCCCTATTTTCAGCTAAATCAGCCGAAGGGAGGGGGGATCAAAGGGTTTCGACTCAAAACCCCAAATAACTATCGATGTAATAATGAATGAATGTCAGCACAACATTTAGTATGTGGATTCACAAGTCTCTCATTAAGACACCTTATTGATGACGTCATACTTCAAGTCCGCTCATAAATCATAATAACTAAATAACCTTTTTTTTTCTCAAAATAAAATCTGAACCGATACTAACGTGACAGCAATGTATAAAAGACCTCCTATTTCAGTGTATACAAATTTTCTAAATGTTTTCGAGATGTTTTTTATGATACGTTTTTTCAAATAGTTAATGATTTATTTAACTACGCGTAAAAACTAACGACCTAATTTTTTGATAAGACTTCAACAGCAGCAACAAACCAAGATTTTCCGTCTTAACTGAGATAATGAATGTTAAAAAGTGAAAAACACAAAAATTCATTGTTTTACAATATTTTAAAAGTGGGTTTCCAGATGAACGCTAATGTTGGCCCATTTGGGGTTCACAACATAAAACAATATACCACATTTTGTCTAAATCGACCCATTAGTTTCGAAGATATGAGGAACATCGGACATACAGACATTTTCCGGAATAAATAAATGTAACAAACATTGTCTATTCGACGAACAAAATGTACACAAAAACTAGCAGTTCCGGCATTACACCGTCCTCAAGTTTAGTAATAGCCCCTAAAAACTAGCAGTTCCGGCATTACACCGTCCTCAAGTTTAGTAATAGCCCCTAAAAACTAGCAGTTCCGGCATTACACCGTCCTCAAGTTTAGTAATAGCCCCTAAAACTTGGAGGAAAAAACAGTAAAAACCCAATCTGTCATGATTACATAACGATAGGAAGCTGATCACCGGTTGTGACCTGATGAGGGGTGAATACAGAGCAGGGCAGAGCTATATTGATGACGTCAAATGGGGGTAGCCCCCGCCCTACCTCCTGGCTCCAGGTGATTTGCACCAACTGCTGCGTACTTTGGTGAGGCGTATATGAAATAGTCGCTAGCTCGTCGACCAATATAATAACTGTATTAGGCCAAGTATATAATTGTTATTTATATATTATTGTCATGATCCAGTAAACAAATATATAACTCAATGTGCCCTGGTTGGCTATTTTGAAGGATCACCTGCTCTTCTCTTTTTGTGAACTTAGGTTTCTCTTTGTAATATCTGATAAAGGATGGAACCAAACTGAAAGAATGAGATTTGGGGAGCGGGGAATTTTACTTATTTTGCTCAAATTGAAATTTACAATAAAAGCCGCAAGTCTACGCCATCAAATTGGCCCAGCCGCAAGTCTACACCATCAAATTGGACCTATTTTCCATATTGATGACATACATCAATTATTGCATATCGTGTCTAGGGCCGCGCAAAGCAATTGGCCGCTCGGTGCCAAGAAGTTATGGCTGCCCTACTCACTGAAAAAAATACAAAAAGGAATCAATTTAAATCAATATTTTTTATCAGAAGATTTATTTAAAATATTTAGGAAGAACAATTTTTTTAAATAAAAAAACACAGTTTATTAACAATTAAATACTTATCAAAAAATATTTATTCCGATTTTCCTTACATTTCTAATTTTTAATAAATTAATTTTTTTTTATTATTTTATTCATGTATTTGAAACTTGACCGCCACCTTCTCGCTACCACCATCTCATGGCACTGTTCATATCGCATCTCGGCACCTAGAGCTCCGCAGCCTTCTCGCTACCACCATCTCACGGCACTGTTCATATCGCATCGCGGCACCTAGAGCTCCGCAGCCTTCTCGCTACCACCAGCTCACGGCACTGTTCATATCGCATCTCGGCACCTAGAGCTCCGCAGCCTTCTCGCTACCACCATCTCACGGCACTGTTCATATCGCATCGCGGCACCTAGAGCTCCGCAGCCTTCTCGCTACCACCATCTCACGACACTGTTCATATCGCATCTCGGCACCTAGAGCTCCGCAGCCTTCTCGCTACCACCATCTCACGGCACTGTTCATATCGCATCGCGGCACCTAGAGCTCCGCAGCCTTTTCGCTACCACCATCTCACGACACTGTTCATATCGCATCTCGGCACCTAGAGCTCCGCAGCCTTCTCGCTACCACCATCTCACGGCACTGTTCATGTCGCATCTCGGCACCTAGAGCTCCGCAGCCTTCTCGCTACCACCATCTCACGGCACTGTTCATATCGCATCTCGGCACCTAGAGCTCCGCAGCTTTCATGTCTAACCTTTCTAACTAGGAAACTAGCTTAGACAAATATAATTATTAAAGTCCATTTTTCTAGTGATGCAGTCCTGTTGACAGTTATATTAAATGTTTTATTATATTCGATTAATTTATTATTGAAATGTTTTCTGTGTATTTCCAGTTTCGTTATTGATGTGAATATACTGTTTGTGTTAACAGAAAAGAAATTCAAATATAATTTGTTTATAAATGCTGTTTTGATTAAAGTGGTATGTACCTTTAGGCGAATTTTTATATAAGTAAATCAGGTGATCCGCACACCCTCTGGTAAGACCCATATTACAGTAAAGTACCAATTATCCGATCCCTCGCTAATCCAGATTATGGCCCAATTATCCGAACACCATTTTGTTTGTCGGTTATAGAATTATTTATTTTAATCTGATATTTCTATATTTGAAATCTAAAGTTCGGGCTAAAATGTTATCTAAAATCAGCAGGTGTCTTACTGCGGTATCTCTGGATCCACATATAAACATCCTTCTCAAAACATTCGTTTCATCAGGAGATATTGTGTTTACAGGCATTTGGAGTTCCGTCATTTTTGGATTTAGGGGAAGGAAAATATGAACACTCAACATGGAGTTTCGGACTGAGAACATAACTGCCCCTACACTTCATACAGTTGGCGAAGTAAAACGTTATTACAACAAAAAAGAGGTGTGTAAAAGAACGAAGTAATGAGATGATAATAAGGAATGTCTTGAAATGGAAGGCAATTACACGGGAGAATGCGGCCTGCATGAGACAGCCTGTTTAGTTGTGTCTAGAGAAGGGCCGCTCTGAACAAGGCTCTTAAACCCGCACATACTGTACAACTTATAAAACAAATCTATTTCTTAAATATTGTCTATTCCACTATAATGGATGCACCATGATGTTCGGTATTACATCATTCTTCTGATTATCAAACTGAAATTGAGACTAATTTTAATATAAGTATATATATATACATATATATATATATATATAGTCTATGTGGGAACAGTTGTATACTAGACAGACTAGGGCAGCCCCTACCGTCCTTGGACAGAATTGAAGAAAATATAACATCGCTATCCACATTATCCAGTAACCACACTTTTGACAAAAGACATCAAAAATCTCCATTTTTGCTCAAAAAGCAGGTTAATTGATAGTTTAGGACAACTGAAAATAAAACTATTAAAAATAATATTTGTAAGAATGACCAAGTTTATTGTAGCTACTCTCCTTAGAACCAGTATGTATGTATTCAGCGAGATGGTGTCACTATATATAATATATACGTAAGATATATGATATACAGGATAAAGTCACCATCTTGCTGAATACATTGCATACATATAAGGCGTTGCGGAGACGAAGAGCGAACTCAACATCGGGACAACAATTTTTTTTTTCCGAATCTAGAACCTTTAGAGAATCTACAGGTATATTTTTCATGTTGAGTTCGCCCTTCTTTCCCTCTCAAAATACGCACACAATGATACCATGCTGCCTAGAAACTGCGATAGGAGGGCGGATACGAAAGGCCAACTCAACACCCCACTCCTCCACTGAGGAGCCCCCTGCAAAACTTAAAGATATTAGAGATCTCCTGCCGTACGATCCATTACCTTGGTCAACATACTTCACAGATATTATTGAAAATCTCCAGTCAGCTACTGCCACGCCCAACGAGGAAACAGAAGATGACCAACTTGATTTTGATGACTGAATATTGCTCCTTAAAACAACTCGTTTTCAAAATCATTTTAAAATTTATTTTATGTATGCACAATACAAACTTCATTGTAATTGTTTCACAAATTATTAATAAAATGATTTTTTTTTAAAAGTGAGGCTCAAACAAATTCCTGACATAGGTTTATTATTTAAAATATAAATAATGTTATTATAAAATAACAAACCAATATGCGACATCCCACAACGAAAATAACTAGAATGGACTTGAAAAATAAAATAAAACTTGTTTATTTAATATATTGTCTAATTTCACCAAATATATTTACATGGGAGTACTTTCGGTATTTCTACCATCCTCAGCCAAAAGCATAAGAGATAAGACCGACAATTCCTCAAATGGACTTGAAAAATAAAATAAAACTTGTTTATTTAATATATTGTCTAATTTCACCAAATATATTTCAGTCTTATCTCTTATGCTTTTGGCTGAGGATGGTAGAAATACCGAAAGTACTCCCATGTAAATATATTTGGTGAAATTAGACAATATATTAAATAAACAAGTTTTATTTTATTTTTCAAGTCCATTTGAATTATTTCACAATATCTCTGCAATAATGTCAGATTTCATAAATAACTAGAATACCTTTATTGTTGAGTTCGCCCTTTTGCAAAATGTTTCAAAGGCGTTTTTCTGAAAACCACCTTTTGTTGAGTTCGCCCTTCGTATCCGCAACGCCTCATATGTGGAAATAGAACTGGTTCTGAGGTGAGTTGCAAAAATAAACTTGGTCATTCTTAGAAATATTATTTTTAGTTGTTTTATTTATTTTCCGTTGTCCTAAACTATCAATTAACCTGCTTTTTGAGCAAAAATGGAGATATTTGATGTCTTGTTGAGTCAAAAATGCTACTGCCGATAATAATAATAATATATACATATATTATATATATATATACATATATTATATATATATATATATATATGTATATATATATATATATATATATATATATATATATATATATATAAAATATATGTATATATTATTATTATTATCGGCAGTAGCATTTTTGACTATATATATATATATATATATATATAACTATTCGATAATTGTCTTTATGTTGTTATCGTTACAATGTATATCTTTGAATTTTTGATTTTAATTGCATTAATGTTCTTATGATGGAAGTAGTCTTCTTCTGGAAGTTACAAACATCAGGGCAGACAGGCCAGAAGCTGAGGACTAGAGTGAAGGAGCATTTGAGGAGGGGCGACTCTGAATTTTCCAACACCTCCAGAACACAGGACATGAGGCCGGTTCAGTCTCGTTACTACATCATATCCAAAAAAGTAGAAAGATGGATACATTGGAAAGTATAGAAATCAGATTGGAAAGGAGGAAGAGAGAGTCCCCCCCTCCTCAACTCTAGAGAGGGGATGGGAGTTTTGTCCAGTCTCATGAACTCCGTTCTCCCAGTTGTGACTCAGATGGTGGACAGGAATAACTCGTCTGTCCCCATCCATGATATTTTAAATTGTTAATGTTTTAGAGTTTTTTTAATTATATTATTTAGTTTTATTCAAATTTTTTTTTTTTTTTAATGTTTTAGGTTAGGTTAGGTTTTATGACTCATGCCCGGGCTTTAACTACGAGGTCATATCGCCTACTACCAGAGCGCTCTTTCGTCACTCTGGTGGACATGAGCCCGACTCTACTGTGGGAGTCCTAAATTTTGCCTGCCCTAAATTTTTATTCATCTAGGGTAGGGGTCTTTAACGAGTACCTGACATCGTACAGGCTCGGGACCATCGCTTAACGTCCCATCCGAAGGACGGCGTGCTTAAGTTTATTTTACCTCCCAGATAAAATAAACTAAAGGCCTCGGTCGGGCTACGAACCCACGACCTTGAGCTCAGAAGTCAAGCACGCTTACCACTGAGCTACCGGCGCCCTCTTTTAATGTTTTATCAGGTATGTTTAATCAAAAATTGTGTTTTCTATTTAATTATTTATCTTTGCTATTTATATTACATACTAGCTGACCCAACAGACGTCGTTCTGTCAAAAGCTATTGGACTGGATTTTTTTTTTACTTGGAACCACAGCAAGTTCCTACTTATGAACGCCAGGCACCTTATATAGTATGCGCCTTGCAACTTCGTGCAACCAGCTATTAAGTTCTTAGGACCGCTGGGCAACACAAATAGTACGTAGTTAGGAACGCAGGGCACCGCAGCTAGTATGTGCCTTGCAACAGCGGACGCCCTAGGTATTTTGTGGTTAAGAACGCTGGTGAGAGCTATTATTTACCGTGCAACGATGCACCTTCAAAGTGATACATGCTTAGGAAACCCACCCTATTAAAATTAGGGCTATATCCCATCTTTAAGAAAGCTCCATGTGAGATTCATTCAGCATTAATGCACCCCCGCCCCTCCCGTCCAAAAGGGTCCCAGCCAATTTCTAAATATTGCTTTTGAAACTACTATTTAGGTATATGCTTGCCCTCCCCATACCCCCCTCCTGTTGACAATTTTGAGACGTCACATGTCCTTTTTTTGGTTTTGTCTTTTAATAACACTACATGTGAAAATCCATGACAATCCGACCATTCGTTAATTAGCCACAACTATTTTATGCTAAGGCCTACCCCCCTCCCTTTCAAAATGTTAAGATGTCACACAACCCTATTTTTCAATTTGGGCTTTAAGAATACTACATGGAAAATTCCATGACAATCCGATCATCTGTTAATGACCTATCAGTATCTTTATATTTACGCCTACCCCCACAACCCCCCTCCCTTTTGTGACGTCACACACTTTATTTTTCAATTTGACTTTCAAGAATTCGACATGTGAAATTCCATGACATTCCGATCATCCGTTAAAGACCTATCACTATCTTTATATGTAAGGCCTACCCCCACAACCCCCCTCCCGTTCAAAATTTTGAGATGTCACGTACCGTATTTTTCAATTTGGCTTTTAAGAATACTACATGTCAAATTCCATGACATTCCGATCATCCGTTAAAGACCTATCACTATCTTTATACTAGGCCTAGCCCCCCCCCCCCCCTCCCTTTCAAATTTTGAGACCACACATCCTATTTTTAAATTTGGCTTTTTAGACTACTACATATGAAATTCCATGACAATCCGACTATTAGTTAATGAGTTACCGGTATCTTTAAACTAAGGCCTACCCCCACAACCCCCCCTCCCGTGCAAAATTTAACCAATCATCTTTATTATATAGATGTAGATATGTAAAAACTGAATAAAACGAAACAGTAAGTAAATGACAAATATGACAACCAAACAACCAAAGATAAATCGAGGAACATTGCCAGAAGCGAAGATTTAAAAACAACCAAGAAAATAACACGCACTAAAAACTGATAACACGCACTAAAAACTGAATAAAACGAAACCGTAAGTAAATCACAAAGATGACAACCAAAAAATCAAGAAACTTGCCAGAACATTGCCAGAAGCGAAGATTTAACAACAACTAAGAAAATAACACGGAAAAAAAACTGATAACACGCACTAAAAACTGAATAGAACGAAACAGTAAGTAAATGACAAAGATGACAACAAAAGATAAATCGAGGAACTTGCCAGATGCGAAGATTTAAAAACAACCAAGAAAATAACATGCACTAAAAACTGAATAAAACGAAACGGTAAGTAAATGATTTTAGGGTGTCAGATCGATTCATTGTTCACATCGATCATTACGAACTCAAAAATCGATTCTTCGATTAATCTATCTCAGATCGCCATCCCTTGAATTAACAGCTAAAAACTCTTCATAAGAACCTTCCTCGGACTTCAACGAATATTTGAAAAAAAAAATTAGCCGTATTGGTCCAGCCGTTCTCGAGTTTTGCGCTTAGCAAAATTAGCCAGTCATTTTTATTACATAACCTAGCAGTAATACCCGGCGTTACCCGGGGAACTTTGACGTTTCTCCTAATATCTCTCGTTCGAATCCATTTCAATTCTTCAATAGTACATTCATGATGTTATAATTTCCAATTATTCATACGGAATAACGCTTATAGTCCTTCAACGGCAGACATCCCAGCTAGTAAGTTTTTAGGACCCCTGGGCACCATGGCTAGTACGCGCCATTCAACGGTGGAAACCACAGCTAGTGAATACTTAGCATCAGTGGACGTTCTAGGCAGTGCGTACTTGAGAACGCTTGTGACCACCAGGTTGATTAAAACATAGACTTCAACCATGAATTGAACCAAATTTTCTTGAGACGATTTGTTTACGTGTTTAAACAAACAAAAGTTCACAAAAACGTTAAATAAAACATTGAATTAGCAAATTTCCTAGCAACCTTAAACGTTCTGCTCAAACATAGGGTACGTGACATCACCCAACACTACGTGACATCACCCAACACTCCTCTCACAGTTTGTTCATCTCATGGCCTCAGATTTTAATTGTGAAATGTTTCATGGAAAAGGTACAAACATTAACTTAAATCTAAAAACCGTTTAAAAGCTAGAAATTTGAAGAATGGAGTCTACCGAGCTCAGGATCGCCATTTAGAAATCTAGCCAAGTCACTTAGCTCAGATGTTTTAATCGGGAAGATGAAAATAAATTTGAGCACGTCGTCCTTCGGATTGGGCTTTAAGCTATGATCGAGGGCCTTTTTGTAAGTCAGGTACTCGATAATGAGTCGTATGTTATGTATCTAAACCTGGGTAGTTGAAATTACATTTACTTTAAAAATAACTTGAGCACGTCGTCCTTCGGATTGGACTCCAAGCTATGATTGAGGGCCTTTTTGTATGTCAGGTGCTCGATAATGAGTCGTATGTTATGTAACTAAACCTAGGTAGCTAAAATTTCACTTAGGTTCGAAAAACCTTGAGCACGTCGTCCTTCGGATAGGACTTTCCCGATATATCTTAATCTGTCTATCAGTTTTAACAAATAGTAAATCCATAAACCGTTAAAAAGCAGGAAATTTGAAGAATGGTATTTAGCCCGACTTTTTTCGGAAAACATTATTATTTCAATTTTTGTGTAGGATTCGGATATCCGGGTTGTTCATCAGTTTTAACAAATATTAAATCTAAAAACCGTTTAAAAGCTAGAAATTTGAAGAATGGAGTTTACCGAGCTCAGGATCGCCATTTCGAAATCTAGCCAAGTCACTTAGGTCAGATGTTTTAATCGGGAAGATAAAAATAAATTTGAGCACGTCGTCCTTCGGATGGGACTTTCCCGATACATCTGAATCTTTCTTTGGTTGACCATCTTCGTTTCTGGATGCTGCCTATCTACCAACATAGCTGTATTAATTTGTTTTTCAGAAAATATGTCAAAACGGTACCTCAAAGCCCACTTATATTCCACATTTCTTCCTTGATAATTTTAGTTGGAACCAAACGGTAACTTATTTTATCACACATATGGAGTCTATCGAGCTCAGGATCGCCACTTAGTAATCTAGCCAAGGCACTTAGGACAGATGTTTTAATCGAGAAGATAAAAATAAATTTGAGCACGTCGTCCTTCGGATTGTGCTTTAAGCTATGATCGAGGGCCTTTTTGTAAGTCAGGTACTCGATAATGAGTCGTATGTTATGTATCTAAACCTGGGTAGTTGAAATTACATTTACTTTAAAAATAACTTGAGCACGTCGTCCTTCGGATTGGACTCCAAGCTATGATTGAGGGCCTTTTTGTATGTCAGGTGCTCGATAATGAGTCGTATGTTATGTAACTAAACCTAGGTAGCTAAAATTTCACTTAGGTTCGAAAAACCTTGAGCACGTCGTCCTTCGGATTGGACTCCAAGCTATGATTGAGGGCCTTTTTGTATGTCAGGTGCTCGATAATGAGTCGTATGTTATGTAACTAAACGTAGGTAGCTAAAATTTCACTTTGGTTCGAAAAACCTTGAGCACGTCGTCCTTCGGATGGGACTTTCCCGATAGATCTTAATCTGTCTATCAGTTTTAACAAATAGTAAATCCATAAACCGTTAAAAAGCAGGAAATTTGAAGAATGGTATTTAGCCCGACTTTTTTCGGAAAACATTTTTATTTCAATTTTTGTGTAGGATTCAGATATCCGGGTTATTCATCAGTTTTAACAAATATTAAATCTAAAAACCGTTTAAAAGCTAGAAATGTGAAGAATGGAGTCTACCGAGCTCAGGATCGCCATTTAGAAATCTAGCCAAGTCACTTAGCTCAGATGTTTTAATCGGGAAGATAAAAATAAATTTGAGCACGTCGTCCTTCGGATTGGGCTTTAAGCTATGATCGAGGGCCTTTTTGTATGTCAGGTACTCGATAATGAGTCGTATGTTATGTAACTAAACCTGGGTAGTTGAAATTACATTTACGTTAAAAATAACTTGAGCACGTCGTTCTTCGGATTGGGCTTTAAGCTATGATCGAGGGCCTTTTTGTATGTCAGGTGCTCGATAATCAGTCGTATGTTATGTATCTAAACCTGGGTAGCTAAAATTTCACTTAGGTTCAAAAAACCTTGAGCACGTCGTCCTTCGGATGGGACTTTCCCGATACATCTGAATCTTTCTTTGGTTGACCATCTTCGTTTCTGGATGCTGCCTATCTACCAACATAGCTGTATTAATTTGTTTTTCAGAAAATATGTCAAAACGGTACCTCAAAGCCCACATATATTCCACATTTCTTCCTTGATAATTTTAGTTGGAACCAAACGGTAACTTATTTTATCACACATATGGAGTCTATCGAGCTCAGGATCGCCACTTAGAAATCTAGGCAAGGCACTTAGGACAGATGTTTTAATCGAGAAGATAAAAATAAATTTGAGCACGTCGTCCTTCGGATTGGACTTTAGGCTATGATCGAGGGCGTTTTTGTATGTCAGGTGCTCGATAATCTGTCGTATGTTATGTATCTAAACCTGGGTAGCTAAAATTTCACTTAGGTTCAAAAAACCTTGAGCACGTCGTCCTTCGGATGGGACTTTCCCGATTCATCTGAATCTTTCTTTGGTTGACCGTCTTCGTTTCTGGATGCTGCCTATCTACCAACATAGCTGTATTAATTTGTTTTTCAGAAAATATGTCAAAACGGTACCTCAAAGCCCACTTATATTCCACATTTCTTCCTTGATAATTTTAGTTGGAACCAAACGGTAACTTATTTTATCACACATATGGAGTCTATCGAGCTCAGGATCGCCACTTAGAAATCTAGGCAAGGCACTTAGGACAGATGTTTTATTCGAGAAGATAAAAATAAATTTGAGCACGTCGTCCTTCGGATTGGACTTTAGGCTATGATCGAGGGCGTTTTTGTATGTCAGGTGCTCGATAATCTGTCGTATGTTATGTATCTAAACCTGGGTAGCTAAAATTTCATTTAGGTTCAAAAAACCTTGAGCACGTCGTCCTTCGGATGGGACTTTCCCGATACATCTGAATCTTTCTTTGGTTGACCATCTTCGTTTCTGGATGCTGCCTATCTACCAACATAGCTGTATTAATTTGTTTTTCAGAAAATATGTCAAAACGGTACCTCAAAGCCCACTTATATTCCACATTTCTTCCTTGATAATTTTAGTTGGAACCAAATGGTAACTTATTTTATCACACATATGGAGTCTATCGAGCTCAGGATCGCCACTTAGAAATCTAGCCAAGGCACTTAGGACAGATGTTTTGATCGAGAAGATAAAATTAAATTTGAGCATGTCGTCCTTCGGATTGGACTTTAGGCTATGATCGAGGGCCTTTTTGTATAGGTAGCTAAAATTTCACTTAGGTTCGAAAAACCTTGAGTACGTCGTCCTTCGGTTGGGACTTTCCCGATATATCTTAATCTGTCTATCAGTTTTAACAAATAGTAAATCTATAAACCGTTAAAAAGCAGGAAGTTTGCAGAATGGCATTTAGCCCGACTTTTTTCGAAAAACGTAATTACGTTTTATTCAGCCAAGAAAATAACATGCACTAAAAACTGAATAAAACGAAACGGTAAGTAAATGATTTTAGGGTGTCTGAGATCGATTCACTGTCCACATCGATTATTATGACCCCAAACATCGATTCTTCGATTAATCTATCTCAGATCGCCATCCCTAGAAATAACAGCTAAGAACTCTTCATAAGAACTTTCCTCGGACTTCAACGAATATTTGAAAAAAAAAATTAGCCGAATTGGTCCAGCCGTTCTCGAGTTTTGCGCTTAGCAAAATTTAGCACTCATTTTTATTATATAGATTATATTAAGGATGGTTTCTTTTGTAGACTGCCGATGATGATGAGGGAAACCTCGAAAGCCGGCTAGCTATTACTACCAATAAAAATCTGTGAGAGGTCAGACTATCTTATATTTGACATCCTTTGAAAAAAAAAAAAAATTACAAACATCATTTCACACAAATCACAGGTACATCAGTTTACCTTTTGTTAGAATTTAATTTCTTTATCTTTAATTACCTAAGTGTTAAGTTAACATTTCAGACTGATCAAATACCTAAATGTAGAACCATGGGGATTTCCAAATTGAAATTCCGACACCTACCTTACCTGATGTAAAAGTAAGGTTTGCACTCAGCAAACTGGCTTAGTTTCTGACTAAACCTGACGAGAGAGTAATGTCGAACAAAATATTTCAAAAAGATGTTTGTTTTATTTATTCTTGGAACAAGATCCAAAAATGATAATGGCAAAATAATAGATCAACTGGCTCTAGGGAAATATAGATGAACATGTCTACTATTGGATGTCTCAATCCACAAAGTTGGCACATGACTTTTTTTCTCATTTTTAGAAATTCGGATAAAAATTTGGAATTTTTGATTTTTTTTTCCGTTGTGAACCATTTCTGATTAAAGCTACCAAAGAATTTCATTCCTCACTTGAATTAGTTGAAAGCACAATTTGTATTTTTTTTCAGAGTGGCAATGTCCAAGAACCCTTTAAAATTATTTATGCCCTGCCTCAACTCTGCCCCCAAAAAAACAACGTATTTTTAAACCCTTTTATATGATCTCGGTCTGTTTCTATCTGGGAGTAGTTTCAAATTCCAACATAAAATCGTTGTCTCTTGAATTTTTTTTCTCTTAAGTGTCAGCTAAAACCCAAGCAATGTAAGTGGTTCCAGAAATGTTTGCGCAGCTCCTGAAAAAAGTGTATCAATTGTAGAGCAAAAAATAAAGAAAACGTATTTTTTTTAAAAATATTGTCTATTTCACAAATAATATATAATATGGGAGTACTTTCGGTATTGCTACCATCTTCAGCCACGACTTAACAAATACAGTATATGTTAAGTCGTGGCTGAAGATGGTAGCAATACCGAAAGTACTCCCATATTATATATTATTTGTGAAATAGACAATATTTTTTAAAAACATACGTTTTCTTTATTTTTATCAAGTGTTTCACAATATCTCTGCAAAAATGTTAAGTATCAATTGTAGAGCAGTTCGACTTAGTTATATTAAGAAACATTTAATTCAAAAGAGGATATACCTTTGGTCTCACTTATATAATGTTTGGGCGACATTGCGAGCTTATAACTCTAATCTGAAATTGGACAATAATAGTGTATAATGATAATTCCAACCTTTTCAAATGTTTTCTTGACTAGGATAGATATCAAAATTGAATATTTTCTTAAAATGTTCATTCGTTTATCCGCTTTCATGTTCCACTTTCCAATTCAAATGGGAGAGCTTTGAAAAATTCGTTGAAAAAATTGCATTTAAATTGGATTCGCCTCGGGGGGGGGGGGGGACAATAAATTCACTTTGTATCGCTACAACAATTTTCCTAATGTATTTTTTCATTGTTTTTGAACTCCATGAATAACAGAAATGTTTCACTTACCTCGCTATACATAACGTGAGCAAGAAATATACACTTTATGTATGCACCCAGAGAGAGATGGGGGGCTTCTTCAAAATGCAATAAATTTGAAAAGATGCGACCGGGTCTATGCATGACGACTTTCCAGCAGGTCTTTAGGGACCTACACCATACCACCTACCTACTAGCAAGATGTGATACCCGGCGTTGCGTTGGAAATTCACTTTCTCTCTTGTCATTTCTAAACTTTTATCAACATTAATTTACAATCATGCTAAATCTGGTGTCTTCTTGAGTCTCATTGAGTTTATTAATTACTTTCTCTTTAGTTTGTAAGTTTCTTTCATTTACCAAATTATATTAAAAATATATTTAAGTTCTTATTTTTTGATATAATATATATATTTGTTCATGTTAATTAGAGCTACATGTGTACATATATAAGCTGCTTTCTTCTCAATTTTCTCAAATGACGACTGTAACTAGGACCTGATATCTCAACTTTGTTTAAGTTTATATATTTTCTTTCCTTATACTAACGTAGTTGTACGCTCCACTTTCGGAACGTCATTTCTTTTGTTCCTATAATTATTAATATAAACAATTGCTTGTCCGGCTGATTTTGTAAAAACAAATAAAGAATCATTTTTTGAATTAAATAATTTTAATTTCATTTATGCCCAATGTACTCCTATCTGTCAAATTTTAGAGATATTTATATTGTTTTTTATAATAGCAGTAGTGATGGACAATAAGGCTTCAGTGCTGAAAATAAGGCTTCAGTGCTGAAAATAGTCACAATAATATTATATACCTACATGATATAGTTTTTGTCAATAATGAGTTTATAATATTTTATTTTTTTCCATTTGATGATTTTTATTTTATAAACTAAAAGCATCAACTGAAAAAAATAATAATTTAAATACCTACTACTACATTTATAGAAATTGCTCCCATCTCTGGAAAACGTTATTTTAATTTTAAAGCAAGACTCAAAAAATGTGGTTGTAAAATACAAAAACAGTCTTCTCTTTATTCATCTCGGTTCATTAGATGGTTAGGAAAGTTCACAACTTGGAGATGCCGCATAGCCTAAGTTTTATAAGAATGCTTCATGTGAAATTTCATGAAAATCCGATCAACCATTGAACTAGCCTTATTCTTGGTTTTGGGCCTCAACCCCTGTTCAATTTTTGGAGATGCCACTTAGATATTTTGAATAGCTTATGAGAATGCTATCAACCGTTAACGAGATTTCAGTTTTGCCAATCTCAAGAATTTCCAAATTGTTTATCTCAGAAACCACTTGATCAATTTTGATAAAACTTATTTGTTACTGTACTCGTATCTGCCAAATTTCATGTTTCTGGGTCAAATAGTTTCTATATTGGACCGGATTACAATACGTTATCCAAGTTGACCCTCATATACTGCTCCATGAGACCTTTTGACATACACCCCACATACTTTAGACAAAAATTTATTTTCAACCCTCTTTTTGAGGTATGGAAACACTCTCAAAATATGAATCGAATAAAAAAATTATGATTTTTCTAGATTAGGGCCATTATCGTACATAACTGTACTTGTTACAATTTAGCAGCTAGAAGGGCGAGACTGTCAGACAATAATAGGGTTCCACCTGGACCCTCAACGTATGCAACTCAAAAAATAAATTACGTTCTCCAGTGTCATTTATTTCAGTTTTTTTAAAATTAGTTGATTAATTAGGATGCAACTTATCTTTTAGCTTCGTTCCACTTTTGCTTTGGACCGGTTCTAGATGTAGAAAACAACAGTTGAGTTAATCTGACAAAATGGAGGCTGAGAAACTTCATATAAAGTGTAACAGGTACGTCAAGGTCTTTGGAGTTTGTAGGTTGGCTCACGCCTCCCGTTCACGCCACGTGGTCTCTGTTAGAGACTTTTTGTTTGCCTTATGTATGATGCATATTAGCCATGTCTCTTATAAAGGGGTTATCTAGTTGTTTACAACAACCATGATCCCGGATTAGTTCTATCTACGAAATAAAACTCTCTTCCGGACGGGATTCGAACCGGCAAATCATGGTGAGACCATGCGACCAAAACCCTAAGCTCTAGCCCGCACGGCTCCCATGGCCCTAAACGGGGTTATAAAGATTCTATAAATAGCAAATTTTGTGAATCCGATGAACCGTTAAATACTCACTTTATGTGTCACTCCACTTTCCTTTTCGGGTTCCATTGGTGAGAGCATATGTTCAAATTTTTTTTTATGCCCCTGAAATCAAATCTTTTTTTTTTGTGGGGTGGGGTCTATGCAATAGAAATGCCAATTAAGTCAGTGCACTCAGCGACGGGTTCAGGCGAGGCCCGGACGCCAAAATTTGAAGGGCGACTCAAAATTAAAGTCAGTTGGTTTCTCTTTTCTCCGGTGACTGCACTGAAAGACCAGTGTATGAACCATAATTGTGGTGCACCGGAGCGGTGGGACGAGGAGTCATTTCAAGACGTAATTTTTACAGTACGGGTTAAGAAAATATTCTTAAACCAATTAATGATATATATGATAGAAAGATATATTTATGTATTTTATTTAAGTATAAATAAAAACTATATAGTACTTTATTATTATTGTTCTCGAGAACGATGATTTTCCACGTTAAAAAAAGTAAAAAACTATTTGCGTTTAAGAATGGATTAAGACAGACCTTATGCCCTTGCATTATTATCCATCGAAGCACAGTTGGTGCAAGAAATTGATTATGATAATATCATTGATGTTTTCGCACGAGCCAAAGCAAGAAGAAAAAGTGTAATTGATTATACAAATATAATTAATTTTTGACGTGACAACGTCTTATAATTTGGTAGGCCGGTACCCCATGTTCGAAAACTGCGTTATGTTACTTTCGGTAACACACGTATCGCGATGCTCCGTGAGAGAGAGAGCGCTTCACACTGTCTCCGTTCCGCTAGCTGCTCTCCTGTCTCGATTCACGTGGTACCTCTTACAAACGTATCGCTGCTGACCGATTTGATGTTTACTTTTTGAAATATAAAATATTTCGAATTCATTATTACGAAATGAGTTCGTATTTCTAAATTGAATAATTTATTATTTTAAACATTAAAAAAACATTTTCGTTGGTAAATGTTTATTGATAAATAAAATTTATTTGAAAGTGATATTTACAATACAAAAAAAAACTTAATGTTGCAATAAAATTGTTTTGAAAATCATAAACGTAAAAATTATATTATAATAATTTTAATATTAGTATTTTTTATGACAGGATGATACAGTATGATTATTGATGCGTAAAAAAAATTTGCATCATGATTATTGATGATTTAGTAATAATAATGATTGCAAATAATGCATTGTAAACCAAATTTTCATTTTTTGAAAACTATTATGCTTATGAATGTTTTCTTTCTATATATTTTTTATATTGTTTCAAGGTTCAAAAATTTTATTGAAATGATTTGTTATATTTGATTCTTGACACTTTCGCTATCTCGCAACTCAGACGTTGTCACGCTCATTTCTCCACGCATCGGAGTTGCACGCACCCGATTTTTTTAAATTTTATTTTAGTATTTTATAAATAAAGTTATGTTAAAAAAGGATAAAATATTTTTTTCTTACTTTTATTATTATATTTTTCATTATAAGATGTATAACCATGACAAAAGAAGCAGGACGCCAAATCGGAATGGGGCTAGGGCATAAACTAACTTAAATCCGCCTCTGTAAATACCAGGAACAAACCTCTGATTTAATTTATACGATTTCCCTCTCTTCTATAACTGATTTGGCAAATAGTTACCCCGCATGGAGATACATACATTAGACCAATCCTGTTAACCATTCCACTCAAATATACAGCCTTTCCAAGAGATATTCTAGTAGGTCCGTGCTTCCAGCTCCGAAAACTGAAAATCCCACCACCATCAGAAAAATATCCTATTTTATCCTACTAATTATCTTAAAATATACCGTTTTTTCCCACCAAAATTTTAAACAGGGTTAATAAAATAAAGTCATGAAATCATATTTTAATAATTTAATCAACATAATATGTACTACATAATGAAAGGCTTAATAAAAAACAATATTCAAAACATAATTATTATTTGAACAATAATAATAAACCTTAGAATTCATTTGAGGTGAATAATATTTTTTTTGTCTTCTATTTATAGAGATACAACAACCAGCATCTATGATGTGCATATAGATAGATATGGTGGCTTGAATGGCGCGAGAGAAAGCCCACCCAGTGGTAGGTCCTCGTGACGTAAATATATCTTAATTATTAGGAGACTTGAAGTGTGAGCATGTCACAATAAGAAAAATAGTAAATGAATAAGAGAAATAAAAAGGAATTGACAGACAATTTTCATGGATGTGTAGTAAGAGAGGTGATAAAAGTAAAGGAATATAATATTATATTCACTGAATAATAATTGTTTTTTTAAATAAATAAATAAATAAATAATAGAAGATACACGAATACAAAATTCCTAATACAGTAGGTAATATTTATATTTTAATTATAAATATTTTATATTTAATTTATAGAGTAAAATCTTATCTCAGAACGATATTTCGGTGCGACCACATGCCTTCCTCAGGTCACAAATATGCCAAAAAAAAAACAAACATACCTATATGTAAATTAACAAATATCAGTAAAGTAAATAGTAAATACACTGCTTCATAAAAAAAAGCGGTGCACTCTGAAAAATTTTTTTTTTTTTTTTTTTTTTTTTTTTTTTTTTTTTTTTTTTTTTTTAGAGTGCATCATAGTTCATATGCAATTAGGAAATGAAAATAAAAATGCTTGGAAAACTAAAAAAAATATTATTTTTTAATAAAATTAATTTTAAAAAAAAACTATCAAAAATTTAAAAAAATAAAATTTTGCTTCTGGCTTTATATTTTTGTATCACATTTGTTTTCAGTACTTTATTGTACCACCTCTTGGCTGAAGAACTTCTAGCCTCCTTGGCATACTCCTTATGAGGTTTTTGAGAGTGTCCTGGGGTATGTCATCTCATGCAGTCTTCTTCTTACTGTCTCGGAACTCACTTCAACTCCACGGACAGTACGGAGTCTCTGGGAAGCCTCTGAAGCAGTTGAATACAGGTCCTGTTACTTAACGTGTGGACCAACAAAAATCTGTCGTCATGCGGACCAGTGCCTCTCGGTCGACCTAAACCCTGGCTCCTTGTGTACTGCCCTGTCTCACTATACCGTCGGATGGCTCTACGGATTGTTGTTTCCGGGAGACCTAAAGCATGCGCGACAGCACTGGCCACTTGTTCGATGACTTCACTAATTTAACAAGAACAGATCTTTCTTGGACAAAGTCGCAAAAGAAACTGGAGAAAGATACGAAATACAGAGGATAAAAGACCATTGTCTCGTTAACCAAACTTTGAAGGATCAATAGACTGAAAAGCTTCGATAGTAAATACAGAGAGATTTCTCTCTCTACTTTCCTTAACTGTTTATACATGCTAAACAATATTTGATCCAAACAAAAAAGAATTACAACCAAAAAATCAAATTTTCAGAGTGCGCTCGTTTTTTCGTGGAGTAGTTTAAATAAAACAATTGATGATAATGATAAAAATATTAAATGATAGTAATTAGGACAGAAAAATGATGGGATATTGGTGGAGGCCTAGTCAATAAAATGAATCGCCATTATCTGAGCTCAAACGTGGTCCATTTCAGATAATGTTCTCTAAAACTGGACTAATTGTCAATGACAGGCGTATAAGCTGAAACAAATATCTTTTTGAATGTTTAAAGTATTTTTTCCTCAAACTTTGATAATATGACTCTTGGTAAGTAAGAACATTTTTTCCTCAAACTTTGATAATATGACTCTTGGTAAGTAAGAACATTTTTTCCTCAAACTTTGATAATATGACTCTTGGTAAGTAAGAACATTTTTTCCTCAAACTTTGATAATATGACTCTTGGTAAGTAAGAACATTTTTTCCTCAAACTTTGATAGTATGACTCTTGGTAAGTAAGAACATTTTTTCCTCAAACTTTGATAATATGACTCTTGGTAAGTAAGAACATTTTTTCCTCAAACTTTGATAATATGACTCTTGGTAAGTAAGAACATTTTTCTTGCCATCGAATTAATGTTTATTTTTATTCAATGGCCTCGGTAGTTAGGCTACATAAAATATGGTTTCATTGGAATATGTTCAGCCATTTTTACACCATAATATAACAATACTCCTTTATAACCAACTAAGTTTCCACGTTCCCTCTAAACTCTTTTCTCTTCCAGTGAATTAGCTAAACACCAATAGATGTATTGCCCATGGACTACCCAATACAGTTATTGCAGTTTTGTGTTCAACTCCTCTCCTACTGTCGCCTGTGATACTGTTAAGAAATTTATAAAAGTTACCCTTTCCAATTTCATTAGTGATAACGAAATGGTTGAAATAAATGGGAATCCCTCATCGATTTCAATAAAAATAAATTGATATTTTTCACAGTGAACGAGAAATGGTTAATTAAATTCTGAGGGGAAATAAACGAATCTGCTGAAAATCCCAGCTTATTAAATCAACCGCCCCGGCCGCCTCTTTGAAAGGAATAAAAATTCAATTAAAATTTTTTTTTAACAACGAGGTTTTAGAATAAATCGTCCTCGTATTTGTTATTACACTCAACAAAAATAACGAGGTTAATTTAAAAACGAAGTTATTAAAAATTATTTATTAAATTCTACAAAAGTAGAAAAACATTTATTTAAATATTTTGTGAATGTTCTATTTCATGGAACGTTAGTCAATTATAAAAACAACAATATGAAAACGCGTAGAAATTACCAGATGGGAAATATTTCTTTCGGAACTTCTCACGCAATTTAAATTGTTCATTAAAATTCATTGCTCAGTTATTTCAGTGAAATTTGCCAAAAAGCCCTTCTACGATACTTGAAAATTGTTAAAAGTACTAAATATATGCTAAATTGTGCCATTTCCAAAACAGCTGATCCGATTGGCACCGAAATTAATAGGCCTTGAGTCCTCATTGTGACAAACATATCGCTAAAAGAAATATTCGAATTGGTGCATTTTTGCAGAACGAAAATCATGAACGAAATAAAAGGACAGATGGTCAGAGCCCTCCGTCGTTATAGTTGACCAACAACCGTATCTTACACTTTAATGAATTGAATTGTAGGAGAAGTTCCATTCCATTAAATGCTCTGCACATTTCTATCTAAAATAATAACGTTTCATTTCATATAAACTATTTAGGATTATTTTTAAGCCCCATTAGCGTTCAAATATTGTTTTCATATTTTTCTAATATTATTATATTTTTTTCTGAATTGTTCAAAGTATCGATAAGGATATGTTGAAATAGGATTAATAAAATGCTGGCTCCTAATCTGAGATAGGGATATGTTCTATTTAGTTTCATATCGACAAAACATTCATTATATCCACTGAAGCTTTCAGTTATGAATTCACAACTTTAGAATGATATATCGATACAGTAGTTCAGAGGTGGATATATTATGTTATATATATATATATATATATTGAGATAGCTGATAAATTATATTGTATATTATATATGTATAAGTAAAAGTGAAAATTAGTACAAACTTAAAACGCATTACACCAAACAAAACTAGTAAAAAAGTTTTAAAAACATTGATTTTCTACGTACATGATGCTACCCTTCTAAAAGCCTTTTATCAGGCTCAAGGTTACCGGATTGGATCCCAGAGATTATGGTAATTTCTAATTAAAAATCAGTTAAGTAAACAAAACTAAAATGGATTCCAGATCTACAGTAAAATATAAGAAGGGTATTCTACAAGAATGATTTTAAAAATACGAAACGTTCACATGTTACAACATTAGTAAGTTTCCCAGGCACACATAAACATATAAAAAGACACATTTACTTAACTAAACTTAAATTTACTTTTAACATCCGAAAATAGTACAACCAACAAGACTACGTCAACAGGTACAGTTCTCAATCGAATAAGTTCAATTCTTTGTAAGTATCGACCTTGAAAAATATTCAAAAAATAAAAAAGAAACAATGGAATTAAATTGTTTTCCTCGTGAGGCGCAACCCATTAAATGTATGGATGGTTATTTAATAAGGTACCTAACGAATGGAAAGAGGGGGGGTTCATTATTTCACTTCTTTTAGTAAAAAAAAATGAACTAATATTGAGTTGCAGAGGGGAGAATGGTTTGAGGGATGTTACAAATTGGAATAGGGGTGAAGGGGGTCAAAGATTTCTGGAAATAAATAAACATAAATCTGATTTATAGAATACTTTTAAATTTTGAAACCCAATCAAATTTTACTACAATTGCTTGTAATAATACTACTAATTTTTTTAAAAATGCTAAGTATGTAATCAATTATTCAATTTATTCGGGCCGGCACTCCGCATGCCTTACACAAAGTAATTAACATAAAACATTGTACAAAATAAAAAAAATTATGTCTTGATATAGGCGAGCCTTGACTCTTCTCCCTTGAGTTATTTGTCCAAGACCGTAGACAGCAGCCCCGGAGGCGAACTGGCGTCTGGAGTGGTGTAGCTCCTTCAGTTGCTGGAGATGTTCCCTGATGGGTGACTGACCTAGCTCTTGGAGTTCCTAACGAACCAGGGTGCATTGAGGGCCACCCGGGCAACTTTGTTCTGAAATTTCTGTATTTTTGCTAGGTGGCCCTCGTTTCCAAGGTTACCCCTAGATCGCTAAGTATTAAAATAAGGATTTTTGCATTATTTGAACAAAAGGGAATTATGTATATTTCAAAACACAAATATAATTTTTGAACGTAATTAATTTTTGCAAGTAGGAACACGAAAATAATCTCATTCGTATAAAAATTCAAAACTTATAATGTGAGCTAGTACTGGCGGATTCGTTTCCCATTGGTACCATTTGAAAAAATAAAGTTACTCGCTCAAGGGTCACCTGGTGCTCGAAAAAAGTATTTGATGACAATTTTGTAATCCTCTTAAGAAAGAAGAGCTAAGTCAAATGGGGAAAACATTCCTAATTTGCCGTTTCGGAGAAATTCCATTTATTTGAGACATCCTGTGCAAAGTTTGAGAATAGTCAACAATGGCTAAGTTTGCGGGGGACTGGTTTCATTTCCAAGTTTGCTAAGACTCCAGTTTCCAACTGACATGAGTTCATAGGAAGCATGTGGCGCCTGTTCGTCTCTTTCACCTCTATTTACCTCTTGGTTAGATTCAACTTAACCCAACATATTATGTCAGCTTGCTAATAATTCACCAATTGTTCATTGTCTGTGTTTATGATAAAGAACACAAAGGTTAGTGAAAAGATAAACACAAAAATAAGTCCACTTGAACAATAAAATTTAGTTTATTTAAGTAATGTAAAGTAAAGGTTTTAAAACCTTGAGCAAGCCGTCCTTCGGGTGGGACCTTAAGCGATGGTTCCGACCGTTAAAGACCGCTACCCTAGGTGAATAAAAATTTAGCAAAATTTAGGACTCCCACAGTAGAGTCGGGCTCATGTCCACCAGAGCGACAAACAATCGCTCTGATAGTAGGCGACATGACCTCGTAGTTAATGCCTGATCATGAATCTAAATACCTATATCAATATTATGATTATGTTATTTTTATTTTTTTACCCTTATTTACGTCGATTTTGTTTCCAAATATGTCGTTAGTTACACGTAAAGTTTTGAAATCTCCAATACGAGAATCGGTTATTAAAGTTCGCAATTTTTTCCAGAAGGAAAAAAACAAATTTCCAGAAGAATCGTGACCAAGATTCTGAAGGAAAAATGAGGAAACTGGAAATGAGATTGTAATTGTTACGACACCTGGAGAGAAGCGAGAAGGAGAAGCTGGAAGTGTTCCCTGGATTCATCTCAAGATGGGGGTATCAGAAGACCACATTTGTGGCAGTTACCAGAGCCGGTAGTACCCGTCTTCTTGCCTCCTAGGAGGAGGGAGCCACGGAGCTAACACTCCACTCAGATAAAAAAAGAAATAATACTGCTCATTACCACTACGAGATGAGCCAAATTGTTCATGGCCATTCAATGCTTGGTTTGTAAATAATGCCAAAACGAAAAACTTGCCAAACTCATAGATCAAGTACCGGGAATGCAACATGAAGGAGACGAGGGGAGGGGCTTACTGCGAGAAACAAGCCATAACATGACAGAGGAGGGGCTTACTGCGAGAAACATGCAACGACATCCGGAGGAGAGGCTTACTGCGAGAAACATGCAACGACATGCCGGAGGAGGGGCTTACTGCGAGAAACATGCAACGACATGCCGGAGGAGGGGCTTACTGCGAGAAACACAAACATTTTTAGTTAAAGTTTTTTTTTTTTTTATTGTTTCTATTTTCTCCAAGAAATGGGGAAGGACATTAAAAAAATTAATTCTTATATGAGTTATAATTTTTTCAAAAAGTGAAACTTTCTTTCTTCAACAGATAGACATAAAACTTAAGGGTTTCTGTTTTTTTTATTTTATTCATTTTTTTTTTTTCAAGAAACGAAGCTAAAGAGAATGTACAGTCCACTCCATTAACGACCGACACAAATACAGAAGCACTAACGTTAATAATACAAATTATTGTAATGCGACTCAATGTTGTACGAAACATTCCCTAGAAACAAAGAGACCCACTTGATTGATTGATTGATAATAACATAAATATAATTTGTGTAACGACAGGGATAAAGATAATAATGAGGTCTGGAGTGAAGCTGTGCTAGATTACAGATCTCAAGGACTCGGCTTTCCAATCCTCAGAATTCAATTTCAAACAGTCTCTGGGAAAATGTATCTCTCCTGTCTGTCGGGGAAATATATCGTTTATATGATCCTCTATTTGAATTATTACAAAAGGAATATCGATGTAACAGCGCAAAGCCGGCTCTGGTTAATGGGTGCTGGTCAGTAACAAGAACAAAGGAGACAACTATCAGAAAAGTCCCATATTTGTAGAGTCCATATGTATTTTTTATTTTGAAAAATGTATAAGACAAGAATCTATTTCAGAAGTGTGGAAGGTTATTCATATTGTGGAAAAAGTTGTGTATGGTCAGGGTTTCTGGGTTGAACTCTCCTCTGATCCCTCTTTCTTCTCGGTCGATTTAGCTGAAAATTAAGAGGTGTCATTAGTGAGGGTCATATAAAATTTCGTGTAATTTATAATACAATTCATTATACATCTTTCCCTTTACCTGCTACTAAATAAAGAGCTCCACTGAGGTCTGGCTGGAGGTAGACAGCAAACTAGGATCTTGAGTTAGGATAATTCAATTATCTTCAATTACCTGAGAAACATGAAACAACTTTGTAACATCTCCAAATAAGCCCCTCTCTATTCAGTTATTTGAAGTCATATGAAACGTTATTTCTGAATAGGCAGGTTCGAAACCCAGCGAGGTCCTTAGGTTTTTTTTGTAAGGAAGGGGAAACGATCTTGAGCACGCCTTCCTTCGGATGGGACATTAAGCGATTTTCCCGATGTCAGGTGCTCTTTGAAGACCACTACCTACTCTAGGCGAATAAATGTGGTAAGCAAAATTTGAACTCGAAAATTCGGGCTCATATCTACCGTAAATACAATTTCGCACTCTGGTAGTACTCGATATGACCTCGTTGTTAAAGCCCGGTCATGAGTCACAATATCTAACCCACGAGATAGTTCCAAAGAAGTTTCGTTGAAATATGTTCAGCCATTTTAAAAGAAGCTTCTTATTTTTTGTCCGGGCTTCGCACGTCATCTAATTCATATTACGTCACTTCGGTAATGTACTCCCACAGCGCGATTTATCAACTAAGTTTCTCTCTCCCTCTACCGATTTGGTTGCAAATCGATAGATATGTCTCATTCACAAACTAATATATTTATTACATCGATTTATAATGTCGATGTACACACGTACAGGAATTTCTTTTTACATTTTTTGTAATCAGGGGGTCGAAAAACCTGTTAAAGTTAATAATACGTGTTATGTAAATATTTTGAAATTATGGAAACTGCCATGTTGTACTAAAACAGAGAAACAGAATTAAGCTGAAGTTGTAAGAGTCAAAGAAGTTTGAAGAGCACACAGACAACTTCCAAAACTTTTTGATTATTCGCACGTTTCCCGAACAGCGGCTAAAAGTGTTCTATATAATGGAATTTTTAAGGAAATTCTTCTCAACTTGATAACAAAACCATGTCACAGTGTAATAAAGGCTTTATTTTAAGAGCTGCCCAACAACTTGCTTTAGTAGCATCTTCAAAGCAAGTTTCTAATGAATGGGTAACAGCTCCTTTATACAGCTCCTTTAGTAGCATCTTCAAAGCAAGTTTCTAATGAATGGGTAACAGCTCCTTTATACAGCTCCTTTAGTAGCATCTTCAAAGCAAGTTTCTAATGAATGGGTAACAGCTCCTTTATACAGCTCCTTTAGTAGCATCTTCACAGCAAGTTTCTAATGAATGGGTAACAGCTCCTTTATACAGCTCCTTTAGTAGCATCTTCAAAGCAAGTTTCTAATGAATGGGTAACAGCTCCTTTATACAGCTCCTTTAGTAGCATCTTCAAAGCAAGTTTCTAATGAATGGGTAACAGCTCCTTTATACAGCTCCTTTAGTAGCATCTTCACAGCAAGTTTCTAATGAATGGGTAACAGCTCCTTTATACAGCTCCTTTAGTAGCATCTTCACAGCAAGTTTCTAATGAATGGGTAACAGCTCCTTTATACAGCTCCTTTAGTAGCATCTTCAAAGCAAGTTTCTAATGAATGGGTAACAGCTCCTTTATACAATTTAGCTAATATTTTTTTTATAGTCGTACTTGCACTCTGTTCCTAAACGCTACCTACATCCTAGAAATGGAGCACCCATAGCGCACTCTATTAACTTGCAATTAGAATGAAAAGCCGGGGTGCCGGCAATTTTTCATTTTACTACGGCTACTCTTGCAGTACCTATCTATAGTGAAATATTGATAATTACCTGACAGTGACTTGCTGAGGCCTACTTGAGCTGAACTTAGTGTTGTTACCTTGGTTACATGGACAGTTTGCATTTGAGCCTCCATCCTCTCAACTCTTGGGCCAATTTGGAAAACATGAATTCCCGTGCTCAACTCAACACTGAGTTTTTGATCGATACCTGACCCTGTACTCCCAACAGCTGGGTGTATAATACAAATAATGTGATGGTGAGTGGTCACCGAGATATTATTATAAATTTGAACGAATGTAAAGATGGTAGACTTGCACACAATCTTTTCATGCGATAGAAACAATAATAGGGCTAATAATAGGCTTTGCCTGCAGAAATAAATAAATAATATCAATAATATTTAGAACTTCGTTAATTTACAACTTTTTGTTAAATACTCGTAATTCAATGGTTAGTTGAAGGAGATTAGGAACATAAACATATTGAGATTGGTTCTGACTAGAAAAAATATTAAAAATTAAAAGAGCGACGCGACGAAAAAGCAACGTTGTGCGAAATATAATATGAAAATGCCCGGAAATATTGTCAAATCTAGGCTAAAGATATCTTTGGAACAAATACCGAAAGAAAGTAACGTGCAATCATCCCGAAGAAGGCTAAAATCATTCACCTCAATCTATTTTTTTTTAATTTGGTACTAATCTGTCATCAAATTAAGATTAGATATAAATGGGAGGTTAAAAACAATTTACGGAAAACGTAGGGGATGTAATGAGAGAGAGATAGAGCAAGTTAAGAGGCGATATATGAATATTTTTTTGATTTTTGCGTACCTTAGTGCGTATTTAACTTATTTCATTTTCGTACGACGATGCCGTATTTACTTATATTTACAGCATGTGCATATCTGTTTTGTTCTTTAACTATATTTTTCTTAACTTGCTTTCTGCTGCTGTAATTATTTAATTAGCTTTCTGCATTTCATATTCTTGATTTGCTTTATTTGGTTTTAAATAGAAATTTTAAGAGAAACTGGATGTATGCACAAAGGGAGGATAAAGTGTTTTATTTTAAATGGTTTAGGCACAATAAAAAAAAAAAGTGATTCATTTGATTATAACAGTTTTGTTAAATGGTGAACAGGGCCAGATCCAGAGGGGGGCCGCCGCCCCCCCATCTCCGAGATGTGAAACATTAAATTTAAAATATAAAAGTTTGATGGACGAAACCTGCTTGAAGAACCATTCTCTCTTCTCGCTATGGTTTTTGGTTCTCCAACAAAATCTCTCTCTGTGTTACAATCTCCTTTCTTTCTACTTTCTGGAGACCTCTCCCCCTCCCGGCCAGGTGCCAACTTCCTAATAGCCGTCTCTTTGTCATCTTCCTTAATGCCATCTCACCTGCTCTTCCTCCATATCGTTCCTTTTCAGTTTGTCCTCATGTAATTTCTCTTTCACACATCTCTTGAAGAACCACTTTTTCTATTAAAGCTCCCAAGATGTCCTATAAAGTCTTTTCGTAAGTACCATAAACTTTTCTAATAGAAGTGAAGTTTCTCTAACTTCTATCTTATAGAGAGATATCCGAGATTCTCTGTGTATCCTACAATAACCAGGACGTCACCCCCGGCGCTTCTTCCCTTACAATTGTCTTGCGCAGGACTCCAAGATGAATAACATAACAGACCGTTGATACCTCTAACTATTTAAATGTAGTCAGTCACAAGAACTCATCTTACAAGAGTAAGTATTGACGGGTTTTGATGATTTTTTCTTCAAATGTTTGGAAAAAAATATAAATTTAATAAATATTTTTAGTCTAAAATTAATGCTTGCTTATTGTTTATTTAAAAAATCCCCACTTTTCCCCTCCCTTTTTCCGCCTTTGCACTGAAATATCTCAAAACCTTTTGAGAAAGTATCGAAACAAGTTGTAACCAAGTTTTAGATTATTTAATAACGAAGAGGATGGTCTTTAGTTCAAGTCATTGCGACTTATAGTTACCGAGAAATAAATTTTTCGAGAATTTGAGAAATCGATTTCAAGCGCGCCAGCGGGTAAGATACTGTAACTCGAAAAGACGTGGCTAGCGCGACTACCTGTTTTTCTCTATCAGTCGATAATTTTTGAAAAATTTTGGCCTTGGCATATAGGTACATAACGAACCACTTTTTTATGCGCTATCGAAAATTATTTAAACAATTGTTTACTTATCAATATACCTATCGACTTGAAGGAAATTTAATTTTCTATTCAAAAAGAATTGTTTAAATTTTCCAAAAAAAAAAAATGTTATCATTAACCAATCTATTTTTAAACAATTTCTATTTCCAGAAAATATTCTCTGAAAATTCATACTTTTTTTAATGTAAAATTATAATTATATACTCAAGTCCAATCGAAGATGATGAATGATTTTTGAAGGTGAGAGGTAGGTGTGAATGTATAAAAGAGATTATTTACAAAATAACAAGAAACAAAAAACTTCAAAATCATTCCATAAATTTCGAATAGCAAACTAAATTTCTGGATATAAACATTGTTTAATGATAATATTTTTTTGGAGAATTTAAACAATTCTTATTAAATAGAAGACAAAATTTCCTTCAAATTGATATGCATATCGATAAGTAAATAATAAATTCCAAGAAAACACATGTCGCACACACATCTGAAACCCCTGTTTTGGCTCTGGCTAGCCAAGGTCAGTCATTCCTTATTTCTCCCCTTCTCGGTTCAGCCGCACAGTCTTCAATGTCAATTTCAACTCCCCTTTCTATCCGGTGATGAATATTATTTTTTGCATACATTTTATGAACTTTTATTCAGTATGATTGATTAGATAATAAATACATACCCCAAAATTCAATATTTAATTAAACTTACCTGCCACACTATATTCATAATTTATATTTTCATAGTGGCTAATAGTCGCCTAATTAGTTAAGTAAATACAAATATTAATTATTATCGATACTTTTTCAAAAGAAAAATTAATTGAGTGAGACTTATCAAATTATATTGACATATTCCAAGGAATTCCAAGAATTTAAGAATTCCTGCCGATTTTGACCCTAATATTGTTAAGTTTTTAATACACTCTATGTGCCCATTCAGATTTGTAGAAGACCAACATTTCATTAAATTTTTAAAAATTTTAATGTTTCCTTAAATTATTGAGCCGAGGAAATATATAATATATATTATATTATAATACACTATTTTTTTTTAAATAATATATATTTTGTAAATAATAAATGTTTAGTTGGTTTTGAACGGTGTTTTCATTTATTTACCCAAATTCAAAATTATGCAAACGAAAATCCAATTGAACATTTTTCAAAACCTAAATTTGGTATAATGGGATGACTACTAAGTAAAAATAGAAGAAAATGAATTATAGAATAAATTTATGTTTATTCAATAACTGATTTTTATTGAATACATTTATTTTTATTCAAATAATAAATAAAACAAAATTAACTTATTTTATGAATAACTGAATAATGAATAATCAATTGAATAATTATTCAATAATTGAATAATTATTCAAAAGCTTTGAATGAAAATACATTTTTATTCATTATTTTAAATGAATTTTGCCCAACATTGGTACTACCGTATGTAAACCGTGTCAATACGTTCATTACTTCGTCAGTTGTTAGATTTTTTGTAAATCAATAGGTGTGGAGTTGTGAAAAAAAGTAGACATTTGAAATTTCGTGTCGATTTATTCATTCCAAGGGGAGTTATCGAGTTCACAGACGCACACAGACGGGATTTTTTTACTTTTACGTTTTATTTTTGGTCTCTGGAAAATAAGAAACTCCGGTAAAAACTCAGCATGGAGTTTCTGACCAATTGCACAACTTCCCTTATGGTTCGTACAGGAGAGGGGGGGGTAACACTAATCTTGTTCAGTGGAAAGTTAAAGTGCAACTCGGGGAAACTAAACTAATTAGAAGAGAAAATATTTGTTCCTTTTTGTTGCTATTTTTAATTAAATGTTTCTTAATTTTATACATCGAGATAAACTCTCTACTTTTTGTGTACTAAAAAAAGAATTTAAAAAAAATTCAGAATTGAAATGACGTTTGCCCCTGAATCGCGTGTCAGCCGTTGTGATGATAGCATTTAAAAGCAATTAATTTTGACATTGCCAAAGTGCACTTCACTATTTGGACCTATCAGCACGCTGCATCTAGAATACATACCTACATAAGTATGCATATTTATGTTTAGATAGCATCATGTCACCATTATCTGTTCTAGTGTTAAATGTAGCCGAGAAATCGATGGGGCTTTTGTTATGTTTTACGTGAAACTCACTCGGATCTCAACCCTGCTTTAACTCCTGGTTTCAACATCTGGCTTTGAGTGTTCTGATAGTATGACCTCGGACATGAGTCATTGTATCTAAGTGACTGAAGGTAGATCCAAAGAAGTTTGGTTGAAATATGTTCAGCCTCTTGTCACTATGATGGAACAAACAGACAGACACGAAAGCTAAATAATTTGTATGGTCTTAGTTTGAGCTGAAACGGAGAAGAGCCAAATATTTTTCAAATACACCCAACGAAAAGACAGTTGGCCTCGAGGTAACAAGGTTACAGCAGCTCCAGATAGATGGATGTTCATTTATCGGACAGAAGGAAGATTCTGTTTGACAGAAGGAATAGTTAACCTAAAGAACACAAATGTATTATAGACCCTGATGATGGGAATGTTTCCCGAAACGTCTGTAATTGCTATTTTTTGAAATGGGAAAGGGAGAAGTGATGCTGCAATAATATAATATCCTTACACAACCCAAAAAAACAACTTATAATTGTAGCATGTTTTTTAATTTAATAATAAATTGTTTTGTTAATATAATTTCATAATTAATATTTGATATATGAACGTTCTTATTAATATAGTTTTCTGTTCACAGAATAGCAGATTTCTGAAGATGTCAACTTCTACCACAATGTGCAGCCCTTCTGGAAATCAGACACCAAATCAGATATACATATAATATATAAATAAAATTACAAAACGTTCTTAAATATATAAAATATTGTTATTAGAAAAAAATGTAAATATTAATATATATTTTATATTATTTTTATTTGGTCAATAAATTACTTTATTATTTTCAATAATTTGCTTTTTCACTCTTGTTATTGCAGAATTAACATGAGTTAATGGTTAATAAATGGTACTAGCAGTAATACCCGGCGTTGCCCGGGGAACTTTGACTTTTCTCCCAATATCTCCTATAAGGCTATTCAGTTCCTCGACAGTACATTCATGATGTTATAATTTTCAATTATTCATACGGAATAAGGCTTATAGTCCTTCAACTGTAGTAACGCTAGCTTTGGAGCTAAAACTAATTTATTCAAAAAGATTTCTCATTAATCGTTGCAATGGTTTTCTAGTTACAAAGATTGCGTGAGTGGATGCTGGGATGGACCAGGGGTTGATTAAAAAATAGACCTTAACCTTCCGGTAGATAAAACTTATCTATTCAAAAAGATTCCTCATTAATCATTGCAGTGGTTTTTGAGTTACAAAGATTGCGTGGGTGGATGCTGGGATGGACCAGATATTGAGGTACTAATACGCCTATAACCTTCTACAGACGATGACGAACAAATTTTTAAAAAAATTAATCAAATGCATGAAGCCGTTGGTGAGTTATAGCGGTACAACGCACAGACATTTTCAGCTATATATATATGATTAAAAAAAGAAAAGGGGTTTTGAATTTAGCCAGATTTCCGCCACAGCGCAGTTTAGTTCAATCTAGTATATAGGAGGGGGAACTCATAGCCTGGAGATTCTCTTCTGTCTTTATTGTGAGAGTTAGAGAGGGGGAGGGAGGAGAGAAAAGGGAAGCCTCCCTCCCCTCCTTCGGCCATCTCCGACCTGATCTTCTCCACTCGGGTAGGCCTGATGATGTTGAGGCTGTCCTGCAAGCCTTTCAGTCTATCTGCTCAAACGTTTTCTAATTGTATAACCACCGAAAGGTACTTCTGCTCCACTGAGTCAATACAGCAAAGTGAACTTCGAAGGGACGGCCAGGCCCCTTCCTTACACCTCCCTTTGACACCCGGTTAACTTTATAGTTAGCTGTCTGAAGGGTTCCGTCATCTTGGTTCAGGGTAAAGCTGGCTGGTTCCATGTTTTCATATTAGAAAACTGTCATTTAAAAATGCTTCGCTATCGATTTTCCTTCACTGAAAAATGACAGAAATAAAAGGCAAAGTGCGGCCTGTTCAAACGAGTAGTTGCCGATTTGTTTTGATCAAGGTTGAGTAAGTAGGTATATCATATTTCTTATACTTTGTCTGTAAGCACTAATTACTTTTATGTAACTAACTGTTTAAAATTTTGTATGAGAATTGAAGTACAAAAAAAGTGCAAGTACTGGGATAAGCGCCAATTTTAATATAAAATGTAATTTATTTTTACTCAGAAATAATCATGCAATTTGATAATAGTCCAACTAAACATTTTGTTTAAATTTTAATTCATAAACTGATGAACATTATTTACTTTATTATTTGATCAATATTTTAGGTAACTGCAGTTTTTCAATGAATCATCACGGCGGAGGATGTTTTGTGTCGTTATACTTAATTTTCCGATATTTACTTCAAAGTTCAATTTTGGTGTGGTGATGCCGTAGTATGAGTGACTTGTTGTGATGATCTGCGTGAGAAGCTCGAATGGCTTTCACGTAAATTATCATAATATGTATAATTTATGGACATACGAGTATAAAAGTAAACAAATTCAGAATAATATTTCAGTTAAATATTTATCAGCAGTTTCCAACATTATTTAAAACTGCAAGTACGTGAACAAACAATATTCGACCTTATTTCTGGACAACTTTCTTCATTTCAAGGCAACTTAACTTCAAAAAAAGTAAGATTTTCTGCCTCTTCTCCTACTCACTTGAATTCTCGTTCCATTCCCTTCAGGGACCAACTTGGAGGTAGAACAGTTAAAATGCTAAAGTTTCTCACTCCTGCTCTCCGGTTCAAACTTTAGTCTCAGTTGAGCAAGGGTTTCAGAGTCTGGATTGTCCTCACTGCTTTGAGCCAGTGCTGGATTACCCAATAGGCCGGACTAGGCCATGGCCTGGGGCCCCCGTCGATGAAGGGCCCCCGTAAAAATAGAAAATGGATTTTTTTTTTTTTTTTTAAACAAAGTTTATTCCAAAAAATTCAAAATTATAAATTTTTTTTATTCATTAAAAATTTACCAATTAATCAAATTTATGTTTGATCATTTTTTTATATCTATACATTCATCATATCTACCATTGTATTTACGGCAAATAATTTTCAATCATAATCAAAAGCGAGCAAAGAAGCATTATGCATTAACGTTTAGCTCCCCTCCAAAACCAGTCGACAGTTGGCGCTAATATACATGGAGGCTCCTCAACCCTCACTACATGGGGTGTTTCGGGTGTTTGAGCCCCCTCTCATCTGCCTTCCCTTCTGTCCATTCCGCTGAAATAAGTGTCGTCCTTATGGGGTTTTGAATTTACATATCATATTTTGTGTTCATTACAACGTTAGTTATTAGAGTTTTTGAGTTAAGCCTTTCCTAAGTAAATAAAACAAACTTATTTTTAAAATATTGTCTATTCCACTAAAGATATAAATATATATAACTACCGGTTTTGGCCTTACACCATCGTCAGGTCTAGTTATGAACTAATGAACTAATATTTTAGTTCATAACTAGACCTGACGATGGTGTAAGGCCGAAACCGGTAGTTATATATATTTATATCTTTAGTGGAATAGACAATATTTTAAAAATAAGTTTGTTTTATTTATTTATGACAAGTTTCCACAATATGTCCGCGTTCCTCAACTTAGAAGTTGTTAAGCCTTTCCCCTAATCCACTCCTTCTCTTTGGGCGATTTGGCTGAAATCAAGTAGAAGCTTCTGGATTCACACTTAAAAATTTCGTTTCAATAATTTCATTCTATCGGAAGTTATCGTGTTCACAGAGTTTTTTATATTTGGTATTTAGAGGACCGAAAACATAAAATTCCATTGAAAACTTCGCATAGGATTTTGGCCGATTACATAACTTACCCTATACTTCGTAGTATATAGGAAGTAATAGAAATAAATAAATACATGTAAAATGTGACTAGGACAGAGATAAATGAAAGAGGCTGCTTTGTTTTGATAAATGAAAGAGGCTGCTTTGTTTTGATAAATGAAAGAGGCTGCTTTGTTAAAATGAATGTTGGACTTGTGAAGAAAGACTGTGCATTTTATTATACAGGGAAAGAAGAGAAATATACCATTCACTCTACTTCTTGGAAATACTAACAAGAAATAATGAAAATATATATCTGGGAAAGTAGGTGGGAGGTAGCTCGTCTGTTAAATACAGCGCAGCTAATAACAAGTGTTAGTCATTATCAAAGAAACAAGGTCATCCCATGTCTGTCAACAAGGGAAAAGTCAACGAAATTGGGTCCTTGCTAATGTCAATTAAAATTACTGGAAGGGAGAGAAGCGGAATTCAATTTACTAGCATTAAAATCAAAATGGCGGCCGTCAGTAGCCATGGAAGTCTACCAGTAAGTTCTAGCACTTTTCCAACTTTCTACCCCCCACTACGTCCACTCTAGAAAACTATATGTTTAAACTTTTCTTATCAAATATTTTAAAAGAATCTGCTACTCAATATTTTTATATATAAGATATCGGGGAACTTTGTGAAAACTTTAGAAGATTGGACCATGGGAGCATTCTCAGATTCGTTAAGGAAACTGGGAGACGGGTCCTTCATGAAGGACATGGTTTTGGTAGTATAAACAACTAGATAACAAGATAAGGTGGAAGCCTGGCGCTTCCAGGGAAAGGATAAGATCATTGAATGCTTAGGTCCCTAGGTGCAAAGTAACAGCCCACCATATATATTGTTATAAATAGATGATGTGAAATTGAAAACAGACTCCGGTCTGAGGGGATCACAGAGCTGCGGAGGATGGCAGTCCTACTCACATTTCCTAAGTCAGGCCGAGCCTCCTCCTTCCTAGATAAGATAGGAGCCCCCTAAAACTTCCAAGATATTGCCCCCCCCCCCCCCCCCCCCCCCCCCATTCAATTAGCCACAGATATTGGATATCCTCAAATTGCTTCCCACATGTTCCCTTCCAAATATTCTTTCCTCTGTGCTTCTTCTTGTTATTATATACTCGTGATATTGATAAATTTCCAACAATCACTGATTATGATAATTACATGTGATTTTCTTCAAGTAATGTTATTTTTACGGTAGCAGCTGAGAAGACGGCTGTCAGTAACAGATGGGGGCCCGACTGCGGTTCTCGGGGCTCCACAGTTCAAAGGAGCCCAAATCGAAAATCAATGTCCCAACTTATGGAATTGTTGGTGTTTCCAGAATTAGGCCTTAGAGGATCTGTGGAAGCTAATATGAGCCGACTGTATCGACAGATCTCAAGTCAACAAAACATGAACCTCGTCAATGATTCACCGGCCATGTCCTTCCGCAGCTCCAGTAGTTTCCGGTTCCGCTCTTCTTCTAATTCCTTCTTCTCCATTGCACGATTTCTGAAAATCTGTAGAATTAATTGACGATTATGACTGTTCAATTAACTGATTAATCAAATGATTTGTTTCGATTAAAAAATAATTAAGCGATGAATATATTACTTCTCTTGGGTTAAATCGAAATAGCCGAAGAAGAAATATAGAATATAGGTGGTCTTTGTAGCACGGATTCTTCATATTTTCTGAAAAAACGTTAATACAGCAATGTTGGTAATAGGCTTCAACCAGATACCATGATAGTCCATTAGTAAAGCTGATAGAAGTTTCAGCTCTCCCTATAAATCGTTGATCTCTTTATTTGTAGGACCCTTTCTTCTGTTTTTGCTCTTTTCAGGGTCCATCGATCTCTACATTTGAGGCTACAGCCCGACTCACACATACTCGTATGTGTCCGTTCTATCTCGAAAACTTCCTTCTCGTGGACCCTTCCTTCTGTTTTTGCTCTTTTCAGGGTCCATCCATCTCTACATTTAAGGCTACACCAAGATACATACGTAAGTTTCCGCGCTACCTCTAAACCTGGTTCTGAATATACATTTGGTGCCGCGGTTCCAGACACGAATCTGGGTTCACACTTCCAGGCTCGGAACCACGAGCATGCCTCAAATTAAATAAAAATGTATGTAGATGAAACAAGAACTCCAGATAATACACCTGATACACAAGTACATCTGTAATGTATTCGGTAATGGTTAGGTTAGGTTTTATGACTCATGCCCGGGCTTTAACTACGAGGTCATATCGCCTACTACCAAAGCGCTCTTTCGCCACTCTGGTGGACATGAGCCCGACTCTACTGTGGGAGTCCTAAATTTTGCCGACCCTAAATTTTTTATTCATCTAGGGTAGGGGTCTTTAACGAGTACCTGACCCTATTCGGTAATGGACTGTGAGTCAAACGTTGTCATGGAAACACATTGTCTATTTGAACTTGACCTTGACCATGTTGATCGTTCTCATTCCATTACGGGGAGCGGCAAGTTTCTTTGATATAGTAGTTTTCTGTTTCAGACGAAACTATGTATTTCTAACTATTCATGCGATTTTTTATGTGAAAAATGGGTTGAATTCAGATTTGTTTATATTATCTGCGCTGCACCTCGTTTTTTTGGTAAGTATAATATATGAAATTTTTTATTCGAAATTTTAAATAAGGGGCATTATGAAACACCGAACGACCCTTCAATTATGTTTATGAGTATAAACCGATTCGATCATTTCTGTGACTTTGAGAAGTAACCCCTTTATATATTTCTCTATCTTCTGTCTCTCTCTCACATCAGGCCCCTCAATTAGCTTTAAGGTTACATATAAAATAGAACTTGTCCCAGGCCATTCTAGATCAACAATAAATACATGAAATTACCAAAAATAAACAATACAGTTCATAAAAATATTGTATTGAACTGGACTGGTAGCATGCTTGCCTACTCTGCTCAAAATTGCAGGTTCAAGCCTGTCTGGGGCACTTGGGTTTTAGACCTGAGAGGTAGTAAAACCTTGAGCACGCCATCCTTCAGAGTGGTTGTTAAATGGCGGCCCCGAGCCTGTGCAATGCTAGGTACTCGTTAAAATCCCCTATCCTAGGTGAATAAACGTGGGTAGGTAAAATTTAGTTGAGCTAAACGGGAAGGGATAATAGCTTTGGATGCTTAGGTCCCTAGGTGTCCACCTGGTTGTGGCCACTCGTTTACCCTGATATCACAAGATAGGATGTTGAAGCAAGTTTGGATATCAAACATCAGCCTTTCAAATTCCCCCAGTCGATCCTTCAACGCCGCCAACTTTAGAAAAAGCCACCAATCTTCACTTTTACTTCTTACTGTGAACTCAATCCGAATATTTCATTTTCTGTTCCTTTTTTAACATTCTTAATACAATATACTGCAATACATACCTCAATATAATATTTGGAGAACTTTCTATGTAATGATCATTCGCTTTCCAAGAAGTAGCAGGGAACTTACCTGAAACAAAAATTAAAATAACCGTCAAATATCATAACCAAATTACAAAAAAGTGCTCGGTGCATCCTCAGTGCATCCCCAGCTCAGCGCAATTTAATCATCTAAGTTTTCTCTCTCTATCGAAACCAATCTACCAACTTTGTTGAAAATCAATGGGAGTCATAAACTTGTGAATCCTCACACTAAATTTCGAGATGATATATTCATTACTTCGGCAGTTTTGGGGGTTTTTGTGTTGACCCCCTTCCTTTCGACCCATTTGACTTAAAATCAAAAGATGATGTCGTTATAACATTTTTTTTCGGGTACATCAGACCCCTGTGGGCCACACCACTCATCCCTTAAAGGGTTCTCAATAATTATAAAATCAGTCAGAAATTCGATGCTTAGTTTTCAACTTTTTCGACCTTCTGATTCACAAAAATGAAAAGAAAAATGCTTTTTGTCTGTATCTGTATTCCTTTGAACAGGACAACGCCTGATAGAATGAATGTGTCAGCACGAAATTTCTTATGATTATCAAGAAACCACTAAGGACGACACATATTCATTTTCAGCAAAATCGGCCAAAGGGAAGAACGTGATTAGAGGAGACTTAACACATAAACTACAATAATTGTCGATGCAATGAATGTATCGACACAAAATTTAGTTTGAGGATTCAGATGCCAATATGTAAGTCAAATATTGAGTTTTGGCCCAAACGGTCGATTGGCTTTGGAGGGAGCAAAACCGTAGAAGTTTAGATGAATTCGTACTGGGGAAGTACATAGCCTGTGATTCACCGACTACTTTTTTTGTCATTTTTGGTTTCCAGGTTTTCTCTGAAGTCTTAGATGGAAGAGATAGTGACTCATAAATAAATCCAAAGATCGTGTGGACCTCCCTGACAAATTCGGCGTGTATAGGATTAACTGTAAAGATTGTGAATGTTTTCATCTTGGGCAGACAGGCCGGAAGCTGAGGACTAGAGTGAGGGAACATTTGAGGAGGGGCGACTCTGAATTTTTCCAACACCTCCAGAACAGAGGACATGAGGCCGGTTCAGTCTCGTTACTGCATCATATCCAAAAAAGTAGAAAGATGGATACATTGGAGAGTATAGAAATTAAATTGGAAAGGAGGAAGAGAGAGTCCCCCCACCTCAACTCTAGAGAGGGGATGGGAGGTTTGTCCAGTCTCACGTACTCCGTTCTCCCAGTTGTGACTCAGATGGTGGACAGGAATAACTCGTCTGTCCCCATCCATGATATTTTAAATTGTTAATGTTTTAGATTGTTATTTATTTATTTTTATTATATTATTTAGTTTCATTCAAAAAATTTTTTAAATTTTTTATCAGGAATGTTTAATCAAAAATTGTGTTTTCAATTTAATTATTTATCTTTGCTATTTATATTACATATTATATTAAGGATGGTTTCTTTTGTAGACTGCCTGATGACGAGGGAAACCTCGAAAGCCGGCTAGCTACCACTACCAATAAAAATCTGTGAGTGGTCAGACTATATTTTATTTGACAAACTGTGAAATAGTGACTCATGTTTGTCAGAATGAGGCTCCTCCCTTCCCTTATATCGATTTCGCGAAAAATTAATAAGTACCATCCTTATAGGTTTTGAATTTAAATGCCAATTTTCATGTCGGTACATTCATTACGTCACCAATTATTTGGATTTTTCAGTTGAGCTCTCTCTCTAAACTCTTTTCTCCTTCCTCTAATGTGGCTGAAACCGATATATTCATTATATATACATATATATATATATATATATACATATATATATATATATATGAGTTGAACCCCCCTCCCCTCCCCTCTCCCCGCCTCTCATCTCCTTCTGTTTATTTAATTGGAAATCAATCGGTGACGTCAAGAGATTCTGAATTGGTATAAAGAAGTCATTGGTGAATCAGGATTAATTTCCATTGGGGAAGTACATAGCCAGTGATTCACCTCTTTTATGTACCTTGGTAGAACTTGAATTAAATGCAGTGAAAGTGAGATATATATGTTGGAGCTGCGGACCAGCGGTGACATGAGACTGTTGCCACGGCACTTCTATACATCACCCACCGATGACACTTCTAATGGTGGCCCACAGACAGACTGCAGACATGAAAAATAGCTGAGTCTCTTCAATATATGGCTACATAGAGACTCTGTGAGAGAACATTTCAATGGCTCTTGTTTATTTATTCTATTCATGTGAGATAAAACGTTGAATGGTTCGGCGGTGGATCGCCGGCAATGTACTTCCCCAGCGCGATTAAAACCAATTCATCGAGTTGGTTGAAAAAAGATAGGATTCTGACGTAGGGACCTCTGTATCCTCGTACAAAATTTGGAAATGGGCGGGTTTTAGGGCTCTTGAGTTTCCTGCTCGGTTTAAAATTGATTGATGCCGTCCTTATAAAGTTTAGAATTTAGACATAGAATTGAGTTTAGTCCCCCACTCCTTTCCTCACAACAAACATTCAAATCTTTTTTTTTTTTTTTGTTTTCATTTTCTAATAGGGGTCGGGTCATACATGTTATTCTGATGAAATTCTGACTAATGACATCACTTCCCGTATACTTCGCCTAGTTGCAGCGAAAGAAAAAATCCCAATGTTTTTTGCTATATTTTTACTCATTATAATCACTAATAACTGATAATAAAGGGAATTTTGGAACGAAACTTCACTAAACTCGGCCTACGCGGAGTGAAGGGAATTCTTCATAAAATTCTTTATATAATAATATTAAATACACAATCCTTGTCAACAGCGACTTAAAGAAACATATCGGAAAATGGGGGTAAAAGCTGGCTTTCTTATGGGTTAGTTCATTATTATGACTCATGCCCGGGCTTTAGTACCTAGGTCATATCACCTACTACCAGAGCGCTCTTTCGGCATTCTGGTGAAAATGAGTCCGACTCCAATGTGGGAGTACCTGAGGAGCACCCCTAACCCCCTTAGAGTCTAGTTGGTCTTTGTGGCACCGATTCTTTATATTTTCTCAAAAACACATTAACACGACAATGTCGGTAGATAGCCATCAACCAGATACCGTGAAAATCAACCATAAATAAATATAAAAAATATACATTCTGGTTAATCCTAATTAAAATAGTCGAAGAAGAAATAGAGAACATAGGTGGTACTTGTCGCGCCAATTCGTTGTATTTTCTGAAAAGGCATACAGCAATGTCGGTAGATGGGTTTCATTCAACCAGATATGAAGACAGTCAACCATAAATACAGATAAGAATATATTTGTTTTGGTTTTAGTTTCAATATTTTAAAATATTGTTCACTTCATATACGTTTTATTTAATTATAATTGTTCGTGTTTATTTCGTTGTGTTAATAATTTCTAAAGTTCTATTCGGTCATGATGTAGGTTTGTTGTTTAGTCACATTTAGTTTTATTGTTATATCTAATTCTAGCATATATAACCTCACTGATGATGTACCCTCCTACATATGTCAATACAGGCCCCGAAGAAGGGACACTCAGTTCCGAAAGAAGGGACACTCAGTGCCGAAAGAAGGGACACTCAGTGCAGAAAGAAGGGACACTCAGTGCCGAAAGAAGGGACACTCAGTGCCGAAAGAAGGGACACTCAGTGCCGAAAGAAGGGACACTCAGTGCCGAAAGAAGGGACACTCAGTGCCGAAAGCTTCGCAGAAATTCTGCGAGTTTTTTTATCGACCACAAGCCTTTCTAATTACATCCTTGGTCCATCCTGCCCTAAATTGAAATTTTTGGTAAGAACCAATTTTCCAATAGTACTAATCGTCTTCGCGAACTTCTGAAATACATCCTTTAGAACGGTTTTCGTCGTGTACCTCGCAAACCGGGCGTGCTTCGAAAAATCGTAGTTCATATAAAATGTCCCTTTCAATTTGATCTACGATTTTTATGCAATCGTACTTGGGCCCCGAAGTAAACTGGTCTTATTTTTCGCCTGATTTCTAAAAATCTAATCAGCTCTAAGTTGGCACATCAACATCTTCATTTCAAATTTCATGTTCATAGCTACAATAGTTTCAGAGTTAGAGCGCGCACAAAGTTCCTATTTACATTCACACTCTGACATCATCGCGAAATTGGTCAAATCGTGTTCAGGGGACGTGAAAATCCACTGAAACTCAATCTCGGATTTTCGGACGATTACAATACTTCCCTCTTAAAATGAATATAATGGTTTTTTTAGTTTCAGTATTTTTAAAAGTTATGTCTCAAATACAGGCATTAGGAATAACGTTCGCAACTATTTCCTGTAGTCCTATTTTGTTATTAATTATAATTACATAACGAAACTGGATTAACTACAAGAATTTCCAGTGGTAAATGAAGAAGAAGCTAGTTATGTCTAGAAGTCGATTTGTCTAAATTCGAACTGAGAACACTGGGAGACCCAAGGACAAGGAAAAGGGGTCAGTCAACTAGTGGGTCATTCCTTATCAAGGTCAAAATGCAGTCCAATATGGCAGGTCCTCACACTCGATGTCAACACATTTATTTTAAAGCTAAGTTTATTTTAATTTAATAATTATTTTTTTAAATTATGTTCTCAAAAATTTAAGTTCTTTATATTTATATATTTTTTCCTTCTTGAACCAGATCAAGTTTTCATTAGATACATATTAGTAGGTAATGTAGTTGTCTCCCAGTTTCTCTTATAAATTTCGCCACAATAAGTTAGAGACTTCAACAACTTGATTAAATATGTTTTATTGAAAATGATCCTTCATTTCTTTATTTCAGTATTTAGATTGAGGTAGATACGTTACATGAATGGGACTCTTCCAAAATATACATAAGTATGTCGTAAAGGGTTTGGCTAATTTTATTTGTAACTCACTGTTTCTTTGTTAACATATTCTACGCATTCATACATACATTTTTGCATATCTATCTGAAATGTTAGTTAATTTTTTTTGTGGGCCTAGTGAAATGTATAAAATGAAATTCAATGTATATGTATAGTGGCAAAAAAAGTATTTTCACACCAACGTTTTCTTTGTCTTATTAAGATTTAAAGAATCAAAAACACTTGGTTATGTTTAGTGCAAATAAACAACAAAATCCATGTTACATTTGGTTCAAACTGTGAAAGAAAATAGAAAATTTTCAGGCATAAAAGTATTTGCACACCTGGAAATAACCTTATTTTTTCACGGAAAAACGAAAACAATACATTTTTTATTTAAAGATATTTGTGGAATTTCGTTTCTATTTTTGCCAAAGTAATTATATATGTTTAGGAGAATAGTACATAAAAAGAAAATAAATTAATTATATAAACATTGTTCATCAACTAAATTATTGACTAATAATTTGTATAATATATAGAGTAGGTATTGTTAAAAAAAAAATATATTATTTAATGGAGGATAAAAATGTAATTAATTATGACAACTAAAGAGTTGTTCTATACATGGCTGGGTGAGATTCCAGATTTGATGAGTTTTCTAAGATCCATGCCTTAATCGTGTACTTGCTGATTGATAAGAATGTTGGTTAGGTATTTCTGGATTGCCCTATTGAAAATAATAAATAAAGAAATATCTGTTTATTAAAATCATAATGAGTTTATTATTATAAAAATGATACTTTAAAGAAAGTAATGTTCCTCTTTTGTCATGTTACAGAAAGCCTTGAGACCAAAGAAAATCTTCCATCCTTAGACGAGATGATAGTGAAGGAGTTGTTTTCATCCATTGGCAACAGTGGGAAATGATAAGATGGCGTACAGCAAGTGAGGACTATTTTAGTACTTGAAATTTAATATTATTTTCTTATTACTTTCTTATACTTAAGTATAAGGAAGTATTGTAATCGTGCAACAATCCGAGATCGAGTTTTGAACGGAGTTTCACGTTTCAAGGTCCCCTGAATGCGTTTTGAACATTTTCGCGATGTCTGAGTGTGGAAAGTTGTGAACACTCAACTCAAAAACGATTGTAGCTGTGAACTTGAAAGTTCTAATGAAGTCACATGTGCTAATAATACATCTCTCATAAGACTTTGGCCTAATTTTGAGACCACTTTACTTCGTCTCTGGATACTTTTTACAAGAAACCGCTTATATTTATGACCTAATCAAAAATTTCTTGAAATAAACGTGGAGAAGACTAATAACCACATTTTACATGAAATACGATTTTTTGCTGGTTGCCCTGTTTGCAAGAAACATGGATGTACGCGAAAAGGGATAGTCTTATCGAAAACATGGCCCTTACAAAACCTAGTCCGTATTAAATTCCCAATCGTTTATGTCCTCAGATTTGAGATACGACCAATTCGTCCAAAGTTACAGCGTCCCAAAGAATGGAAAATACATTTCCGTAGAGAATATTTCAAAGTAATCTTTAAATTATACCTCGTGGCAACCAAATATAAAATATTTTTTTACTATCTGTCGTTTTTTAATAAAAATTATAAAAAAAAATAAGAAACAGTATACTTGATGCTCCCATTACAGGGTTTTCTTATACCAACCCCATTTGTACAGATCACTCCCCCCCTGTAAAATTAATATCATACTGATATTACTGGGTATAAGAAATTCACACTCAGAATTATCCAGTACAATGAGACAAAAAAACCCGCGGACGACAACACATTACTTTAATATAACCAATATGGGATGAATTTGTGATCTGGGAGCGGCAAGGAGACCGATCTGTACAGAAGTCCTGCAATGGCCACATCACTTTTTGTTTTATTTGTATATACTTGTTTTAATAATTGGTCTTCTTCAAGGAACTCTCCGTCAATGTGGACAATACCTCCAGCCAGGCCTTGTGAGGTCTATACGACGTTGAGGACGTCAGCAACATCAGCTTACTGTGGAGCCTCGTCACAAGAACAGGGCGGCCAGACAATGTCAGTCGGAGACATCAGCCTGCTGGAGCAATGAAAGAGTTAGTCTGCTGCGTCCTACAAGAAAAGAGGGCTTCAGCACCTTACCAACCTTGGCCCAACATGACGTAGGTAGTTTGAATTGAAGGGTTTACGACCTCTTATGGAGACTTCTTGAGTCCATTAACGATGGTAGGGCATTACTTGTAGAATGCAAGGAAGCAGGGGTTATTTCGGGAGGAAGAACCCTCTACAAGCTTGTAACCAAGAAACTGGAAAATGACAGGGTAAGTAGGAAACCGTTCATATGGTAACAGACTTTGGTTTAGGAAATAATAAAATGAATAAATATGAAATAAGCCAGATATTCCTTTGGGATGGTTCATCTCATATAGTCATGGCTCCCCGAGAGCTGCCATGGGGAAACTGGTTGACTTCTTTAACAATACTAGGAGGAACTAGAGTATGTCTGGGCTAATTCAAAGCAGAAGGGGCTCCAGTTCCCATTAGAAACTCCTCTTCTCTTTGTCTGAAGGCTGATGATGACGTTCCAGAAGGGGCTCCAGTTCCCATCAGAAACTGGTTGACTTCTTTAACAATACTAGGAGGAACTAGAGTATGTCTGGGCTAATTCAAAGAAGAAGGGGCTCCAGTTCCCATCAGACTCCTCTTCTCTTTGTCTGAAGGCTGGTGATGACGTTCCCATCAGTCTCCTCTTCTCTTTGTCTGAAGGCTGATGATGACGTTCCAGAAGGGGCTCCAGTTCCCATCAGACTCTTCTTCTCTTTGTCTGAAGGCTGATGATGACGTTCCAGAAGGGGCTCCAGTTCCCCATCAGACTCCTCTTCTCTTTGTCTGAAGGCTGATGATGACGTTCCAGAAGGGGCTCCAGTTCCCCATCAGACTCCTCTTCTCTTTGTCTGAAGGCTGATGATGACGTTCCAGAAGGGGCTCCAGTTCCCATCAGACTCCTCTTCTCTTTGTCTGAAGGCTGATGATGACGTTCCAGAAGGGGCTCCAGTTCCCCATCAGACTCCTCTTCTCTTTGTCTGAAGGCTGATGATGACGTTCCAGAAGGGGCTCCAGTCCCCATCAGACTCTTCTTCTCTTTGTCGGAAGGCTGATGACGTTTCAGAAGTCGATGTGGACGGTGCCTAGTCAACTCAACAGATGTTTGGGCTACCGTCTAGACTGCCTGATGATGACGGCAATCTCCGTTTTTCAACCACTCTCTCGCACCCTGATTATATTGTATTTCTGGACCAACCTCACAAAAATAAATAAAGTAATTCTGTCTGGTGTTTAATTGCAGGAGGCAAGGTAAGTTCCGCCTGTAGAAGGAAGCGCTGGCAGCAATTTTCGAAATTCGGAGGTTCATATCGCTAGCTCTGAGTATATTTAGAGAAGAGATACACTCGTTGAGCTCAGCAATAACAGTTGGAAATGCATCACAACGAGGTAATAATAATTGTAATAATATTTATTTCCGTTAAACAATATAACATGGTAATTGGATACGTCATTCAATTTTGTATATCAAGCTTATAAATTATTTACATCAACCGATAATAAATATTAGAAATAGACACATATGAAGTGAATAATATTAATAATTTTATGAATAAATATATAATAAAATATAAATGTAAATATGAAAGGTTTGCTAGCTATCGTCCAAGCGGGGGAGATCAATGTTGTTAATAAGGGTCTAATGAACTATCCTGGCTTCGTGTTTAGTGGTTAGTGAGTGGGAAGCGTTGGTTGAGTCTACTGTGTGCTTTCCATTTCTACGTCGCCCTCATATCTAGGTACATTTGCATTCCAATTCAGCAGGGTTAGTTCCTGGATGTTTGTATGTCTAGGGTTGGAAATAGGAATTGTTGAGAGATTTTGTAAAAAAGTGTGAGATAAAAGGTGGAATAAATTAAGGGATGGTTTCAGATATAGAAGGGAAGGAGGGGGTCCTGGTGTGAGGCGGAACTGTAGTCAATGTCACTACTTGACAAAATGCATGACTCCAACCATTCAACGCAACTCCACAACAAAAACTACCTGGAGTCTCCTGCCGTTTATAGCGAGGTTGTTGCCTGCTCCCGTCCCAGCCGCCGCCTACCGCAGCCTCACATCAGGACTTACCACTCTTCTATCTGAAATCATATCTATATTATTGCACCGTTTATCTCGCACATCAAAACCTATATCTCACATTTTTTTCACAAAATTGTTCAACAATTCCTATGACCAACCCTGAGTATACAAACATCGAGGAACTCACCCTGCTGAATTGGAATGCAAATGGACCTGGATAAGAAGGTCATGTGGAAGGAAACTACTTGAACATGAAGCCACAAATCACTCATTAGAGCCCTCGCTCAACTTTGTTTTGCCCTTCAACTGGGTCACCCAACTGACCGCCTTCTGGACAGTCCCTCTCTTTCTGGTGCGCAGCTGGTGGTGCTCTGGTAGCACCCATAAGGAACCATCTATCAGTCAGGACGTACACTCTATATTCAGCCAGTGCGTTAGGCTCTTAATAAAAGTATCTCCACAATAACACTAAAAATGTTTAGGATAGTCCCTCTGTCAGTCAACTATTGATTTTTAGCCCTAACGGTCGACTGGTTTTGGAGAGAGAGCACAAACTTATTTGATAAATTCGTTCTGGGGAAGTACGTTACTCTTGATTCACCGACGACTTTATTTAGTTACTATTCTTATTACTTTGTTGTTATTATTATTATTTTCTTTTTCTTGACAATTAATTTCATATTTACTAATTCTTATATTCTTTATGAAACAAAGAACTATAAGAATATGTATTTCCATTTATGAACCCCACTCATTGTCATTCTTTAGTGGAATAAAAGGTTATCTCTATCACTCATTAGACTCCTACTGACCTAGGCCTCCGTCGGTTGGGTGACAGCTAGCAAAACCTGCCTATATCCATTTATCTTCTATTTATATATATAATTATTATTCAACTCATCTGTGTTTATAGTCTAATATAATGAAAGAACCCTCTACAAGGTTATAATAACCAAGGAACTGGAAAATGACAGGGTAAGAAGGTAACCGTTCAAATGGTTAGCCTTTTTTTTTTTTTTTGTTCTTATTGAACGTATACATTGGCCATTATTAAGATATCAGTGTGTCTTATAAGTCAGTCGTGTGTGTTCTTCTTTGTGTCTGTACATATGTATGTGTGTTTGTCTTAATGTAGCTGTATAATTCCAAGTTATGTGACAGTATTGTTTGTAAGTTAGCCGGTAGTGGGCAGTCAGTCTGTGTTATTGCTCTCCACAGTTGATCCTTACCGCTAGTGTACCTACTTGATCAAGCCAAGACCGATTCCGAATCACAAGGACATCCGGATCCCAATACGTGCCAGGTGATGAGGGGAGTAATTGTGATTGAATCTCAGTCTGCATATTGTGGTGTAAAACTTTCTGGCTTCTGAGAATTTATCATACCCTGACTTAATTGGGATAATGCTTTGTATGGAAACTTAGAATTTCCCTTTAATATTTATAGACAAGGTTTAATCTGCATTCCATATATTGTAGCATTTCTGTTTATAGTGTTTTCTTACATCACTACAATAAATTATCTGTAGATGTGAATCCTGCAGCCACGTGGCCTCCCTTGCCACACTGTCCGCCATTTCATTTCCTGTTAACCCGCAATGGCCCTTCACCCGTACTAGACTTATTGATCTGCCATTTCTTACTGAACTGAGTAGTACATTTAAAGTGTCTACAATAAGGAAAGAAGGGTCCTTGCCAGGATGTTTTCATTTTTCAAGCACACTTTTCCTATCACTTAGAATAACTGTATTCATCGTGTCTGATGCATGAATGTCGTGGAGACATTTGTTGATTGCTATCAACTCGGCGGTGAATGCGGAAGTTGAACTACATATTTAGATTGTATTTGCGGCATACTTCAGACTGTGGGTTGTATACAGAGCATACAACCCCGTCACTATTCTTGGAACCATCAGTGTAGAAACTATTATGTATATGAAATTTGATTTTCTCTGTAAGGTGTTGTTAATGTGATTAGATGGGCTATGGTCATATTTGTATAATTTTTAATTATGTAGGCGTTTTAATTCATAGCTAAGGTTCTATAGTCGAACTGGTATCTAGGAGGAAGTTCTGTTCGGTTAATGAGGGATGAAAAGTATGACAGATCACAGAAGGCATCAACCAATATCGGAGTTTTCTTTTTTGCCCAATATTTTTCCGTTAAAACTCTAGTGGCAACATTGCATATTCTATTTACAATTGGATGGTTATGGATACACAGTCTGTCCACGATGCAGCGAGCTGCCATTAACTTCCTTCTGATATCTAGAGGAAAGTCTCGTGCCTGTACGAGAAGAGCGTTGGTTGGAGTAGAGTTAAGAGCTCCCAGACACGACCTCAGTGCTTTATACTGAATTCTCGCAACCTTTAAGAGGTGTGTGTTAGCTGCATCTCCATACAGAAAACAGCCATAATCAATCCTAGAATTAATTGTCTGTAGAGCATTACCGATGTTCTGACATCACTGCCATAGTTCAGACGGTTGATGCATCTCAGCACGTTGAGCGACTGTTCACACTTCTTTATTAACTGCTCAATATGTTGCCTCCACAGCAATTTTTTATCTAATACCATGCCTAAGGTCTTCATGACATTCTCCACATGCAGGTGGTATCCACCCAGTGTAAGAGAAGATGGTAGTGTATACTTTCTATGTCCGGTGAACAATATGGTATTGCTTTTGTTTTTAGACAAGGAGAATCCCAGGTCTGAGCACCATCTACTGAATGACAACACTGCTGTATTTAATGGCGATCATTTTGTTTACCAATATCTCTATGTTAACAAAGTTGTAAGCAATGAATAAAACAAACTTATTTTTTGAAATATTGTCTATTCCACTAAAGATATTGTGTTGATCTCTGCTTGGGAGCTTTTAAACTTTTATTAATTACTATGAAAATGATTTTACTTTTGGGGTTAACATGCGTACTCAGAAGGTGAACTAGGCTGTAGAGAATTTAGAGAACAATTTATAAGACAACATACATTTATTAACAAAATTATTGACATATATTAGTGAGGTGTCCCTCCATGATCGCACATCTAGAATAAAATATCTATAAAACATGAAATAAATTATATAGACTTAAATGTTCTGGTAACTCCCGCAACATGAAGGTGTCTATTGATGATCATCCAGCCATTCGTCTCGATGTCGGAGAAATGTAAAATAAATGATTCCGTTACCTTGTAAGTCTTCTTTTTCTAACCACACTCAAGCCTGTGGCCTCTCCTCCAGAATTCACGACGATTGAGGAACTTCCAGTCCCTTTGAAGTAGGCAGCAGGGATGATTTCCCTCTAGCAGCAAAATTAGAGTCTTCGGTCTCCTACGTCCGGTCAAACAGGAGTCTCCTTCTTCCCACAGCTCAGCCAGGAATGTCTTCTCCCTCAATAGCTCAACTCTGACTCCTTTCTCGTAGCTGAACGAGGACCGACTAACTCCTCTGATAGCTGACTGAAGACTACCTACCTCCTCTGATAGCTGACTGCAGACGACTGTCTCCTCTCGTAACTGAAGACTGACTACCTCCTCTGACACATCAGCCACGACTCTTCTGTCTGTCTGTCCCGACAGCTCAACTAGGACCGACTACCTCCTCTGACACTTCAACTACGACTCTCCTTCATACCGCACTTCAGCGAGGAATCCTCCAATTTCCATCCCCTCCACTTCATGTATCTTCCACTAGTGCGCTTCTCGTGGTCGCTCTCATAACTATAATTAACAATCGTTCTGGGATATGCGATATATCACAATTGCCTCCCTTTGATTAAAAAAATTGCGGAGATACATTAGTTAAGGTAGCGACGTAATTTTTTAATTTTTTCACTTGGCTCTAACTTCACTCACTTCTGAACACTTCTTATAATACACTGTACAATTTTATACTATATTACAATTTTTTACAATATATAACGATGGCTTTAAAAATGGCTTGAATATGTTAGTCTGTCTCGTACTTTATCAACTTTGTCCTGTCTGTCTGTCTCATATTTTATCAGCTTTGTACTGTCGGCTTCTTTAATTAATTATTACTTTAAATTATTTATTCTTTATTATTTATTCCTCAAATTCTCCTTAATTCTTTATTATTTATTCTTCAAATTCTTTATTATTCATCGATACATGTGCCTTGGTAATAAAATTCCTTTTTTTTTTTCTTTTATAACTATCAACCTTCATTTTCCTGCTATCATATCTCATTCCAAATACCCCACTTAGGTATCAATTATTAACGACGATCGACGAAGAATGCTTCCACAGCATTAAAATACTAATAACGACGAAATATGCTCTCAACGCATCTATACCCACAATTACTATCACAATTATCGACGAAGAATGTCTTTCCTGACATCGTAGATTGGCCCTCTTTCGGCTCACAAAATTCTTCATAAACTTTCATATCATTATTTATCGTCAATATCCTTCTCTGTATAATAATTACCAATACCATTTCTTTCTTTACTTCGCACCATATTTAATCATCAAGGCATCCAAAAGTAACAATGTTAATAAAATTTTCCTTATTTATCTATCAAAATTTAATCAGCCGACAGTCAAAAGAATCAAAATACTCTGTTGAGATATCTTCCCAGAGTGGAAGCCGCTATCCTAACAATGTCCCTAACTTAATTTGGTTTCTATTTATCTACTAATGTTCTGTCCTGTCTGTTCATGTTGAAACCTGCAAGCCGCTATCTTAATACCTCCAAATGTTCTGTCCTGTCTGTATTGTTGTGTTTAGATCTGAAGCCGCTATCTTAACACTTTTCTAAAATTAATTTGATTTCTATTTATCTACAACTATCCTGCCTAGTATTGTTGTCAGGTTGAAACCTGAAGCCGCTATCTTAACAATACTGTTTGAAAATTAATCTGTTATCTACACTATCTTGAACAATCCTGTCCTGTCAGGTTTAGACCTGAAGCCCGCCAAATGAATAACTAACAAAAAAAATATTAACACAAAACGAAACGAAAAATATATGAACGCTAAACTATATAATACTTATTTACAATTTTTATTTACAAACATGCCCAGTATGGATATTTTCCTGAATTCCGAAAAATACCCAATTGCACTCAACTAGCCGGGGGTTCGTGGGACCCCAAGAATCCTGGTCAATTCCGTCTGCGGCGTTGAGTTAGTTCCGGGCTCTTCCCTGGTCAATTTCCTGCGTCAATTTCGACCCTTTGTTCTTATATCTTTTCAAAAGAGAAATATGAAAACGTCCTCTTTTTTGTCCTGTATCTTGGTTAGCTAATGTATATGTCGAGGGGCTATGTTTAATTATTACTACATAAGGTCCTTCCCAGTATGGCAATAGTTTAGAAACTTCTTTGTTGTCTTTCGGTATCCTTAATGATTTGACCAATACTGATTCCCCCATGCTTAATTCTTGAGTTTTATGTTGTTTGTCATGTTTTAGTTTGGCTTCACTTGATTTTTTGAATGATTTTCTGAAAGTTGTCTCTCTTAATTGAGTTAGTTCGTCTGTGTCGTAGTCTGGCTCGGTCCCTATGTATGGTTGTAACGTCTCTGTAAATAAATGTTGTGCCCTAGTTCCAAAATGTACCTCTATCGGATATCCTTCAATACTGTGATGATACGTGTTATTAATTAAAAATTCTATGCATGGTAAATTCTTTGCCCAAAGTGTATGTCGTTGCCCCTGTAATATTGGTCGTAAGTACTCACCCAAGTCACGGTTTGTTCGTTCAGTTCGGTTGGCCTTTGGGTGACGAATTGAAGTGAATACTAAATTGATCCCTAATCTGACTATTTCCTCTTGAAATTTTAATGAAGTAAATTGCGTTCCATTGTCACATACTATTCTATCCGGGGTTCCTATTTCTGAACAAAATTTATGAATACATATGATGACATTCTTAGTGTTGGCTATGGTTATAGGATATAATTTGGTGAATTTTGAAAAGTTATCTACCATTACGAATAAATGTTTATAATTTCCTCTTGCATTCGGTAATGGTCCCATTAAGTCAACAGATACAGTCTCTAACGGTCTGGTATTTGTCAAGAATACATATTCGGAATATAATGTATGGTTGGTGATTTTATATAACTGGCATACTTCACATGAGGAAACTATTTCTTGTATTTTCTTTCTCATATTGGGGAAATAAAACGAAGACTCTAATAAATGGTACGTCTTGGATCCTCCTACATGTCCATGTTTTTCGTGAAATATTGTAATAAGTTTATTAACCGAATTTTCTGGAACGTATATTTTATGTTTCATCTTTTTACTAAATTTTAGAATATAAAGGTTATTTTTAAGAGTTACTTGTGGATATACATCGTCTTTTGGTTCATCGTATTTTTCTTTGAATTTTTTAAATGTTTCGTCAGTTTTGTATTGAATACTGAAGTTTGTAAGTATGTCCTCTAATTTGTTACTGTCCTTGTGTAATTCGGATACATGTACTACTGAGCGTTTTTCTTCGAGGAAACTATTTTGACTATATCTAGAAAGAAAGTCTGCAGCCTTGTTTTCTGTGCCGGTTATGTACTCTATTGTGTAGTCATATGATTGTAAAAGTAGGACCCATCTTTGTAGTCTCGCTGGTAAGTTTTTACATTTAGTGAAATAGCTTAAACTTTTATGATCTGATTGAATTATGAATTTTCTACCTAATAAATATACTTCAAATTTCTTAACTGCCCAAACTATTGCGAGCATCTCCTTCTCTGTTATACTGTATTTAATTTCTCGGTCTCCCAACATGTGACTAGCATACTGTATTACGTGAATTTCTCCATTTATTTTCTGAAAAAGTTGAGTCCCAAGTGCAAAATTGCTCGAATCGCATTGAAGGTAGAAGACTTTAGAAAAGTCGGGGTATTTTAGTTGAATATTTTCTACAAAAAGGTCTTTAATTTGGTTAAAAGTCGCTGTCTCTTTGTCTGTCCACTGCCATTTCTTCTTTTCTTTCAATAAATTTTTTAATTGGCTAACTTTATTGGAATAATCTGAGTTGAATTTTTGATAGTAGTTTGTCAGTCCCAAAAATGATCTTAAATGTTTTCTGTCTTTTGGTATGGGGAAGTTATGTATTAAGTTAATTTTCTCTGGTTGTGGTTGTATTCCGTTTGGAGTAAGTACGAATCCTACGTAATCTAACTGTTGGCAAAAGAATTTTGATTTTTCAATATTTATCGTAATGTTGTATTCAGTAAATCGGTTGAATATTTTTTCTAAAATTTCATAATGTCTTTCAAGTGTGTCTGTAATTACTAAAATGTCGTCTACATATAACTGTACTTGGGGTTTAAATTCTTCAAATATGTTATTTAATGCTCGATTTAAGGCGGCTGAACTAATTTTGAGGCCAAATGGTACTCGTTTGAATTGATATGTAATTCCGTTGAAAATAAAAGCCGTATACTGTCTCGATTGTGGTTGTAATCCTATTTGATAGAAACTCTTTGTTAAGTCAATTGTTGAAAAGTATCTGGTATTGTGACAGCTTGCAAAAATATTGTCGATTCTGTTTGTCTGTTCGTGGTCTGATTTAATTCTTGAGTTTAGATGTCTACCGTCTGTACCTATACGGATAGTATCGTCTGTCTTATGTATGCATACCAGTGGAGACATGTATTGGCTTTCTGTATCCTCATTCATTTGTACGCATTTGTCTGTCAGTTCTGTTTTCGTATCTACTATTTCTTTTTCTATCATGTCCCCTTGTTGTACAGTTTCCGTAGTTAATTCTTGTCCCTGAATGTCCATGTCAGTCTGTAATTGTTTATAATGACTGGTCATGTCCTCAATTTTTATGTTCATTTCTTGGAGGCCATCTTGTATATCTGTCTTTAGTATCTTTGTCATTTTTGTCATAAACAATTTATTATTTTCTGTCATCTTTGTCATAAACAATTTATTCTCCGTCCTAATTGATGTCATATTTGATTCTATTTTTTCATTTCTTTCTGTCATCTTTGTCATAAACAATTTATTTTTTAATTCATTACTTTCTGTTATAAATTTCATTAATGTTTCAATGTCTAAACTACTGTTTCTGTCTGTCGTCTTTTTCGTTGTTTCGTTTGTCTCTAATACTAATTCTCCATTCGTCTCTTCGTCCTCTCTCTGGTCACCCTTTGTCATTGACTCACGTATTTTTGACCTTGTCCCTTCAGCCATTTTTAAAATACAAAATAATATAATAGATATAAATCAATATAAATTATAAATTGTTCTCTTATCTCACCGGATTTCTTTCGTACCCGGCACAATCCACCATAAATTGTGTTGATCTCTGCTTGGGAGCTTTTAAACTTTTATTAATTACTATGAAAATGATTTTACTTTTGGGGTTAACATGCGTACTCAGAAGGTGAACTAGGCTGTAGAGAATTTAGAGAACAATTTATAAGACAACATACATTTATTAACAAAATTATTGACATATATTAGTGAGGTGTCCCTCCATGATCGCACATCTAGAATAAAATATCTATAAAACATGAAATAAATTATATAGACTTAAATGTTCTGGTAACTCCCGCAACATGAAGGTGTCTATTGATGATCATCCAGCCATTCGTCTCGATGTCGGAGAAATGTAAAATAAATGATTCCGTTACCTTGTAAGTCTTCTTTTTCTAACCACACTCAAGCCTGTGGCCTCTCCTCCAGAATTCACGACGATTGAGGAACTTCCAGTCCCTTTGAAGTAGGCAGCAGGGATGATTTCCCTCTAGCAGCAAAATTAGAGTCTTCGGTCTCCTACGTCCGGTCAAACAGGAGTCTCCTTCTTCCCACAGCTCAGCCAGGAATGTCTTCTCCCTCAATAGCTCAACTCTGACTCCTTTCTCGTAGCTGAACGAGGACCGACTAACTCCTCTGATAGCTGACTGAAGACTACCTACCTCCTCTGATAGCTGACTGCAGACGACTGTCTCCTCTCGTAACTGAAGACTGACTACCTCCTCTGACACATCAGCCACGACTCTTCTGTCTGTCTGTCCCGACAGCTCAACTAGGACCGACTACCTCCTCTGACACTTCAACTACGACTCTCCTTCATACCGCACTTCAGCGAGGAATCCTCCAATTTCCATCCCCTCCACTTCATGTATCTTCCACTAGTGCGCTTCTCGTGGTCGCTCTCATAACTATAATTAACAATCGTTCTGGGATATGCGATATATCACAATATATATACATATAACTACCGGTTTCGGCTTTATACCATCGTCAGGTCTAGTTATGAACTAGACCTGACGATGGTATAAAGCCGAAACCGGTAGTTATATGTATATATATCTTTAGTGGAATAAACAATATTTCAAAAAATAAGTTTGTTTTATTCATTTATTACAAGTTTCCACAATATGTCCGCGTTCCTCAACTTAGAAAGTTGTAAGCATTGGAAGTTAATATTGGTAACAGGCATATATTGGTTATCTGTGAAGCATTTTAAAATGTCAGACACAAAGCCAGGTAACTCATCTAGAGTGTTACGCTTCTTTCTAAATCCATTTTGGTATTGTGTGACTATACCATATTGTCCTCTACCCACCATTTTAGTCTGACTTTAATAAGACGTTCAAACGTCTTGCCGATACATGCAGACTAACGGCACAACTACTTGACTACTCCATTCATCTATACGCGTCTCCTGTGTCCAAATATCATTTAATACTCTTAATAGGACTTTTTTGCTGTTATCTGATAGTTTTGTAAGCATTGGATAATGGATACAATCTTCACCTGGAGAAGTGTTTGAGGTTTTAAGTGCAAGAACAAGTTCATTAAAGGAGTAAGGTTCATCTAGATTATTTTTACATGGATGGCTATTAGGGATGTTGATATGATTTGGTACTATTTCCGAGTGAAGGAGTTGAGAAATGCAGATACCCATCTCCTGATGATTTTTTGCAAGTATTGTGTCCGTGACTGACATTCCACTCCAGATCTCCTTAATTGGAATATTTCTGTTAAATGTGTTACAGAATTCAACTCACTTTTTTTTTTTTTTTTTCCTCACATTTTTTTGCAAAATGCAGAAGTCTCTTTGCAAGCAGTAAAAGTGAACGGACAGGGCGTCAGTTTATATTGTTTAAAAGCCGCTATGTTCCTCCTTCTGGCCCTGTCACACTCCCCATCCCATCAAGGTTTGGGTGGATATCTGGGTTTGCGACCGAGGTAAGGTTTGAATTCAGGAATAGATTGGAACACAATCAACAAAATGTTTATAACTTTTGTAAGGGTCGCTTGATGTGAACATATCAGAAATACAATTGACTGACAATAGGGAATAGTGATCCCACTGAGCTGCTTTAAGATTCCACTTTTTATTATGAGAAGTAAAATTCTGATTAACACGGACACATTTGTCCAGAGATATAAGTAAGCCCAAGTGATCAGAACCGAAGGGTTCATCCAACACACCCCATTCAAGCCTTGGTACCAGAGTTGGAGTACAGATAGATAGATCAACTGCCGAAGGGCGTCGGTTATGTCTCTGTAAAAGTGTCGGCAATCCGTAATTTAGTATGCAGAGACCCTCTGTGTGCAGTGCATCTATAAGATTTCTACCCTCTACATTGTCGTTAGAGCAGCCGAAACTTGTATGGTATGAATTTAAGTGACCACAAATCAGCATTGGAGGACTTATTGATCTTATTAAAGCAGTCCAGAAATCTGTGCTCAGTTTATGTCCAGGTGCGCAGAATAATATACTTAATATATCGGAATTTAATATTTTACAGATAACTCCGCATACTTGAATTCTATCGTTATTAAAACGAGCTTTTATGTTTATGGGTTTATGATTAATATTATTTCTTATTAAAATTGCAGAACCACCGTAGTAACCGTCGTATCTATCTGATCTAATTATTGTATAATTAGAGACAGATATTGTTTGTGATTTATCAATTCAAGTTTCCGACAAAAATGTTGTCGATTTTATTTAATTTTAGAAAAGTTTCTAGATAATTTCTATTTGATTGAAACGATCTTATATTCAACTGTAACATTTTAATCATCTAGATTGAACGATGTTCACCACCACAGTGCACACAGGTAGGTAGTGTGGCTTCTGCTACCGGATATTCTTTGGTTTGGTGATTTCCTAGACAGTGTTCGCACCTCACTTCACTACGACACTGGTCCTCTCCATGCCTAAAGCGTAGACATTGCCTAACAGATGGTATGTAAGGATCAACTTCACATCTTGCACCATATAAAGTTACATATTGAGGTAAAATTTGACTCTCAAAATCAACAAAGCAAACTGGTAATTTTTCTACAGCTAGTTGGTTGTTAATATACTTTTTCCTAGTCAAACGTCTAACGCTGCTCGGGGCGAATGGAGAAACAAGTTCAGTTAGTATTTCGTTATCTTCCAGCTCTACATCGACATCTCTAATAACTCCAGTACATTGTACCCGCAAGTTAGGGATATATGCTGTAATTTCCCTCTGTTTAAGTATTTCCAAATTTAATAAATCGTTTGCCGCTTGTGGGGTACTGGTTATTATTTTTATTCGGTTCAGACCTGTCACTGCAATGTCAACAATAACATTTTGATGCCCAGCTGATGATTGAAACAACCATTTACCTAGGGCCATTCTATGTATTTTTCCTAGATTCCCTCTGTTACCCTCTAAATTTACAACGTAGGGGCCTTTATCAGAGTTACGGTATATTTTTTAAAGCTTTTTTAATATATTCAGACTTGTTATTAAGCAACTGACTGGGATTAGTGTTAATCTCATAAACATAAACCTTGCTTCAGTTATTAGAAACGGTATCCGCAGATCTTTTTTGACCACGAACAGATTCATTAGAATCAGTTTGGGTTACATGTTATGTTATTCACATTTTTTAGGATCTATGTTAGTTTTGTTATCATTCCTTCCATTATCACACAACTTATCCAAGGCCCCGCTACTTGTTGACATTTCCAGCCTTAATCTATATTTTCTGCAACACTGCAGAAGAGTGTATCACAATCGAAGGAACTAAATTAATTATGAAAATTAGTTGAAAATAATAATACAATAGTATAAAATATGAAAAAAGACCGAAAATAATATCAAAGAAACAAAAAAAAAAAGGGGGGGGGGGAACTATAACAGAACTAGAGTAAAGAGCACAGAGACATTTTTTATTTTGATGTGAACAGTTTGGAGTCCAAACAACAACTGATAACAGACTTTGGTTTATGAAATAATAAAATAAATAAATATGAAATAAGCCAGATATTCCTTGGGGATGTTTCATTGATTAATTGAACAATACTAGGAGGAACTAGAGTATGTCTGGGCTAATTCAAAGCAGAAGAGCTGCTATTGCTCATCAGACTCTTCTTCTATTTGTTGGAAGGCTGATGATGACGTTCCAGAAGTCGATGTGGAGGGTGGCTAGTCAACTCAACAGATGTTTGGGCTACCGTCCAGACTGCTGGTAGCTAGCAACGCAGGCAAGGCTCAAGAACCTCCCGCTGCCAAAACTAAAATATTTTTCGATTATTGGAGAATTTATTCTTATTTATTCACTTTTAAAAATTTTTAATTATGTTTTTTAAATTGTTTTACCAGACTGCCTGATGATGAGGGCAACTCGAAAGCCGGCCATCATAAAATAATAATATAGATATTATTATACAGATCTGTGAGGTCAGATTATATTTTTATATTGCAACCTGTGATGAATGTTTGTGTTTGCCAAAACGGCTGGACCGATTCCCATAAGACATTCACTCCAATGTTTTCAAAATTCTATTTCAAAAATGTAGTTGTTTCAAGTGCCTAATTTATTGTGTTTGTCGTTTACAGGAGGAGACGAGCTGTCTCGCTGTGTTCCTGAATATACCTTACTTTTTGAGCCTCATCAGGATGAGGAAGACGAAGAAGGAATGCTGCTGGATGGTCTCACAATTCATGTCCTTATGGTGAGATCCATGGCGCTCTGTTGTAGTGAATGATGTATTTTACTTATGTATGGTCAGTCGTAGATCCCTGTTTTGAACTTAGTTCTGAACGTGCAGTTTGCAATTGAAACCAATGCTACTTGTTATTTCATCCAAAAAGGTTTCTACTGACTACAGAATATTACATCAATGAACACCCATCTCTCTGTAATACGGTTGAAACGTGTACATGACTTCTGTACACTTTTCTCATTTCCTTCCTATCTGCTCCTTCTTTTGGTCTCCTGCAACATCCCATTAACATCCAACTTATCATCCTAATTCAATATCCTTAAGACGACATGATGACGTTTTTCAACCACTCTCCTGTATCCTACTTATATTGTATTCCTGGACCAACCTGGAAAAATAAATAATTTATTCTGTCTGATGTTAAATTGCAGGAGACAAGGAAATATTCCTTTTTTATTTAGTTGCTATTCTTATTACTTTGTTATTATTATTATTATTTTCTTTTTCTTGACAATTAATTTCATATTTACTAATTCTTATTATTCTTAATGGAACAAAGAACTATAAGAATATGTATTTCCATTTATGAACCCCACTCATTGTCATTCTTTAGTGGAATAAAAGGTTATCTCTATCACTCATTAGACTCCTACTGACCTAGGCCTCCGTCGGTTGGGTGACAGCTAGCAAAACCTGCCTATATCCATTTATCATCTATTAGTTTTATATATAACAATAATTTTTATCACCTCATGTGTGTTTATAGCCTAATATTTAATGTCGGTTGCTGTAAATAATTTATAAGCTTGATATACAAAATTGTATGACGTATCCAATTACCATGTTATCTCGTTTAACGGAAACAAATATTATTTCTATTATTACCTCGTTGTGATGCATTTCCAACTGTTATTGCTGAGCTCAACGAGTGTATCTCTTCTCTAAATATACTCCGAGCTAGCGATATGAACCTCCGAATTTCGAAAATGGCTGCCAGCGATTTCTTCTACAGGCGGAACTTACCTTGTCTCCTGCAATTAAACACCAGACAGAATTAAATTATTTATTTTTGAGAGGTTGGTCCAGAAATACAATATAATCAGGGTGCGAGAGAGTGGTTGAAAAATGTCATCAAGTCGTCTTAAGGATATTGAATCAGGCTGATAAGTTGGGTATTAATGGGAGGACGTTTCTCAAAAGAAATAGGAGATAGGAAACAGCGGGGAATGTGTACACAAGCTTACATCTTGAAGAAATGTTCTATAGAATGTATCTGCTTGTGGATAGAGGAGCGCCCCCTTGTCAATCTTCACTATTAGTTTTGGCCAACATTCTTTGTCTTATGAAGTTGAAACACTCGTCTCTCCAGAGCTACTTACTGTCTTCCATGAAAATGTACCCTTTTCAATACCAACTCATTATCCCGCAATGCATATATTCCAACGGGAGGGGCGCCGGTATCTCAGTGGTATGCGTGCTTGTCTTCTGAGCTCAAGATCGTGGGTTCGAAACTCGGCCGAGGCCCTTAGTTTATTTTATCTGAGAGGTAAAATAAAAGCGGTATGTAGAGTTTACAGAACCGGTTATGTAGGGTTTACAGAGCCGGTTATGTAGGGTTTACAGAGCCGGTTATGTAGGGTTTACAGAGCCGGTTATGTAGGGTTTACAGAGCCGGTTATGTAGGGTTTACAGAGCCGGTTATGTAGGGTTTACAGAGCCGGTTATGTAGGGTTTACAGAGCCGGTTATGTAGGGTTTACAGAGCCGGTTAGGTAGGGTTTACAGAGCCGGTTATGTAGGGTTTACAGAGCCGGGTATGTAGGGTTTACAGAGCCGGTTATGTAGGGTTTACAGAGCCGGTTATGTAGGGTTTACAGAGCCGGTTATGTAGGGTTTACAGAGCCGGTTATGTAGGGTTTACAGAGCCGGTTATGTAGGGTTTACAGAGCCGGTTATCAACAGTAGCTATAAGAACACATCCTTTCGCTAAACTAACGAAACCGTTCAGATGCGGTATCATTTGACTCCTTTAATAGCAGCTACCTACATTGGTCAGTTGCAGCCTATGTTAGCTTCAGAATGATAGCAGTACAGTTCAATATTTGTATCAGAATATTCTTATAATAGAACCAACACAGTATCAATCTCCATTCGCAGTTGTTTCAGAAAAAGTTGATTGTTAGTAAAAGTAGGTTTACGACAGTTAACTTTCGCTTTGCAAACAAAATTAAGGACAAATAATAATTAACAACATCAACTAGCCATTATAAGTCCAATAATACGGAAGGCTTTGCAATGGTTACAAGGACCGTTTAGTAATCATTCTATCCAAATTGTATAAAGTTCAGTTAATTAAAAAGTAATATTTTATTACTGTATTTGTAGACATTTGTGAAATTACTGCTATCACTATATCAACAAAAATTTCTTGCGAAAAATTCTTTCATTACAGTATTTTTTTCTCAGTGTATGATTAGGCTGCTAGTCCTGCTGTATGATTGTGAGACTTTGTCCCTGGAAAACCGGTGACAAATCTTTGAAAATAACCTGCTCAAAAGAGATGCTGGATTGATGTTTGATATCGAACTTGGAATTAGGAGGCACAATTACTGTTGAAAACAGTAACTCAACAGGAGAAGCGAAAATGTAAACCTAACATCAATGATAGATTTGTAGCTCAAACTTTATAAATATTATCGAATCCAAGCCGGAGTTACATTTCAACGGTGTTATTGTTAATGAAGTTAAGTCTTTCCAAGAAATGTATGTATTTAGTTAATATCCCACTGATGTTGCTGTCTTTCGGCTAATGAGCGACGCCATCTCACCTGAGTCGGTTCAATTAGGAACATGGCAACTCCTTTCTGTTCCATTATCAACTCGACATCAATTCGATTTTGAGCCCAAGATCAGCTCAAATACTCACGTATAATGTACTTCTTAGAATGTTGGGAGTAAAGAAGGGCAGAAAAAACAATAATTGAAATCGTTATTTAAGAACACATTATTTTACATTTAATCAAAACTTATCAGAGGCTTAAAGTTGAAAGGAGCAGTTAAAAAATAACAGAATGCTAAATATCCCATCACCCGTCAGTGGGTGTCACGTGTTGACGCTACAGGCAGAAAATACATTCTATAAAGTCTTTCTCGGCTCACATGTAGCTCCTCCCTCATCTTAGTTCTCACTTTCAACAGCATCTAAAGAAAAAACTGAATATATTGGAATAAATACATCTGAAGTGGATGCCACCATTCTTGCATGTCGTGCATCGGGAGTTTCAGTTTTTACCACTCGCATCTCAGCGTTACCAGTCACTGTTAACCAACACAATTATTTAAAAAATAATTAGCACCCAAAATAGTTGATTTTTGTATAGCTACATATCGCACCCCCGCGGGAGGGGATGAGGGCTCCTACGTCTTTATTTCTAGTTCCATGAAGTCAGTGTTACGTTACTTATCTTATAACCAATGCGTTTTAGTTTTGTTCTACTTCTTGGGGGTGGAGGGGGAAGTAGTGTCGCTTCTGAATTGATGTTGCTCCAACATATCTGTATTTAGGTTTAATGGTGATCATACAGCCAGCAATGAAACATCGCTGCTTAAGCGAATCGGCGAATGCACAGTTGCTGCCGACAATCTGTTTCCGTTCATTGGCATTAGCTTTGGTTGCACTCTTTAACCTACATTTTTCCTCGCGCGGAGAGCCCATCCTTTATTTGGGAATGTTTTCCCTACTCTTTGAAGAAGATACATAACTTAATCCACTTTTCCTTCGTAGTTTTGACATTGCAGTGTTCAGGAGCTAACTTCTTTTTCTTTCCTTTCTTGGGGCAATCCTGTTCCTGATCTTCACCTTGACATCCTGATCCACCGAGTGATGAGGTCGATTTACTGGAAGAGTATTGGTTGGTTTCATTGTCAGGATCTTTATCTGATTCGTCGCAGTCGCTGTAATGATGTTCCGTCTATAACTAGCAGTGGAAGCCGAGAACAGACATCAAAAACACTTGAGGGCGGAAATTCCAGTTACTGGACAAAAACCCTCGTGAAAATAAACCTATATTTCCGATTAGGAAAAGTCTGGAGTCCAGATGATCGCCACTTCTGCTGGGAAAGGGGTGAGAGAGAAAATAAAAAAAATAGTTATAAAAGAAAAAAGTGGAAATATCCATATCATGGATCTAAACCATATATGTGAACAATATATGTTACTTCGTTACATCGCATTCATCATTGTTGATAGGGGATATCGTATATCTTCTCGTTACGTAATAACTGTTATTTCAACTTGATATTATTACGACCAGAAGTTCCAGTATCCAATTCTGACGGCTTCAGGTCGATGCTTGGGCTAGAGACGGTTATGTAGGAGACAGCATCTTCAAAAGCGGAAGTGCCTCAAGATGTGTCACTTCAGTTGTTGATACTCGCAGACATTTTACTTCGTTGAAAGAGACACTTACTGCCACCTAGAGGAATCTATTGGAACCCGAGAAGTGTCGTTTTTCCTGAATAAAGATAATTTTTCTTACCTCATTTGTGACATAAACCAAAAATTGACGAATATTGAGTTATATAGCTTCTGAAGCGAGGGTGCGATATTTTGACAAGTGGAGTTAATATTTCTCTGGACATTTTACTAATGTCTTCGTCAAAAAGAGCTAGAATAACAAGAAAGTTTCAAATTTTCGAACACAGAATACTAAAGGTTTGAAAAATATATATTTTTTAAATCGGAACATTCAGTTTGTGTTAGGCAACGTGCGGCACTTCAGCTAGTATTGTAAGTAACGTGTTTTTCTATTGTTGTAACGCTGTTTCATGACGCATATTTTCTGTTAACCCCCTTAAAAATGTTCGAAATTTGAAAAGTAATCTGGAACAATTTGCAAAACTGTTTGAAGTAAACAGAGAGAGAAGGGGTTTACAACATTGATTTGTATTAATTCAAACAATACAAATTTACAACAAAACTTTCTAACTAGACTCCATTCACAGGTCAGAGGGGGGGGGGGGGGGGGGGGGGGGGGATGGCGCCCTACACAATGGTAATAAGTAGCAGCCCTTTTGGTAGGGTGGGGTAGCCCAGGGATGCAGAGGTCGGTAGCCCGGATTTATAGAAGGGCAGCCAGGGCAAGCTGACCCTCGTAAAGAAGGGGGGGGGGGGGGGGGGGGGGGGCAAATGCTAATACCAGCAACAAATATCCTTAACCCCCCCCCCCCCCCCCCCCTCCATCCCCGCTCCACTAATAAAAAGTAACAATTGAGAACAAGATTTTTTTTTTACATTTTTAATTAATTATAAGAAAAAGGTATGAACTTCCCCAATGTGAATTAATGAACTAAGTTCCCCCCCCGAAGTTTCCCCTCCACTTCCCCTGATCTCTAAGACTTCCATACAACATGAAACGTTATATTAATTGACAGTACCTGCCTATAATGAACTTTTTGAGAAATATTTTCAGATATTTAGATCCGTTAAACTCCTGACAAGCCGTCTATAGCTCTGAACTCTTGGGAGCGAGCCATGCATTCTGAATCGTTTACAAAAATATGTTTGAGTTGTGTTTTCGGAGACATATCCAACAAGCCCCAACCATAAGATCCGGATTTTTTCCCTCCAACCTCCTTTAATGTGGACGGACTTATTATTTGTTAGCTTCTCTTGAAAAAAAAAAGTGATTCAACCAAATTATATTTATATTATACAACCACTTTTTAAATATATGTTATTTGTGATAAATGATACATAGGTATTAATATCTTATTAATAAATATTTTTTATCTGTACATACATACTTTTCTTCATATTGATTACCAAAAATTACGCCATTTTTCAGACATCCGCTCTGCTTCCACTCCTTGAGAGGGAAATTCTATAAAAATTAAATAAACTTGATATTCAGAGGAAGGTTGGGATGTTGTTCCAGACTAAATGAAATTTGGTATCTTCTATCAAATTTACGAGTGTGCACCCTCCCCCCCCCCCCCTCCCACCCATACAGAGTACCCTCCGAATGGGTTTTTCAAAACTCAGCCTCAGGCCTAAAAAAGTATTATGACTTTTTGAAATTAGATTCTTTGGTCAGAAACTTTTAAACAATTAAAATTTATTTTTAGGGCTCCGTAGGTGGATGACCGCCTACAAAACCCTGTTAACGTCTGTGTACCCCTCCCCCCCTCCTTAAGGTTGTTGCTCTTCCTTTAGATCTTCGATGTGACCCTACTGAACCCTACTCATACATAAGTTGTCGAGCTCTTTTCAAACATTGGTTCTCTTCATTTGATGACCCTTCCTTCTGTTCTGAGGGCCCTTCCATCTCCGAATTCGAGGCTACACCCCGCGTACTTATTTAAATAAATAGAATAAAAAATATATATTTACATTATACTTATGGAAAAATAACAATAATTAAACTTGTACATTCAACAAAAAATAATAATATAACACAATCGAGCAGAAAATAAATGATTTAATTATAAAGAACATATATTTATAAATGTAATACAATAAGAATACAATAGGTATACTAGAATAAGAAATAAATAAATAATCAAATTTTATGAAAGAGAAAAAACAAATTATTATAGAAAGTAGTAATAAATAAAGAGAAACTAAATAAAAACTATCATTACAATTTAAAAATAATATAATAAAAATAAATATAAGAATAGGAGGGAAAACAAAAATAACAATAATTACAGAAAATGTAATTCACAATTATTGTAAGTTATTCTCATTCCTATGATACCATAATAATAAATATAAATATAAAAACAAGAAAACATAAAAATGTTAATGGATTTAATTTTGCCAAGTTGAAATCCAAGAATATAAAATCAACAAGTATCGAACAACCTATAAAAGATATCGATACTAGATATCAATCTGTTTTAAAGTATCTATTTGATAACTATTGGATATCCATAAGCAGCCCATCTCAAGTAGACACATAACTGGACTGAAAACATACTGAGAACATCTGCTCGAGAGAGGGAGGGGTAAAGTGTCTGAGAAAATTGTGTTTCTGGTGAGACAAGTCTAAAGGAGAGAGGCTGTCCCTCGTTATAAGTGCCAGTTAAATGTGTAATGTTTAGCTAAAGTGGTGGGAGAGGGCGAAAAGTAACAACATTGGAACTGTTATTGTCCTATTTCGGTTCGGATCAGCGGCTTTTATGTTGGGATAAAAGTTCTCATTGCAGAAGAGTGGTCCCGTTTGAAGACTCAAAACGCATCTCCAACTGTAATAAAATTAAAAAAACAAAAAAAAAACGGAAATATTTGTAATTTTGAAAGTAGATGGAAAATCTAAGTTGCGGCACAGTGAAGCGGTGGGGTGTTAACACAGTATCTGTATAAATAAAATGGAAATTCTATCTGTTCGTTCGTGTGTAACGTAAAAACGGCTGCACATGTCCTGAAGCTTTTAGGATGTTTTCGGAACGGTTCAAACTCAAAGTGCACTAAATAAAGGGACAACTTTCATTTCAAGATCTTTAGTTCTATAGCAATAATGAGTCACACATCATTTTGGAGGTCTCAATTAGTCCATTATGAAAACATAAACATAGTTTTACTGAGCACACAAAAAGTGTGTATGTGATGGGATTGTTGTGAGCGCACTACCTCAAACACTATTGTGGCTGTGAACTTGAAATTTGGTATGTAGGGGTCGGATGTGCTATCTTAAATTTGATTAGATTTTGGCTGAAATCGGATGAAAATGGCGACCACTTTCCTCTGGGGCCTAAGTACATTTTACAAGATACCGCTTGTGTTTATGTCCTAATCAAAAATCTTTCATAATATAAATTATGGAGAAACTTTAAATACATACCTACTTTACGTGAAACACAATTTTTCGCAGGTGGTTCGTTTTTCGAGATACTCTTACATGCCAAAAACGGTTCTGAAATGTAGTTTTGAAACACATATTTTTAGACGTTTCCTTGATTCACCCGACAACGGTTAGTCCTTTCGTAAAATAGGTTCTTACCAAAAATATTCCTTATTAAATTTAATAAAATGAGATTTGAGGTAGTTTTATTATTGCTAGTTGAAAAATTCTAAAAAAGAAAAAAAAGTTAAATATCTGATGTTATAACACTTTTACTGATCACTCCCCCTCCCCCTCCCCCTCCCCAAAATCACTTCTTACTGGTATTACTGGGTATAAACAAGTAAGTCCCACCCAGTATTACGCTGTACAATGAAACAAAAAATACCGCTGACGCAAACTCATCACTTTCATATAACCAGTAATGCCAGTACGCAATGATTTTGAGAAGGGGGAGGGGGAGAGAGTGTGATCTGTAAAAGCGTAGTTGGTATAAGAAAGTATTATAATGGCCATACTTTTTCCTTTATGTATACATTTTTTATTTCGTCTTTTAATTAAGTAGATGTGTTATAAGGATGTTATCCTTAAGTAGGGAATAAGCAACACAATATAGTTGCAAGTCAAACACGTAACTACATTTTTCCGAACATACGCACAACAGTACATGTATTGTCAATAATACATAACAAGATGTATGACAAGTTTTGGAGCTGTTCGGTCGAAAATTCAACGTTGAATTCGAATTAAACAGAAAAAAGTAGGTCACTTCTATGGTATTGTACTTTCTGAGCTCCAGTTCACTTTGTTTGTGTGAACCTTCCCTGGCTTCTATGTTGCCTAAACGAGAGTTAGAGTTAATATTGGACAAATAACTTGTCTTTCTTAAATACATTCACAGTAAGACCGTGCAAACTGACGCTGAGTTTGTTAATTAAAGACACATTTTTATCCTCTTTACTTTATTCTATTTTTAATTGTTTTGTTTTAAATGAGAATTGTCATTTATATGAATAAAGCCCAGACTTTGTCTCCCTGTCTGTCTTTTGTTGTCTAATAACTCAAAAACGGTTTATTGTATATTCATGGTATTTGTAGGGTATTTCTTGGATGGCCCAACTTAGGGTACCTACCTACATACAGACTATGAGGCATCTCAAGATTTTGGAGGGGGGGATTGACGGGATTCAAAGTTACTTCAAGAGATTCGAACCCATTATTGCCGATGCGTACATAAATGTATTTTCACGATTTCGTTTCTGATATGTTAATGCATATTTTAATTATAAACTGCCAGTCAAATTGGGTGATAGAGGAGTTGGTCTATAAGTAGATTCGGCCGTGCCCCCATCGTCCCTTCATGTTTTATCAGCTATCCTTCTGACTATTTCCAGGTAACCGCTCGGAATTGTTTATTTCCCCCGCTATATAAAGTAGGTATAGGGGAAATCATGTAATCGGTCAGGAATTCAATAATAAGTTTTCCACGAAATTTCATGTTTCCCGACCTCCAGATTCAAAAAATGGAAAGTAAAAATATTTGTCTTTCTGAGTTTCTGTTTGCTGGTGTGTGTGTGTGTGCGCGCGTGTGTGTGTGCGCGCGTGTGTGTGTGCGTGCGTTTGTGAACATGATAACTCCCACATGTTTGCAGCTGGGGCTGAGACAAACAAGGAACTAGAACACAACCAATACAACACTAACGATTGACTCGAATAAGTTTCAAATAACGGAGATGGGAGATGCTGTGCGTAGAATCAGACAATCACCGTTCTGTAAATATTTGGGTGGTTCTCACTGAATAGCCCCTGTTATTGATGCTAGCCACTCACCCTCTCTCCCCCATTTCTTATCTCTCACATATTACTTTTTCCTATTATGAAGCCATTCACATTTTCTTCATGTAAATATGAGAAAAAGTCGTCGGTGAATCACCCGCATTGTACTTCCCCAGCGAGAGTTAAATCCACTATGTTTTCGCTCTTCCTCCGAAACAAATCCATGGATTTGGTGGACTATTGAAAGGTGTCTTACTGAGGGACTTGTATATCCTCACTACATGCGTTAGATCGGGAGCCAATATGGCAGGTGGCATCCTTGTACCTACCTTCAGTACCTCAATCAAAACGGTGAAACCCGCTAACACGTCTTTAAATTTCTTCGAAGAAATATATTTCATTTTTTCAGCCGATCTTTTTAGATCATTGTTATATTACATACATATACGGATTGAATGTTTGATTTGCTAAATAAATCTTTTTAATAGCTTAGAAATTTTATTTTATTTCACTATAAAACAAGCTGGCTATGAGCTAAGGGGATGATTTTATGGTATTTATGATGATTTTATTGTAATTTATGAAATATTTGTGTCCATTGCATATATTTTGTTTTGCTATGCGCCCCATGTTTGAAATTCTTGTGTATCTGCAGCACGGACTTGATAACCATGAAGAGACTATCAGTTAGTTAATGTAACTCACGCCCGGGCTTTAACTACGAGGTCATATCGCCCACTACCAGAGACCTCTTTCGTCACGACGAAGTTTATTCACCTAGGCTAGGGGGTCTTTAACGAGTACCTGACGTAGCACAGGCTCGGGACCATCGGCTAAAGTCCCATCCGAAGGACTGCGTGCTCAAGGTTTTTTGACCTCCCAGAAAATAAAGCTAAGGGCCTCTGCCGGGTTTCGAACCCGCGACCTTCAGTAGGCAAGCAGGCTACCTCTCAGGATAACTCGGCACCATCGAGAGAAACGATTAGTACAAAGTTTGTTTCAAGGATAATCAAAATTATAGTGATTTTAAGTGACGATGTAACAGTAGAGCTTCATGCGTAACTTAATTCACCAAATTTATTTTGAAGAAAGTACTTTTCGCATTCCATTTCGCGTAATGACAAAATCCATGATACCTATATCCTTGAAATTTACTACTTTATTTTAGACAGATTTAGAAAAATTGAGTTTATAAAAATAATGGGAGAGATATGATTAAAATAAAGAGGAGCAAGCGCAGACAAAAAGTGACTACGTGATTGCTACAAGAGTGATGAGTGAATCACAGTGATTACCCCCTCCCTCGGTCACAGAACACCGAGCCTAGACTGTTGAGAGACTGCCCTGGTGCAATCTATTGGTGTCCTCATTAACTAACTTCTCTTACCACTTTGGTGCACATTTGCGAGATGAGACGACCTCCAGCGGTAGTATCTGGAAACTTGGCAGGCGGCGTAACAAATATTTTTTAAATAAATAAAACAAACTTATTTTTTGAAATATTGTCTATTCCACTAAAGATATATATACATATATAACTACCGGTTTCGGCTTTATACCATCGTCAGGTCTAGTTATGAACTAAGTCAGTTTGCAGAGAGCGACCCTTCAAATACATCTCAGGTCAAAGGGTGCTATTAAAACTTGGGAGTCCCCCGGCTGTACCGTTAGCTAACTCATGAAATATTTCTTAATAAAACCTAGTTCTAAATTTACTTAGAACAATATCACTAGACTAATCGTGGAAAAATAACAAATAAATAAGTACAAATACAAGTAAATAATAAAAATAGAAATAAAATTAATAATAATGTTAAGATTTTATATTTTTTATTTTTTTTATATCCCATATTTAAATATTTTTTATATCCCAGATTCACTAGCAAACGGGACAGTTTAAACATTACTTAATGGTTTTAATAATTTATGGCAGTGATTTTACGTTATGTTACATTCTTGTGTAATAATGTTTATTACATATCTTTTGAAAGTATAAAATACTAACTGTTTGTTATGCATTACGAATTGTGTTTTCAGAAATCGAATTGTGAAACAGAAAAAACTTCAGTTTTCTTATGAAGGTGCATTATAATGCAGAAAAGGCCATTCGGTCACCAGACATCAGTAAATAACTTTTTTTATTAACAACATTAATATTTCGCCAATTCAGGCACCATCATGTTTGTAATGTCTTCACATGTTTGTATAAAGTACAGCACAATTTTCGTAAATTCATTTTTTTGATTAAGGTATTGTACCCAGCCTCCATATTTGTAGATTTTACTGGCCATCTACTTGTAGTTTAAGGAACATGTCGATAGGGAGAGACCGTTCAGGTTTCTTTAAGTTAGTACGCTGCACTATTTTAAGCTCTCGATCTGTTAACAACAATTAGCCGAGATCCCGTTTCTGTTAGTCTATCAGCCATTTTCATTCTAACATTACACTAACAAGATGTTTTAGAATGATAACATTTCCAGTTAACATTATCTAGTCTTAGAAAATATAACTAAGAGCCTTAAAATTAATCACTCACCCAGCAGGTTAATAATGTTATGTAATATTTGGTTCAAAACCTTTTTTTTTTCAACGCTCACCCTTAGTGGGGCGGCTTAACACATAAACTCTAATAACTGCCGAAAGAATGAATGTATCGACACGAAATTTTATATGATTGACCTGCACTCCATAAGGACAGCACCTATCAATTTTCAGCGATATTGGTCGAAGTGAAGGGAAGTTGAGGGGAGGGGGCTCAATTCAAATCCCTAATAACTACTGTGAGCTTCTTAAAAGTTTCCATAACTGAATCATTTACTCATCTGCTATATTCTTATCAAATATACGTTTTGAAACTGGAGAAGTGTTTGTGAAATCCCTCTCTGGTCCCCGACGTCTCATTGTCAGTGAAGGGCGGTCCATTGAAAGACCACACCAAAGCTTACCTTTTTTACCGGAGACTTACCGCAATGAATGATAAAATATTCACACAAAAAAAGGGTGTTGCTTCTTGCCTATTCAGTCCAACTGGAGAAGTTCTCTGGAGTTCCATGAAATACAACACGCAAAGAATGTATTATATAGCAATGTGCAACTTAAATGTACATTCATAGTAAAGGTTTGTTTAGATATACTAATTGGATTGGTGTGGACGCCTAGGGACCTAAGCATTCAATGCTCTTATCCCTTCCCTGTTCTCTCTACTTTGTGAGTACTAAATATTTCCTCCCCAGGCTTAGTTACCTAGGTTAGAGGTCTTTTAGCAAGCACCTGATACTTCACAATCTCGGGACTTAAGTTCCCCTCAGAAGGATGGCTTGCTCAATTTTTTGTTATCTCCCAGATAAAAAACCTACGGGTCCCAGCCAGGTTTGAACTCGCGATCTTGAGCTCAATCGGCAAGCACGCAACCTCTGGGCTACCGGCGCCCTCAAAGGTGTTTATTTAACTTAAAATTATTCAATACAGTTAACATCCAGAATATGAGAAACATATTTCTAAGAATATATATTTTTAAATATATTTCTTCCTCGCATATCATTTCTGAGAGTCAAAAAATGGTCACATGCTTGATTCAAGAACCACTGAACTGATTTTTCTGAAACTTGGTATGGATTTTTATGAAGTTCGGTTTCTTATTTAGATGAACACAAAGACAGAGAGGAAATTTGTTTTAGTTTTTGAAATGAGAAGATCAGAAAACATGAAATTCAGGTGAAACTCAACATAGAATTTCTGACCGATTACATAACTACCCCTATACCTCGTACAGCTGGGGAGTGAAAGAAAAGAAAGGGAATGAAGTGAAATAAGTTAATGTAATGTAGCTGCATTATGGGTAATTAAAAAAGTACTTGAGCTAAATACTAAGTATTGTATTACCGCTGGCTCTTTTTTAGAATTAGAAAATACAATTAAACAGTCTCAAAAAATATATTGCGGGGCCTTACAAATGGAAATATATCTCATTTCCTATCTCTCACGTTAATGTAATTTCTTTTTTTTAAAGATGATAATTTGGTTTGTGTTGGGTCATTGACTTTCTGAGATGGGCCATCTGCAGGTAGCCACCCGCTTTCTTTCAATGTTGTCCTTCCTACAACAGAAGAAAATATGGGATAAAGGTTTATTCATCAGGATTTCTCTCATTCACCATTATCATGAAACCTTAACCGAAAAATACTTGAATCCTCAAAATTGCATATTTTTTTTATAGTTATATTGTTACAGTCCACTTGTGACAATAAATAATCCACACTACAGTGAGTAATTATTTATTCACTATTTTCCAAAAATGTTCGCTTAATGACTTGACCCAGCCAGTCTTAGAGAAAACTTGTAAGAGTCTAATTGTGAAGGGAAAACATACAACTGTCTTTATATTCCTCTTAATTATATTTATCATAATTTTTATTAAAATAAAGAATAGGGTGGGTCGAAATTTTGGACTTTATTAGAAGTTTTTGTCATCGTACTTTTAGCCCCCACAAGAGGCTTGAAAACAGCTATTTTTTGACATTTTTCATGTAAAAATGGTATGTTATGATTTTTAAAAAATTCACGTGTGTGGCAAATGAAAGGTCAGTCAAAAACCTTTCAAAATAATGTATAATACTATATTACTTGATAAAAGTAAAAAAACTACGAAAATATGAAATATCTGTTTATTACTGTTTTTTTCTCACAGTGACCAAATTATTGCGATTATTCAAATAAACTCACGTTTTTTCCAACAAATCTTTAAGGTTTTTTACTTTTCTAATATTTAAGTCAATCTAACAATAACAAACACGAACCGGTAATTATTTTTACTTGAATTTCATCGACGAAACTATATGAATTAGTTTTAATTCAATTGAATTATTAACTTTCTTGAAGTTGATCAGCTGTCAACATGACGCGCATGCGCATGCCCCTGCGCTCTAATGCCCTTCCAGCTCTCGCGGCTAGGTCAAAACCAATGAAATGACAACAATTATTCAACAACAATATTAGATACTTTTGTTGTGTATAATGTTTTTCAACCGTGGTTTCTGAATAAAAGGAATATTTTTGACTTGTACATGACAGCTTTGTTACAATTTCATTTGCCACACACGTGAATTTTTTTTAATCATATACCATTTTTACATGAAAAATGTCAAAAATATCAAAAAATAGCTGTTTTCAAGCCTCTTGTGGGGGCTAAAAGTACGATGACAAAAACTTCTAATAAAGTCCAAAAATTTTTTTTTTCAACAAACTTTTTAAATTTCGTATAGGCTCAAAATTTTCCGGATTTCGACCCACCCTAAAGAATGTATCTACTTAAATGTATCTATTTATTAGTATTATTATTTTTGTACTCATATATTTTCTAGTACCTATTTGTTTATTAATGTTTTATTCATTTCTACTTATTTTTTTAATAGTATTGTTATTATGTATCCAATTTATAAGCTATCTTAATGTATACATTGTTATCACGTATTTGTAGGATACTATGGGAATAGCTATTACCATGTATTGGTATAACGGAAATAAATATTATCATTATTTGAATATATTTATTTTCTGAACCCCAGAACATCCTATGAATTATCATTGGTCGGAATTTAGCTAAACTGGAACTGTCCGCAAGTTACATACACCTGTGATAACTAGATCTAAAACAATCTACTTCTATGTTGAGAAATGCGGACTTATTGTGGAATTTTATAAACCGACTTGGTTTTTTTTTTAAAACCAACCTACTATAGATGTTTTAATTTTTTAGGTTTTAGGCTTGCAGCCCAAATCGTCTATAGAAGAAATATATTTTAAATAAAGTGAAAAAAAATAACTGGAACTGCTAGTTATTATGCATTATTAATACGTGTAAAATTTGTATTTTGAATGAGGAAATATAGAACTAGTGTGATTTTGAGAGGTCCGACTGGAGTTGCGCCCCTAGGTAGGTACCTCATCTGATCCACCTCACACTCCTCTCCACTCCATGTTTACTACCGTCTTCTATACACCCCCTCCACCAGGTCCACTTACTTTCTTTTTACGACCCCCTCCCCCCCCCCCCCCCCCCTCTTTACCGTTTTCAGTTTAGGCTACTTTCATCAATGTCCACTAATGGCTTCCTTCCTGGATCCACTACTGGTTATTTTACTTGGCCAGCTATAAAAGTATGGGAGGAATGAAATTGATCAGAAATTCCATGTTGTTTTCACCAGAATTTCATGAAAATGAATTAATATGTGTCGTTCTCACGGGGGTCTGGATACACATATAAAATTCCGTGTCGGTATATTCACTCTAGGGGCCATTCATAAATTACGTGAGGCTTTTTTAAAGCTAATTTGACATCCCCCCCCCCCCCCTCTCTATTGTAAGAGGTTAGGTTTTATGACTCATGCCCGGGCTTTAACTACGAGGTCATATCGCCTACTACCAGAGCGCTCTTTCGTCACTCTGGTGGACATGAGCCCGACTCTACTGTGGGAGTCCTAAATTTTGCCCACCCTAAATTTTTTATTCATCTAGGGTAGGGGTTTTTAACGAGTACCTGACATCGTACAGGCTCGGGACCATCGCTTAACGTCCCATCCGAAGGACGGCGTGCTTAAGTTTATTTTACCTCCAAGATAAAATAAACTAAGGGCCTCGGTCGGGCTACGAACCCACTACCTTGAGCTCAGAAGTCAAGCACGCATACCACTGAGCTACCGGCGCCCTCTATTGTAAGATATCATAAGATTTCAACAGAATTATTATTTTCATTTTTGGAATAGGAAATCTCCCTCCAAAAAATCGTAGCCTTGCGTAATCTGGGAATGAGAGTCTAACCTTACAATAAAAGGAAAGTAATCCCTTTATCATAAATAAGAAACGGAACCTGCTGTTGTACCTTCTACATTTTCACTTGTGCTAATTAATAATCTGTTGTAATATTTGCAATGTAGTTCTCTTATTACCTTCCATATGAAGATAATCTGCAAAGTTATTTATTTATATTATTATGAAACATTGATCCACCCGTTTCACTAGCGGGACGATTAGACCTCCCTCCAAAAAATACAGTAGAGCATCGACTATCCGAACGTCAGTTATCCGAACACTCAATTATCCGAACCTGACTTCATGAAAAAAAAATCAAATTAGTTTTTCCATGAAATCCATGAGGGAAGCCTAATTAATTCTTAGAAAGAGCTTTGTTAGCTGTATAAGGGATATCAGTTTTTCGATTAATTCAGTTTAACGGGGCAGACAGTCAATATTTGTTTACTAACAACTAACATTTATGTCTATGTACCTATGTAATTTGTTCATTGGATTTTTTCGTCGGTTACCAATCAATGCTCTCAGTTTCAAATCATTCATTGTGAGCTCTACATTGAGTGGTCACAGATTTTAAGTAAAACTTACAACATGTCGGCAAAAAGGAAGCGAGTAGTGCTTTCATTAAAAGATAAAATGGAAATTATTATGCGGCTGAAGAAAGGTGAAACGGGTCAGGCATTAGCTATCAAATTCGGTGTTGGTAAATCAACGATAACGGGAATTAGAAATAATTCTGTTTCAATCACTAGGTATGCACTTAATCCTGACAGTGATAAGGGCAGTTCATAATGTAAAACTATGAAAAAAAACGAAATCCGAATTGTAAGATGCTGCATTCACTTGGTTTTTGCAAAAACGGGCTTCTGGGCAGCCCATATCTGGGTCCATTTTGTGTGAAAAAGCAGTGGAATTAAACATGAAGCTTGGTGTGACTCTTCATTCATCGCAAGTTCTGGGTGGCTGAAGAAATTGCTAGATGCTCTACTGTATATACATAAATCCTGGCTACGTTCTTGTCTTGAGGATCGCTAAATCTACCCACCCCTACTCTCCGCAGGTCTCTGATTCACAGATGCAAACATTTTATTATAGATACAAACATTTTTCTCTAAAACAAGTAGTGCCAGAACGCTTCATTAGGATTATTTAATTATACGAAAATCAGTTTAATATTGTTAGACTTTCTTGTAAGTATCGATGAAAGTATCGATTAATCAATGTCTGCAGTTTATAATCAGTGAAGAAGCTCTGTTCATATAAAATAGTCTGCTATTAATTCCCAAGAAATATGTTTGTAAAACCAGTTGGTGTAAGTGCAATTTCCCTTTTTGTTTCTTAAAATATTATATTATTTTGATTTTGTTGTGCAGTTCAATGTAATAAGAATATTCAGAGTCCATTCAAACTCAAAAGATTGGTGTGCCAAGGATAACAGACGAACATCTGCATCCGAAAACTCAGAATGAGATGAAAGTCAAATTAGCAGCCCAGTTATGCATATATTGTTGAAAATTCTAGATTGAAATATCTCTTCTAGGTGACATAACCTCCCCTGTGGACAAGTGAAACGTGGATCATGATGTACCTTGGAGAGCTTTCTTCCCTGTATTCAACTACAGAGTACAGCAATTGACAGCTTTATGCGGTTTGGCTTAATAGTTTTTGATATAACTTTTTATTCGATTTTTTTTTATCTAAAAAATATTTACAATATAAATTTGCTTGCTATTATGAAAATATGAATTCATCTCGTTACCTAACTTAGGAACATGAGAAAACATAAATGCATGCGCATTGCTGGATATTTTTCTCATCTTTTGTAAAGTTTACAGAAGAACTACAAGCTGCAGCCATTGTTAAGGTCCTGAAGACCCAGAAGGCTATTTAGGGAAGCGATCCTCTATTTCAATTGGGAATGAGAACAGCCGTTTAGGTTTTTCGGATGATTGCATCCAAAAAGTGAGTGCGGGGGAAATAAAACATTTAACTAGATTGTAGCTTTTTATTAATTTAGTCATTGTATTATTAATATTTAATATAATATATTATTATTAATACAGTTTTCTGTTCACAGATAAAGAGCTGATTATTTCTGAAGATGAGAACATCTTCCCGCAATGTGCAAACCCTACCCTATTGTCCCATCAAGTCAGCTTGGATGGATTAGGACCCTAAATGGGTTCAACGTGTTGTGGGGTCCTCTAAGGGAGTCACTTCCTTATCGTAAGTACCTAGAAACCAGGAGACTAAACCAAGACCCTTTAGTAAATTTGTTTGGGCTATTTCGGTTTCATTGTGGTTGCTGTGTTAACCCAAGTGCTACACTGTTTGTTTCTGCCCTTAAAACGCCAATAGTAAATGGTCTTACAGACCGTGACCAAAGGAACACCAATCTTGGCCTCAAGATGACCCTCTCCTTTGTTGAACATCCTGACAACATCTTACCTGGGGTCAACTTGATGTGTACAAAGGGATGTTCCTTATGTGACTCATTGGAGGTACATCATTGTACAGCCAACTTGCCTGAGGAATTGCTTGGGGTTCGGGGCTTGGTTGTTGAATACATGAGTGGCTTTGTAGCCTAGAGATGTTTAGAAGGTAATAGTTGCAATTCTTCATTGAGATCTAACAAGAGGGAGTGTGATGATTTGGGACTTGCTGTAGTACCAAGGCCTACACCATGTTACTATCGCTCCCATAATGAAGGAAATGGAAAGAAATTTTATTATTCTGGCACCGAGAATAATAAGAATAAATACGTACAGTCAAAAAGAAAAGGAAACAAGGAAATAAAGTATCAGTGAATATATAAATATTTGTGTACCATATAATTCAGCACTAGTAACTTTCAATTATTGTTTTTTTATCGGAGAAGAACGTTTTGCGTTGCATTTCATTTTTGATTTTGTATTATTATCCATCACTAAAATTTGTTGTAGTAGAAAAACGTTGTTTGTTGCACAAAGGACGTAGTTGTCACCTTGTTCTGCGAAAACCAGAAAATTATTTTCCGGGCAATCATTTAATTGTATAAGTTGTTCTTTTATTTATTTCAACTAGTTGAACTACAATAAGTTATTTCAAAAGCTAATTAATGTACTTAGAACAATGCTTTTTTTCTCCCTGATTGTTGTTATTGTTATTGATGTGTCTTATTAACCCTTTGTGGCTGGATGTGGTGCACAAACTGAGTCTCGTTACACAACTCCAACATGAATCCAACATTTGTGTTTTCAGCTCGCCTTCATCCCATGGAAAGGATAATGTTTTTAAAATTAGAAATTAAAAATGTAAATTTAGTCTGTACAATTATGGGTCCATTGTCCTCCCAATCTTCTCTATTCGAGATTTGAATCTTGTATCTTCTTTCAAAGTTGTATATTTTCTGTATAAAACCTGTTCTATACCCGAAGACGGAGTTCTCGCTGATCATTTTAGGATTGATCTCAGTGTCTTTTGTCCCTTCTCTCTCGCTTCGATCTAGTGTCTTATCAGTCTGTAGTCAGGGGAGCATTATCGCACTAGAATAGAATAGAATAGAATGTTTTTTATTAAAAGAAGAAAAATAACATCATTCCAAGAAATATACAAAGAAAAAAAAACACTTAGACTATAGCCATTTAGGCCGTCAGTCGAAGTTGGCATTACAGATATTTGATAATGAAGAACAAAAAATATTAGCTTATATAAATAAACGAAGAGAATAAATAATCATCGTTAAATTCTTTAAAAAATATGTAAACATAAAACATACAAAAATAATAATGCGAATAATGAGAGAATAAAATAAAGACATGTATTAAGGCTGAAAACGAAATAAGATATACATGCGTGGATGGTAATATAATATAAAACTACAAATAAAAATACAATCAAAAAATAAAGAGTTTGGTGGCCAGAAACCAAATAGAACTAACTAAACAACATGGCGGGTAAATGGTAATAATGATTATCAATAATTGATAGAGATTGATACCAACTCTCTTCCCGTGACATTCTCGCACGTGCCGAGAACCAGTATAAAAACTTCCCCAATTTATCATGATTGGCCCGTGATGGTAGTTCACCTTTAAGCTACTAGGTGGAACTACCATCACGCCACTGTCCCCAAATCTTTTAGGCCCCTGGCGAGCGCGGGTTCTGTCCGGGGCTGTTGAGCGGTTGGGAATCCGTGCTATAGGGCCCCTAGGGTCAGCTGACGCCTGACCCTACCCCTGATCGGCTCCCGCTCCCTCAGCAGCTCTGTATTAAGGGGCCGCTAGTTGGAACTTTTGATACCATTGGTCCAACTAGTGTGCCCTGCCCAGCTCGCTCGGGGTTCGACATATATCCAAGAAAATCAGAAGCAGAGTGCAGAGGACAACGCCAGTTGAAGTAAACCAGTCTCCTTCTATCCTATCCAGCTGTGAAGCCAAGGGTCATCTCAACATCCCTCCACGCCTTCCGGGGTATTTTTGGGCGGCCGGCTCTGCTGGCCAGTACATCACTCTACATCCCCCTCCGACATCAAGATATATTGGAGGGTTCAGAGCACAAGTGAACCAAGTCCATCACATTTGATTCCGAGCAATTGGCTCTCAAAGTTTTTTTTTCATAATCAATTCTGAGGTGCACCGTAGTAATAAATGTCATTATAGCTGAAACGGTTGTCCTTTCATTAAATAAACTGTCAACTAAAACAATCAGAATAATGGGTTTATGGACTTGGTTCACTAGCGCTCTGAAATAAATGAAAAACTGGGGCCAAGGACTTGATTCAAGCTGATATCCTGCGGCGTTAAAATGAACTAAGGACTTGGTTCACTGTAGCACTGAAAGATATTACTTTTACGCCTATTTAGCACGAAAAACCTCACAAAGTGAAAAAAATGTACTTGGTTCACTTGTGCACTGACCCCTCCAATTATCGCACTATGATACAAGTTTGGGATGTCAATCCCCATGTTCTAATGATAGCTCTTCGACATTGACACAAAGATCGAATAGCCTCCTCACATTTGTCCTCTTTGTTCAAGTTACGTTTAGTGTCCAGCGTTACTCCCAGATACTTTCCCAGTTATCATTAACCTGCCAAATATAAGTGGTAACGTATGATTTTCTCTGTTCCTTCTGTTTGTACACAGCACTAGGTCCGTTTTGTTCGGTTTGTTTTTGTCTATACACGACCTCATCAATAGTCTAGTGTTGTTTCCTCGCTGAGTCTGCTAATATCTTCCTGCCAGCAAGTGAACACCAATAACACCATAAAATCCCTTCGAGTTTAGATAATAAAATAGATCATCTAATACAAAGCACGAGAGCTTCAGAGGCAGAACTCGAAAGGGTTAAAATTAAAATTGAAGTATATTAGATAAATATTTATATATTACTTTATATTGAATTTATATATAAAAATAATGATTAAAACAAGAATTATAAAACGTTTTTATTCTATAAAATACATCACAATTTTTTAATACACTTTTATAAGAACCAAAATTGAAAAAAAAAAACTGTTTAAATTATAATAACGCCGTGTAGGTACATTGAGGTGCTGAAACTTGCTACCTCTGTTAGAGCCTCAAGTCTCCTTTCTATACAATCACCCAGCCGTTAGGTTCGCTAATTCTCCCAACGTAAAGTTACTAAAATAATAGAATGATCAATACTGTAACAACTTACTTATTTTAAATCTGTAAATATTTTAAGGCCATTTTCAGAAGGTTAGGGCCTGTGTAGGAGGAGCAATAACTAAGTGTAGTGGGAAGGATAAGAGAGTACTCTCGAAAAGCCATTTTTTTTTGTTTAGAACAATAAATACCAAGGAGGGTATTAAGGGAAGAAATGGGGGGGGGGGGGGGGGGGGGGCTTATTCATAAAATATTTATGAATGCTTGGTTGACCTTGCTCTGAGGCTAACAGCCCACAGTGGTTCACCGCATATCACCTGAGCCAGGTGAAAGCCGCAACTAACTGGCCTTTCCGCCTGAAGCTTCATATTTTAGGTTTTTTTAATCAATTTTTTTGTCATACTATCAATCTTCATGAAACCTTGCCAGCCATTAGCTTCTATGCATTCTAAGAAGAAAAAAAATTAGATTAAAAAATGTTATCATTTATCCGTATCGCCAATTTTATCGCGCTTATAGTATATCATATTCGAAACCCTTAGGTTTTCTTTTATCTAGGAGGTCAAAAAACCTTGAGCTTGTCGTTGTTCTGGTGGGACGTTAAACTGTCAGGTGCTGGTTAAAGATACCTATCTTGGCTGAATAAAGAGTTGGCAAAATGTAGGTCTTCCATAGAGACGGGCTCATGTCCACCTGAGCGAATAAAGAGCGCTCTGGTAGTAGGCGATATGACCTTGTAGGAAAAGTTCGGTCATGAGCCACAATAACTATACATTTACTATATATTCATCAGAAGTATTTTTATCATGATCCGTCCGAATGCAAACTTTTTGATATATTTATATGTTACACCCTTTGAAAGGTTTATAATCTGTAAGGGGAGGTACACCTGGGGGGTGGGTACCTTAGAGTTACACCTAGAGAGGTACACCGATGAGGTATATTAGGTAATTTAATATTGTATTTTTTTTCTAGATTTTTAATTTCAAAGGATTATGATAATAATAGTATTACTTGTGATGAACAATAAGTACCTCTGTGCGCAATAAAATTGGAAATACGATTATCGGCTACATTGTTTTTTTAAATATTAATATTTTTTTTAGAAAGCATGAACTTTTGGAAGGTCACTTATAAAGTGATGTTCAAAAAAAAAAAAAAAAAATGAGCCAAATCTATGCGAAAGGCCAATTTCTCCCTACTTGACTAAGGCATGTGCCCTATTCTTCCCATCCCCCCTCCAACCAAATTTCTAATGGATGTCAAAAACACAAAAGCTCATTCATGGCAGGTAAAAAAATGAATTTCCTCAGAGACATTTAAAATTTATAGTCAGCAATTATTTTAGAGATGTTCATTTATCATCAGGTTGGCATTCATGGTACCTAATATTATTCATCGTTGATGATAATCGATAACCGGGCAGTTTTGAACCAACTTGGTGGAGGAGGGGGGGGGGGGGGATTTCAGTATTGATGGGTAAGTATCGATTCAGTCAATAATGTTTGATATTTTCATTATTGACCTTAAGGTGACAATATTTGAATAATAACGTTACAAAACAATGTATAGTTCTGTAGATTTTACAAAAGCTAACCAACTAAAGTTTTAAACATATTTTTATTCACTACAACGAAGAAGAACCAACTCATTATCAAGAATGTACACTCATGGTTATTTTTTTATATTATATGTTTTTGAAATTATTTACAAATAAATGAACCTATCGATTTAATTATTTGAAAATTAAAAATAATTAGACAAATAAATAAAACATGTGGGGCGCAGTTCTATATAATACAGTGAAGTGATTTTGTGTTGTGATAATTCAATAGTTCAAAATAATTTTTTGTTAACTTAATTATCATTATATAACAAACATTTCATTATGTATTCATTTCATGTGAAACATGTAGTACATAAGTACAGGATACATTCTGAATGTTCAGTTTCTTATACCTTTAATATAAGGAAAGTTTTAATCGTATACGTTCTTGTGTGTCGTATACGTACTTGGAGCTACAGTACTCTAAAAAGGTTGGTGTGCATCGTATATATGAAGGAGGTTTTATGAAGGCGAAGCTTGAAAGGTTTCCAGAAGGATTGGGAGGAGACCATGAGCGGAAGAGTGAGATATGAGTGGGACTGGCACGTAGGGCAGTTTGGACGAATGTTCTCTTCTGGAGGCGGAGAGTGGACTGATAAAGAGGTGTGTGGTGCAGTCGGATCTGTACCAAAAAAAATTTTAGTATGCGATATGACCTCGTAGATAATAGAGTATATATGGTCGTGTCAACTGTGAAGTATCGAATGTGAAAATCATTACTTTTCAGGAGGCACAATCAACTCATTCAAAGCTATCTATGAGATCAGCGTTTTTTAAATATTTTAACATTTTCCCATTGATTTAATGTGCAATTGATTGTACTTTTAAAGGCTGCTAATAGTATTTTATCAATAATTGTTATTAATTAACAAAAAAGCACATTCGATACTTTGCTTCATACCAGTGATCCACTTATTGAATGTTCGATAGTTTATGCCTAAAATTTTGGGAAAAAGGTTTCTGGTTTGTCCTTTTAAATAGGTTACAATAAACCAGTTGGCTTTGGAAAATATTTTATTTTCATAATAATTATTGAAAAATTTATTATAAATTCAAAAAAATCAATTTTTCCAGTTAATTGAATAACTAAACTTAAAAACAAAATTGAAAAATAATACAATTAAAAAACAAAAATGAAAATGTTTTAAACAGGCTTAAAAGAAGGGCATAACGTTGTTCGCTGGGGTTTAGATTTGTAGACGATCTTGGACCCACAGAGCCCTCGAAAAGTCATCGGTAAATCACCGGAAATGTACTTCCCCAGTTGGAATTATTTGTAATCAACTAAGTTATTCAACCCTCATATCAAATATTGTGTCCATAATACAAGCAGTTATTCGGACTTTTGAGTTGAACCCCCTTCCATGAACCAGCACCTTTCTTACTGGGTCCTGCATCTACTTAAACAAAGCGTGTCGATAAGTATATGTTACTGTAAAAGGGAGTAGTGAGTTAGCAGTGAATGTGGACATGCTCCGGAGAATGTGTACCCAAGAGCTCGGGCAATATATATAATACATACATGATCTGTTCTTTACATATAATGTATCGGAAGGAATACAATTTTGACCCTCCCTTCGGTCCTTTTAGTAAAGAGTACAGGTTCTCCTGAAGTATATATTGTTTGTAACGAGAGCGAAAATCTAATTAGTAAATGTATTTCATTAGTAAAACGTCGTCTTACTCTGGCCAAGGGCTCGGGGAATTTACACAATGACCAGTGAATGTGCACATTAGCCGCTCACATCATTTACCGTAACATGAACAGATATTAGGGTTCTCGAATTGATCCCCCCAATTCTCGACCAATTTACTTAAATATCAATATGGCTGAAAACCGTCCTAATGAGTTTCTGGATACGCTTTAACACAGGACGAATGTGGCACTGACCTTGCCCCATACATCACATGGTTACCCTCCACTGGATGGGACAACATAGGACAGGACGAAGATGGAACTAACCTTGCCCCACATGGCACATGGTTACCCTCCATCCTATTAGTCTAATGGACCGACAAGTCCCTTCACCGCCGTCGTCCTGACAAGATTTGCAGCCCCCCCCCCCCCCCCCCCCCCCCCCCCTGTTCCTGTTCAACTACATTACTCAAGGATCCCAATGGAAATTAAACTATATTTTACCCAGTGACACATGATTTACGTAAAAGGGTCGCTCATTCAACTTAACCCATCTGCGCCCAGCGTCCTCAACTGAACACACTTGAGAAAACCCTTGTTTTTGGCGGTTTTTGCTTTTTTGAGTTCACCAACCTTCTTCTCCAGTCCCGTATAAAGGTCTTCTTGAGAAAACCATGTTAGTGCTGCCACGATGCCTTTCATATAATATGTTGAATTGAATGTTTTTATCTATAGAGACTCGTCTGCTCTTTAATTTCCATGTGAACAAAGCTTCTCATGCAGCCAATAGATGCTCTCAGTCATCCAGCACGTTCTCTTTACCAAACTTGTTGTCTCGAGCATTTCCGGAAAATATATTATAGCTTTATAATTTGAAATGTAGCAAATAAAGCGAAAATTGTTCTGGTCGTATTTTATATTTAAGTTAAACGATTTATTGGGTGAACGATGGCTCTCTATGCTTGTGCTCTCTCGCTCTCTCTCTCTCTATATATATATACATAAGTATCTTATCTTTTATATATATATATATATATTTAGTTCTGAACGAGAGAAAAAGTCATTCTGCCAATCGACAAAAAAAAATTTATATATATATATATATATTTTTTTTATTTATTTTTTTTTTTTTTGCCTTTATGTACGGTTCATATTAGCCATGTCAATGTGTTATATATAGTTTATTTACGACACCCATGGCCCCGGGAGGGAGTTCTATCTACGAAATAAAACCCACTCCCGGACGGGATTCGAACCCGCAAACCATGGTGAGACCATGCGACCAAATCCCTACGCTCTAGCCCGCACGGCCACCATGGCCCCCTATATATTCTTTATTTCTATTCTTTAGATTGTTCTTTTAAATAATTTCTCTCCACGTTTCAGTTGTTTAAAATTTAAGTTATGTCACTGTGGAGGTTTTGTCGCTATTGTGTACAGTGTTATGAATGAATCAATATGTGACCTGATACTAATGACCTAATGACCCTAATGGTACTCACACGAGACCCGCACTAGCTCTGATTAAATTACATTTTGGTTGGCCAGGCCCCCTCCTGTTTATTGAGTTACATTCTACATTCGATTGTGTTCAAATAAGCACGTCACCAACCTTTGTCCAGTTAGTAACTTTGGTTGATTAATAATTTATAGAAATATCTGATTGTTCAATTGACTATTGTTCTGCAAGGCCCAAGTTTGAACTGTGCTTATAAGGATGTAAAATGTCATCAATATCCTATTAACCAAAGAGCCACCCCATTCATAAGTTTATAAATTGCACCTCAACAGACAGAAAAAATAGAATATTCATAATATTCCAAGTCGGATAAGGATTTGAAATTTAAACTGGGTCTAGAAATGAGACAGGTTACCACTATCCACATTTAAGTATTAAAGAGACAGATATATTAAGTTGATCTAAACAGGATGACAGCTACAGCTGTTCAGTGTGTAGACCGGTAGTCCAATAGAAAAGAAAGTATGTATACATTACCATTTCAACTGCTCTATTCGTTCGTTCCATTGTAATAAAGTAATTTATAAAATAATTCGGTTTCAATTAAGTAATTGGTTACAAATTTACAGTTGGCATTGGGTTGGGTACAGGGCCTTTTATACCAGTTGGATTGTCTGGTTTAGCTCAGGGGTGTCGCATATTAAGTTCTTGTTTTATTTTTATTTGTTTATATTTTATCTTATTATGTTCCAGTACATGTTTGGCACTTAGAATCTCCGAATACAGCCGATCAAGGGACTTATCACCTTGTAGCTGAAGCCCGGGCATGAGTCATATAAACAACAGTTAGGTATATGCTTTATTTTATATGTTTTTTTCATAAATATCTCATCCAAAAAAGGGTTCTTATGAAAGAGCATCAGAAAATACTCAACGATAACATTTCTATTCACCATTTGAAGTAAGCACCCGTTTCGGGGCAAATGCAGTAGGAAAAGTCGCATTCAATGCACTAACAGAGCTAATTAATCAACTAAGTTTTCTCTCTCCCTCTGAAACCAAACTATCGACTTCGTTGAAAATCAATTGGAGTATTACTCAGGCACTTCCCAATTATCATATTTTTCATGTTGATATGACTCTCACATCGATAGTCTTTAGGTTGTATGTGTACACAAGTATTAGAGTTGAACCACTTCTACCGATATTGTTGAAAATCGACAGTTGTCGACTTATTGGACCGTGGATTCAAATATAACATTTTGTATCGATACATCAGAACACTATAAAACCGATCTAACTTCGCTACAATGGATCAATATTTATCGTTAAATAATAATTTCTTTCGATTCTCGATTCGTTGCGAAATATAAAGGCAATAAATAATCACACTAAAAATATTAGAGACGTTGGAAATTTAATTCTTAACACAATGTTGAATACTTGTCACATTTTCCATGTTATTATGTATGCAGGGAAGTTCATCTGTAAACTTGTTCATTATGTTATGTTCACAGTCAAGGAACGAGAGTGCAGAAGGATGGCAACATCACCACGCTCCATACAGAAGGATGGCAACATCACCCCGCTCCAGACAGAAGGATGGCAACATCACCCCAGACAGAAGAGGACATCACACATTCTCTTCCTTTGCACAATTTATAAGAAGATTCTCAAAAAAATCAGAAATAAACACTTCATAAAGTTTGAATTTTCTCAATGAAATTATGATTTAGACGTTTTTCTAAATCTGTATCAAAAATAAAGTTGTTTTTTTATTGAGATGTTTTCGTTTTTATATTCTTTACAAAAATAAATGTTTCTTTGTTCCTCAAGAATTTCATAAATTAATTACTTTTTTACTATAATTATTTTTGCATTTAGCAACCTCATTATAGGGTGAGTCGGGCTGAATGTGATACATCTTGTTCAAATATAGGTAGATACAAGAACGGATCTGGTTCACAATTTTATGAAGGATCCTACTCCATTTTCACTTCATTTGAATGCGCCCCTTCGTCGCTCTGATGGACATGACTCGACTCTACTCTGGGAGTCCTGAATGTTGCCTACCAACATGATTTGGTCAACATCCTTAAAAAGTACCTCACACCATACAAACTCGAGGCCATCCCTTAACGTTCCAGCTGAAGGACGGTGTGCTCAAGGTTGTTTCACCTACCAAATGAAAACCTAAGGGTCTCAGCCGCTCATTTTATCTTTAATACGAACAGATAAGATATTTGAGAATTAAGCCCATTGCAATACTATAATAAAAAGGATGAATATGATTTATACATGAAACAATAACAAGAATTATTCTTTTGAATTTTGGGGGGGATTCCGTTTAAAAACCAAAATCGAATTTCTGACTATTATACATTCCCATATACTTTGTAGAGCTGGGGAAGTAAATGACAGTTTATTTTAATTTTGTAGAGAATGAAAGACAAAGATGCCATAAAGGAAGGAGGCGGATGGTTGAGGGTTGTTGTTGGCTTTGTTATTCTGAGGGGATGCCGCCTCATCCATCAGCCTCTAGCTGCTTCATATCGCAGACACCTTCACAAATTTGGTATTCATACATGTGAAGGAAGGCTTAGGCCACAAATCGGGGTTAACCTACAAATTGAGGTGAGGTGCCGTATCTATTCTACATTGACGCATTTTTACTTTTTTATAACTATAATATAATGAAGTATTGTAATCGTGCGAAAAACCGAGATCGAGGTTTCAACGGATTTTAACGTTTCAAGGTCTCCTGAATATGTTTTGACTATTTTTTTTATCCTCTCGAATTGTATGAAAGCGAAAGTGTTCGTAAAATTAATTAAATCATCATTTTTTGGGGAAAATTATACCTTCAGGTACAAGTTGACAAAATTATTTCATTTCTGTAATTTAAAAAATAAATATTTACATTAATTACAAGTTAACATTTTATGACATAAATATGGACAACATAAAAGAAACATTTGTGACCAGTTAATAAATCCAATCACAGTTTTTCTTTATAACAATTAGCTTTGGTAAGTGTTGTATACACAGACTGATCTTTAACGAAACCCAAGCGGGTTTTTAATTCTTCACCAGATTGTATCGACGATCTCAAGGACAGAAAAACATTTATAACATGTTATAACAAACTTCCTTTCAAAAGGAAAACAAATTAAACTTTTGTTGAGGGTTATCGTGTGTGATAACTGGACTTAGTATCGTCAAGCAGGTTAGTAACTTTAAGTTACATGAATTTAAAAATAAGTTGAAATGTTGAATGGTTTTGAGGACGTGGTGGACTGATGATACGTATGAACTAGCAGAGATTGTACCCGAACAACAACGGTATTCTAGAAGAGGACAAAGTCTAGACACGAAACACCTCAACGACATAACCAAACAACATTGCCAGCTCATAATTCAATAATTATAAAACATAATATGTTTTATAATTCCATCTTATTATGATTGTACATCATAAGTCGTATCTTTATAATATACAAACATTTTATATACAAAGTCGGGGCCATGGTGGCCGTGCGGGCTAGAGCTTAGGGCGCTAGTCGGATGGTTTCATCATGCTTTGCGGGTTCGAATACCTTCCGGGAGTGAGTTTTATTTATTTCGTAGATAGAACTCCCTCCCGGGGACATGGGTATCGTAAATAACTAGATAACATAGTGATATGCCTAATATGTATCGTACAATAATCAAGGTCACCAATAGTATGGTGAATAAATTCTTTTTTTTTTACGACCCCCTTGTCCCAACCACCGCACATCGTACAGACAAATCCTCCACTTCCACCTCCACCTACCTCTCAGGAGCCTAAACCACAAAACTTTTAGATTGACAAAAATCGAAGTAGACCAACATAACCGCAACCTGATGCTAGTCAATGGAATGGAGGACCGACTGACCTGCATTCTTATCAAATTTATTCACCAACCTTTTTTGGATAAATCATAACAAACCTTAATCTGTAAAAGTTTCCAAATTTAACTATTCTAAATTGGAATGGAGGTGGTTTGAAGATAAGACTAGCATCACTGATCAACATAACATCGACATTGCATAACTAAGACCCACCTCAACACTGCCTTGCATCTTTATTTTTCAACCCTTGAATTCTTCCATCAAAATCGTTGTTCCTACTCATGACTATCCGAAATACACCCCCATAACAGCAGACATAATGGCAGATATATTGCCATACAATTCAGGCTAAGAGCACGAATAGTTTTTTTTTTTTTCTTGTAAATTATTTAACAAGTTACAAAGTTCGGTGCGCGACCTGCCTTTGAAAAATTTTAAAATCAAAATTAAATTTTTTCTAATCGAAAATCCTTTTTATTTAGTCGACGTGTACCTTGTCGCGAAGTTTAATTAATGAGTCACAAAAAACAAAACAACGAGGATGACCTCACTGTAATAGACACCCCTGTCCCCTCCCTTATATCCAACTGACGTCACTGTAATAGACACCCCTGTCCCCTCCCTTATATCCAACTGACGTCACTGTAATAGACACCCCTGTTCCCTCCCTTATATCCAACTGACATTACTGGATAAAGAAAATCATGAAAGTTATATCACAGATCATGGACCTCAATGAAGGCAAAACTTCTGAAAAATTATGAATGTGAGTTTTGTTTGGGTGGCAGAAAGTAGGGTTACTTTATTGCTGTGACCTGGCTGTGATTTACCGGCTGTGTTTTCCCACCGAATTGATCAACTAAGTTTCACTCTCTCTCTAAAACCGATTTGGCATTAAATCTATACTTGCCTTATTCAGAGACTTCTGTATTGTCGTATGAAATTCATGTCGATATTTGTATTACCTACATCGGCAGGGTGTATGAGTTGTCCCCAATCCTCGCCGTTCCTCCAACCAATTTGGCTGACAATCGATAGGTGTTCTCATGAATACATATATGAAATTTGATGTTCTTATATTCTTTCTATTGGGAGTTACCGTATCCACGAAGAGACATACAGATAAGAATTTTTGTTTTAATTTTTGATTTCATGGAATCGAAAACACGAAATTCCAGGGAAAACTCAACATGGATCTGATCGATTACATAACTTCCCCTATACTATTAGTTGGGGAAGTAAAAAAAAAGGAAGTGTGTGGAGCTTGAGGAGAAGAAGAGCCTCGCATGCAGAAGTGTGACGGGTCTTGAGATGGTCCCAGATAGCAACCATTGCAACTCTGGTTTAGCTTTTCAAAATTTGTTTTATTTCATTTTGTTTTCATCTTCATTGTAAGTTCTTAAAATTAGTTTGTGAATCGTATGATGTTGGTTTGGGAAATGTTAAAAAAGGGCTAGTAAAGGGCTGAGGCTGATCTGTATCTATAGTCCAACTGTATCGACATTACAGTTGATTATATCCAATGAAGCTTGCAACAGAACCCATTTTCACTATATAGGCTATTAACCTATAACTATTATAATAGAAGCGCAGATAAATCAAAAGGCCATGCATTAATGCAGAAGCTAGAAGCCAAGTTAGCCGATTTCCATGGTAGGTACTTCAACTTTTTTTTTAAATTCTCGTCATGGCGAGTCATATTGGCTCGATACAAAGACGGAAGATCTCAAACTCAGTATGTTAGTGATTGACAGAAATTGTTCGTTTAGAGGTAAAGCGGTACTATTCTGAACGGCACATTTCGGCTCCTAATGGGCTTAGACCAACCACCAAATTACAAAAAACACATATAGAAAAAATTACAATCCCAGCTTTTATCGTGAAATTACAATTTTTTTATTTATGTAGATAAAACATTGAAATAAGCGTTCGGAAGGTTATAGCGCGAACGGACATAAGTATAAATAAAGTAAGAATTTGAAAGACACCCCGAATCTGGTTGAGAGGTGCATTAGATGAGGTAGTTTCCGTAAGTGCCTCCTGCTGGTTTCTTAGAGAACTCGGCAATACTATTTACTATCACGGTGTTTGTACAAATAAAACCAGGAGAGGTGGTTCGGAGAACATGTGGTTCGTGTTATGAATCTTATTTAGAAGTGGGTCGAATCTCAAGGAGAGTTGGCCTCATGTCATCTGTCATCTTAGTACATATTGGCAAATGAGACTATCCCTAGGAGCGATAGCAATGACCCCTAAATCCAACCCAATTCCTTCAGAAAAAAATCTGTACGTATGAAACACTGATTGACGTAGAACTGAGCTTCTCTGAGTTTTCTAAAGTGACCATTACTTTTGTCCACTCAAGTAATTAACGTTTGTAAATCTGAGACCAGATGCGACATTTATCTTGTAACACACAAATTAACTGAAAACTTGCTGACTCAAATGGAAGGGGGGGTCAGATATTGTGTCTTCACGTTGACTTGGGTCCCGAGCCTGCGGAGGCCCCGGAGAGCAACCCACTTCTTCATATTTAAAATGCAAAAATTGAACTTTATGTAAGATATAAATTTTCAAAAATCGTCGATGAATGACCAACAATGTACTTGCACAGCGCGAATTGATCAGCTAAGTTGCTGCTCTCCTGAAACCAATTTGGTTGGAAATCAATAAGTTGCTCACTTGAGAGCACTTGTGAATCCTCATACACCATTCGATATATCGTCTCTACAGTTGATTCGGCATACTGACTACATGCAGTGTGATATGTGCATCTCGGTTTTGTCAACTGAGACCTCTAGGAGCGCTTTAGTCTTTGTTTTAACTGGTTATATTAAGAAACCTAAAGTTTACAATAAAACAGTTGAAATTTAGGAAACTTAATAAAAATTCAAAAAGTTATATTATATAATGCTGAACTATTGCATTCTACTTCCTAAATATTACAAATTACATTTGAAATTATTATTAATCTCCATTTTTTGATAAAAAATCCTTTCAAGTTGCTAAAGTTGTTTTTTATAAATAATATGTTTACGTTGAACCGAACCGAAAGTATAAAAAAATATTGTAAATATTCAACGGATTTTCACGTTTTGTATTCATTCCTTATGAAATTTCCTGTTAACAATTTTATCAAATTAGTAGTAGGTCCGTTGTGGACGGAGCATTGAGCCTCAAAGACTGCTTTCCCAGCATTTCGTGTTGCGTATATGATGTTGTCTATAACCTGTCTACTTCTCTCTAACATATAGTGCGTCCTACCTAATATTATGTCTAATTTATCTTCTCTCGTTTTCTATTCATATTCCCACCCAACTCATCTCTTGCGCAAAGAAAAAGTTTTCTGTTTTTCAAAGTACTATAACTGAAATAGGAAGAAGAAAAACATTTTATTTGGACCAGTACTAAATATGTACTTTACACAAAATGGGCAAATAAACAAGAAAATTATAATTAAAACAGAAAGTCTTGGTACAGTCTTGGTTGCAGCCTGCGACCTACAGGCTGGCCGAGACTGTAGTGAACCGCACCAGAGCAGGCTGGCAGACCTTGATGGAAGCTTCGGGTGAGTTTCTCAATGTGGGCTGCAAAAGGAGCAACTCCCAGTTCCCGATGGATTTGGGTGTTCCTGATAAACCAAGGTGCGTTCACCGCTATCCGGAGGACTATGTTTTGGAATGTTTGTATTCTTGTTATGTTAGTGCGGCTAGTGCAGAACCATACGGGGCAAGCGTAGGTTAAGAGTGGAAGTATTAGTGTTTTGTAAAGTAAGGATGTGCATGTGTGTCTGAGTGGTGTATTCCTGTTTATGAGTGGGTAAATGAGTCTGAGTCGTGTGTGTGCTTGTTGGAGTTTTATGTTGATATGTAAGCGCCATGTTAGTCTTGTGTCAAGGTGCACTCCAAGATAGCGGTATCGAAGACAGCTGCGACGTCCAAGAAGGCTGCTACCGTGTACTGCTTCCGCTCAAAGCCCCCCACAATGGTCTCAGCAACTCTCTGTAGCTGATGGACGGCTGAGTGGTTTGATTTAAACCCAAACTGGTGGGCAGGGATGGTCCCTGCAGTCTCCAGATGACGGAGGAGCCTCTTGTGAATTATTTTCTCAAGAAGTTTTGAGAGGCTATTTAAAAGGCTTATTGGTCTATAGCTGCCTGGATCGTTTTTCACCTTACCTGGCTTGTGAAATGTTAGAACAACGGCGTTTTTCCAGTCTGCAGGAAAGTAACCGTGGCGAAGACAGGCGTTGAACACACTTGCCAGGTAGGCTATGCTCTTCGGAGGAAGCTTCTTCAGCACCAGGTTGGGGATGATGTCTTCACCGGGGGCCTTCTTGATGTGTAGTCGTGTAATGTGGGCGTGTATTTCTGATGGTGTGGTATGCTGTATGGGTGCTTCGACTGTGTGAAGTGTATTTGAGAGGTATGATTCAACTGTGATGAGTGTTTCATGATCGTCAGCGTCTGTTCGTTATGAATTTATTTTCCAAATGGGTCGCCAGTAATTCGGTTTTCTCTTCGTCAGTTGTGGCAGTCATTTGTCCGTCAGTTAAGATGGGTAGGGGTGTCCTTTGGTCTAGAAGTCGTCGTGTCTCTTTCCATAAGCTGTTGTCGCCCGGAGTCATGTCAGTCAAGTATTTTTGATAGTTCGCGATTCTGTCTTTGTCAAGTTCCCATCGTATGCGTCGGGTCAGGCGATTCAATTCTCTTTTCTCAAGGGGATCTCTTGTTCTTTGCCAGTGTTATCGTAGTGGGTTCTTTGTACGGATCATATCCATTATGTGTGTTGGTGTCTTGTTGTGGAATAGGTGTCGTTTGTCAGTGGAATGTCCGTACGTTGCTTCGTGTACTGAGGTGTGTATGCTTGTGTGAACGTCCTAACTGCATTGTCAATGTCGTCCGTCGTGCTATAATGATGTGGGACCCCGAGACAGTTCATTCCGTCTTCAAACGTGGCCCAGTCGATCTTCCCCGTGATCAACCTTGGAAGATATTCCTCCTTCTGAGGCCGTGCTAGGAAGGTGCAGATAACTGGGAGATGGTCTGAGTCTAAGTCGGTCAGTGTCTCGTGAAATGGGGGCAAGTTAAAATTGTGTATCAGTCCTACGTCCAGTATGTCGGGTTGGTATGTTCGTTGAGTTGGGTAGAATGTCGGTTCGTCAGGTGTCGATATTTGTATTCCCAGGTTTTCTGAGATGGATTGTAGTCTAGTCCCGTTGTTATTCTGTCTTCTGCATCCCCATAACGTGTGTTTGCTGTTGAGGTCCCCGATCATTATAGTCGGTAGTCCTGTGAAAATATGTTCGAAGTCCGTCTGTACCAGTCTTGTGTTCGGTCGATGGTATGCTGATATGATGTTGAGTGTGCCGGAGAGTGTGGTGAGGGTGACTCCAACTGCCTCCAAGTTCTGGAGAGGGGGAATGTTAATCTGTGAATGTTTCAGGTGACGTTTGATGAAAATGCCAACACCACCGAAACTTGTCGGTCGGTCCAGTCTATATGAACAGTAGCCAGAGAGTTTGAGTTTGTCTGTCGGTTTGAGATGGGTCTCAGTTATGCATGCAATGTCGACATTATATCGTGATAACAAGTTGGTTAATGACGGTTGCCTTGGATGTGGGGAGCTTGGAGAAAGCTTGGATGTGGGGGATGAATGGTTTGATGAGGTTCATGAGAGTCCAGTCAGGTCAGTCGTTGCTTCAGAGCTAATTCCATTGTTTGCAGTATTAGGTTGCGGTGGTGATGGCCTACTTCGATTTTTGTCAAACCAAAAGTTCGTAGGTGGTTTGGGCTCAGGGGAGGTAGGTGGGTATGTTGGTGTATTGGATGTGTTGGCTGAATGTGCGTGTGTGTGTTGCGGAGGTTGACTAGTATTAGTGTGAAATGTTTGGCTTGCGGTGGTGCCTGCGGAAGCTAACTAGTTGCCGTTTCGGCGGTCGTTTCAGACAGCCTCTAAAGTTGGCGGTATGGTCGCCCCCACAGTTGGAGCACTTCGGTTTGTCAGTTTTTTGGAAAGGACAAACTTTACAATGGTGATTCCCTGCACACTTAACGCAGGTCGACTCAAGGCGGCAGTAGTTCTTGGTGTGCCCGAATTTTTGACAGTTCATGCATTGAGGAACGTGCAGGGACCGGCGTCTCTCCTCCACGTGGATCCGACTGTAGTATAGTTTCGTAAGTGAGAATATGGCTTTTCCCTGGTCGTTAATAGTCAGTTCGACTGCGCACAATGGCGTGGGCATTTTGTCTCTATTGTGCAACCTGGTGACCGAAATAACTGGGTAGTGAGGGAGCAATTAATTTTTGACGTCCTCTCCACTGAACGCGTATGGCACACCTCGGAGAATCACCGATACATTTTTAGTTTCTGGATTAACATAAGTGTAATAGTTAATTTTATGTGTATCGTAGAATTTTGTCAGTGCCCTAAAATCGTCTGACGAGGTCGCTTGAATTTTAATTTTTTCTTTTAGGCATTGTTTGGTTTCAAACGGTGATGTAGCCACCTTTAATATGTCAGCTGTTATTTCTTTTAGGTTATTGTAACCTACAATAAAAATTGGAGGTATTTTAATTTTTTTACTATTTTCGGAATTTGAATCGGCCGGTTGGGACTTGGAAGTGTCTAAATTGGTTAGAGCGGAATACCTGTTAGAAACTATGACTGGTGAGTTGTAAGATTTATACCTCTTGGTGACGGCGAGGTGTGAGGCGGGTGTCTCCTGGTCAGGCTGGTCTAGGGTCCTCTTCTTGCCGCTCAGGCCTGGAGGGTCAACGGCTATCGATGCTGTGGCCAGGGGCTGGTGTGGTACCTGTTTGAAGTTACTTGGCTGGCTGTGGCTGGCCGTGGGCACTGGTGCACTCTCTTCAGCCCAGGAAGAGCGCGCCCCGCTGCAACTCATTCCGTTTGGTGAAAAGGTCCTCTCCCTGGTACTTTTCACTGTTCCACGTTTTTACAAACACAGTAAAAACCGCACTATTAATTACTTTTTTGAAGAGCAATTTTATAACACTTTTTTTTTTGTTTAACGTGAACAGCTCTATAACTGAAATAAAAGTTATATATTTGAAATACATACTTGTATTTCGTATTATTTTTGATTCTTACATTTACAGACAATCTGAAGAGAACTAAATATATTTAAAATATCTCTCTCAAAGTGAGCGCAACCTACAATATTTTGGGTGTGGAGGAGGTAAAAATAATTCTTAAGGCTTAAATTTAATGCATTCTAATTAGGTGGGAATACATACATAGGTAGTTTAATAACGAGAAATGCCAACCGACACAATTGTGATAAAGAGAATTATGTAAAATAAAATTAATAAATATATAATTGAAATAATAAAAATCAGATAAACAAATAAATAAAATTACCATATTTCCTGTAGAAAGTATAACTGGTCTTCTACTAAATTTTGATTTCTACAGTAATTTCCGAAAAGGGGCCTAAAAAATATCAAAAGTTCAAGACGTGCAATTGTGAAGAATGTGCACGTATTTAAGAAAATTTCAATTAACAAACTTTTAATTTGGATCTCTTCTAAATTTACTAAAGAGATGCCATATTGTTTTTCTAATCCAAAGGTATACATTTTCTTACTGGGTTAACAGGGAAAATGAATAGCATAGAATAAAAGAAAAAATATTGATTTGAACTTACATTATAAAATTAAAAACCAAGATTGGAAATAAAAAAATTAAATTATTTTACAAAAAGAAAATCTTACTAATTAGATGCTTAAAACTATATCAGTCTTTTTTCTGCTTTTATATTTGGGCCTATATATGTACTTATAAATAAATAAAAGTACCTTTTCGCATCTATTCCATTGTTCTTTTCACTCCTACATGGTCCTTACCTTAAGCCAAAAAACACTTTTCTCTCGTCAACCCAGGCTCTCTCACCTCCACGACCCAACTTAGACTGGTCCACACTATTAAAAACAGCTCATCATCGTATTTTGTTCTCTACTCATTGTTACGATTTAAAACAAAATGCGACTTAATTTGGATCTTTGGATATTTATTCACATTCACTATTTAAGTTACTTCTTTTTTAACAGCTGTTTTTTTGTTTTTTTTATATATTAATAAATATAATTAATTTTATAATATATTATTAATAATTTGTGTAATTTTATACATCACACAAAGTGAGCGCAACCTACAATATTTTGGGTGGGGAAGAGATAAAGTAATTCTTAAGGCTTAAATTCAATGCATTCAAATTAGGTCGGAATACATAGGTAGTTTTTGTTTTGTTTTTGTTTATTTGCTATATTTACAATCAGTTGAAAAAGAACCATAAGTAAAGTTGATGACAGTGAGTAAAAAAAAAAAAAAAAAAGAAATACAAAATAATAAATGGCAAAATACACAAAATAAAATAAAATAATAATAAGGAAAACAAGAATAATAATATAAAGTATATACAAAATAATACATACAAACAAAATAATAATGTGAAGGTGTGCTTGTATGCACCACCGACCACACCCTCCCAGGCCCGGGACGTGAACCGTCCAGAGAGCCCAGTGGTGCCGCCCGACCCGGCCAAGGGACAGAGGAGGTGCCTGACAGTGAGGGTGTGCTTGTATCCACCACCGACCACACTCTGCCAGGCCCGGGACGTAAACCGTCCAGAGAGCCCAGTGGTGTCGCCCCCAGCGAGCCGCCCGACCCAGCCAAGGGACAGAGGAGGTGCCTGACAGTGAGGGTGTGCTTGTATCCACCACCGACCACACCCTCCCTAGCTCTATAGTGGAGGGGGTTCTTCAGTCCACTTCTCTTTTTGTTATTCATCTCCGATATGAGTGAGTTTTTTGCTTCTTATGGCTCTCGAGGTATTAACATTAACAGTTTTAAAGACCTGCACATGCGCATGCTGCTTTATGCAGATGATGTGGCCATTTTATCTTCTTCCTGGCAGGACACTCAAACCAATCTAAATATTCTACATAAATATTGCAAACCCAATAGGTTAACACTTAATCCTACAAAAACCAAAATATTAACATTTCACAAGGGCGGTCGCACCTCTAAGTTTAAACCTCTTAAATATGATAACTCTGTAATAGAAACAGCAAATCACTTCATTTATTTAAGTTCCTTTTCACAATTCAGGTACTTTTTCCAAATCAATTAAATATTTTCTTTCTAAAAGTTCAGCTGCAAATGCTATAGTTATGACAACATTGCGTAATGCCAAATCAGATTCATGGCTATCTAACTATCATTTATATGATTCCATTTCTCAAAGTACACTCCTATATTTATCCGAGATCTGGGGAATTGGTTATGACTCAATTATTGAGCGTGGGCAATTAAGTTTCTTAAAAAAGCTCTTATGTCTACCATTAACTACCCCTGATGCGCATGTCCGAATGGAGACCGGCAGGGTTCACACGAGTAGTAAAATGATCAAATGGTGGACCAGTCTACTTAATCTAAGTGATGAAACAATCCCTAAAATGTGCTGCAACAGACTGATAGAGATTTCAGATTCTTGTAATATGTCTTTTAATTGGACCCTCGAACTAAGAAATAGTCTGTCTTCTATAGGAGCTTATGACGTATGGAAATCTCAAAATGCTAAAATTGTAGAAAATGAATTTAATAATTTAATCACTTCATTCCAAAATAATGTGCTCTTTTGGTTCTGTGAATTGCCATATATTATTTAATTGTCATATCAATAAAATTAGAGCAGTAGGTCTATGTGGCGTCAATAAATTTTGAACGGGAGGGGGGGTTGTGGGGGGCCTAAGTATAAATGAATATCGCCCCAACCCCGGAACTCCTCCCTCCCCTCAACTGATATCGCTGAAATTTGACTGGTCATGTCGGCAGTAGATGTTAATTTTAAATACGAAATTTGATGTTGATACATTCATTACATCGGGAGTTATTGGGATTTTTGAAAAGGGCTCCCACCCCAAAACTCCCCCCTCCCCTCAACCGAAATCGCTGAAATTTGACTGGTCATGTCCGCAGTTGATTTTAAAATTTAAATACGAAATTTGATGTTGATACATTCATTACATCGGCAGTTATTGGGATTTTTGAAAAGGGCCCCCACCCCGGAACACCCCCCTCCCCTCAACCAATATCGCTGAAATTTGACTGGTTATGTTCTCAGTAGATGTTAATTCTAAATACGAAATTTGACGTTTATACATTCATTACATCGGCAGTTATTGGGATTTTTGAATTGGGGGGCTCTTATCTTTCTGTTCCCTTCGACCGACTTGCATACTCTAAATTAGTAAAGCTGAAACGGGGTTTGTGGGTTCCAGCATCACGCCCAAACGGCTCGACAGATTTCCATAAAACTTCACATGTAGTATCCTTTCGAGCCCGATTGAATAATAGGCTATGTGGCGTCCAAACATTTCGAACGGGAGGGGGGGTTGTAAGGGAGGCTAAGCATAAAAATAGTGCTAACTCATTAACTAATGGCCGGATAATCATGAAATTTCATATGTAGTATTCTTAAAGGGCAAATAGAAAAATAGGGTGTGTGACGTCGTTAATTTATGAACGGGGGGAGGGTTGTGGGGGTGCGCCTTAGTATGAATAAAGTGGTAGCTCATTAACTAATGGTCGGATCGTGATTAAATTTCACATGTAGTATTCCTGAAGGCCAAATAGAAAAATAGGGTGTGTGACTGTCAAAATTTTGAACGGGAGGGAGTGTTGTGGCCCCTCCCCTCTACCGATATTGGTGAAATTTGACTGGTTATGTCCACAGTGGATTTTAATTTTAAATACGAAATTTGATGTTGATACATTCATTACATCGGCAGTTATTGGGATTTTTGAATTGTGGGGGCGTCGTGCCCAGTGGTCCTAAACACTTACTAGCTGGGGTGTCTGCCGTTGAAGGACTATAATCCTTATTCCATTTGAATAATTAAAAATTATAACATCATGAATGTACAGTCGAAGAATTGAATAGGATTCGAATGAGAGATATTAGGAAAAAAATGAAAGTTCCCCGGGCAACGCCGGGTATTACTGCTAGTGTAGTAATAAATAAATAAAAATACTTTACCCACCTTTATTTCATGTAAGTCGTTTTCTGCCTGTAATATTACATAAAACGGGCTGTTATGTTTAATACCCATATGCTATTAATAATAATTATTAGTAGCATATGTATATGTTTTCAATCAGAAGTATCACAGTATCACAGAAAAGTATCGTTAAACAATTTTCCAATTATTAATTTATGTAAGCCCTAATAAATTGGAGTAGAGCTTCACTTTCCAGCATAGTACTGTGAAACCTCCCATGCACGGACACCGCGGGGGGTGTTTGCACCGGGGAGGGGGGGGGGGGGGGGGGGGGTCACAAATGACTATAAAAGAAATGGTTATTCTTTATATGATAAAAAAAAAATGTTTAACAAAATGGCAGCACTGAGGATTCAGGAAGGGTGGGGGAAAAAGTGGGAGTGTGGTGGTGGAGCGAGAGAGAACAGAGGTTGTTGGAGTGTGGTCTGGAGAGAGAAAGAGAGAAGTGTTGTGGTTTAGAGGGAGAGTGTGAGGGAGGAACGTTGCAAACAAGTGGTTGGAGATAGAAGTGAGGGAGGAAGGTTGACGGAAAGTTTGGCTGGAGGAAATCAGGAAGGAAGGCAAGTGGAGAATGATTGGAGGACTGAGTCAGTAAAATGTGAGTGAAAGAAATATAATTTTGTATAATTATCATCATCTGCCGACGGATGTATGCTCAGAGTAAAAAATAAAAACGAAAACAATGCATTTCCTGTAAATTATAAGTATGTTGTAAATTGCAAACATTGCCATCAGAAAAGAGAATATCCCATATGTAACATTATTTTTTTAAGTTTTTTTTTTAAATTTTGATTATAAGAAAGATTTAAAAAAAAGAAAAAGTTAGGTTAGGTTTTATGACTCATGCCCGGGCTTTAACTACTAGGTCATATCGCCTACTACCAGAGCGCTCTTTCGTCACTCTGGTGGACATGAGCCCGACTCTACTGTGGGAGTCCTAAATTTTGCCTACTCTAAATTTTTATTCACCTAGAGTGGGGGTCTTTAACGAGTACCTGACATCGTACAGGCTCGGGACCATCGCTTAACGTCCCATCCGAAGGACGGCGTGCATAAGTTTATTTTACCTCCCAGATAAAATAAACTAAGGGCCTCGGTCGGGTTACGAACCCACGTTCTTGAGCTCAGAAGTCAAGCACGCATACCACTGAGCTACCGGCGCCCTCAAAAAAGAAAAAGTAAAGTAGAAATAAAGTGTGGTTTCCATGGTTACATGTAGTTCTTTTATTAATAAAAAAAAAAAAAAAAAAAGGAAGAATATCCTCTTATTCCATCAACCTAAATTTTTTATTAAAAGAATTCACACCCGATGTGGTGCATTTGGTAATTAAAGGAATAATTTACATTAAAGTAATGAAGAATTATTACAATGGCGCAACAACGTGGGGCAATTTAAAAAAATAAAATAAATTTAAAGAGTATAAGAATTATTACAATGGCGCAACAACGTGGGGCAATTTAAAAAAATAAAATAAATTTAAAGAGTATAAGAATTATTACAATGGCGCAACAACGTGGGGCAATTTAAAAAAATAAAATAAATTTAAAGAGTATAAGAATTATTACAATGGCGCAACAACGTGGGGCAATTTAAAAAAATAAAATAAATTTAAAGAGTATAAGAATTATTACAATGGCGCAACAACGTGGGGCAATTTAAAAAAATAAAATAAATTTAAAGAGTATAAGAATTATTACAATGGCGCAACAACGTGGGGCAATTTAAAAAAATAAAATAAATTTAAAGAGTATAAGAATTATTACAATGGCGCAACAACGTGGGGCAATTTAAAAAAATAAAATAAATTTAAAGAGTATAAGAATTATTACAATGGCGCAACAACGTGGGGCAATTTAAAAAAATAAAATAAATTTAAAGAGTATAAGAATTATTACAATGGCGCAACAACGTGGGGCAATTTAAAAAAATAAAATAAATTTAAAGAGTATAAGAATTATTACAATGTGCATGGGGGGTATAAAATGTCCTTTTAACAAAACCTAAATGATTGAGTCCGTAGCAAAATGTAAAATTATAATGGTTTAAATTGATTGAGAAGGTGATGAAAAGTGTGCAACTGTTATACGAGTATGAACTAGTGGTAAGATTTTCTACTTTCCTGGGGGGGTGTGTATAATTTGGATAAGTTGCTCTAACTGGGGCAACTCAAGTCGGAGCCCCAAACACGTAAAGTTCACAGAAAATTGGTAGCAATTGGATCTTCTTTATCAGATCTGGTTAGGGTAGAAAAATAAAATAAAAATAAAACATCCCTCATTGTGAAGATAGAACCAGTGTTCACCTCGCTCCTCATGTAATTATTGGGCAAACTCAAAACATCAAATTAAAGAACAATTATTTATTTGGGACCAGAACCATAGAACCATATAACGATGGCGTTGAAGAGCAGGTTAGCAGGGAGTTGTGTAGTAACTTTAAGGAGGTGGGTCACGTATCTGGCAGGTTAGCAGGGAGTTGTGTAGTAACTTTAAGGAGGTTGGTCACGTATCTGGCAGGTTAGCAGGGAGTTGTGTAGTAACTTTAAGGAGGTTGGTCACGTATCTGGCAGGTTAGCAGGGAGTTGTGTAGTAACTTTAAGGAGGTTGGTCACGTATCTGACAAGGGAGTTGGGTAGTAACTTAAGCGATGGTCATGTGCCTGTACGATTAGGGTAGAAAAATAAAATAAAAATAAAACATCCCTCATTGTGAAGATAGAAAAAGTGTGTGGTTAACTGGAGCGGGCCTAGCTCAATCCTCGCTTCTCATGGCACCTTAGATACTTGAACCCTACCTTAGGTAAATAGTTCCGCCAGGGATCAACGTGATGTGTAAAGTGGAACGACGGATCCAGAGTGCAAAAATAGCCAACTTTTCTCTCCTTTCATAACTCCGGCTAGCAGGGCAAAAAAGGACATAGCTTTAGGACTTTTTTAGAAGGGAAAATTTGAGTTTTCTTCTGAGATTAATGGTGGGTTGTGTGATATGGGAGAGAGGGGTGACGTGGTCCCATGATGAGAGATAAATACCTGGCTGGCTGTTTGGGAGATGTTCCGCTAGATGTCTCTCCACAACAGATACATCTCTACATTTTACTAATAGTTTCAGATGAACAGATGCTTCATGATATTTATTCCTTTGTTCTATCAAGTCTGAATGGAATTAGTTAGTTTTTATGACTCATGACCGGGCTTTAATACGAGGTCATATCGCCTACTACCAGAGCGCTCTTTCATCACTCTGGTGGACACGAGCCCGACTCTATTGTGGGAGTATTAAATTTTATTACTTAATTTTTATTCACCTAAGGCAGTGGCCTTTAACGAGTACCTGACATCGAACAGGCTCGGGACCATCGCTTAACGTTCCATCCGAAGGACGGCGTGCTTAAGTTTATTTTAACTCCCAGATAAAATAAACTAAGGGCTTCGGTTGGGTTTCGAACCCACGATCTTGAGCTCAGGAGGCAAGCACGCATACCACTGAGCTACCGGCGCCCTCAGACTAATGTTTACATACTTATTATTTTATTTTATTTAACCTTCTTATTAATATCAGAATTGTATATTTTTTTGTTTTTAGAATCAGGTTTTTATACTAGTTACAGGTTTTCATTTTAGTTTGAAGAAATCAATCCTACTGCTTACCCTAATAATATTATCTGCGTTGTTATATTTCAGTCTAATGAGGCCACAATTGCTGTAGAGTGTTCATAATTTCTATATTGGAAAACGGGATAAATCTGTTGATAATAAGGTGCACAGAGGAGTTGCTGGACCAGTTTTTGTTCCCGAACTTGGGGTCGAAAGGTAGGAACTGAAAGACAAGCTCCAGCAGAACAGCATTATAGCAGAGATGATGGCCCGGAAGTTAGGATAGACAGGTCACGTGGTTAGGAGCGACAAGGTTATGTCGTCCACCAAGAAGGTGATGATGGCAGAGGTACAACATGGAACTGAGAGACATGGTCCAGCAGAACAGCATTATAGCAAAGATGATGGCCCGGAAGTTAGGATAGACAGGTCACGCGGTTAGGAGCGACAAGGTCATGTCGTCCACCAAGAAGGTGATGATGGCAGAGGTACAACATGGAACTGAGAAACATGGTCCAGCAGAACAGCATTATAGCAAAGATGATGGCCCGGAAGTTAGGATAGACAGGTCACGTGGTTAGGAGCGACAAGGTCATGTCGTCCACCAAGAAGATGATGATGGCAGAGGTACAACATGGAACTGAGAGACATGGTCCAGCAGAAGAGCATTATAGCAAAGATGATGGCCCGGAAGTTAGGATAGACAGGTCACGTGGTTAGGAGCGACAAGGCCATGTCGTCCACCAAGAAGGTGATGATGGCAGGGGATTTTTTTTTTTTTTTCTAGTCTGGAATGAAACAGAAACTTGAGCACGCCGTACTTCGGAAGAAATGGCTGTTCCGAGCCCGAGTCAGGTACTCCTTAAATTGGGCCTAATCAAACCTGGGTAGGCCAAATTTAGGACTCTCGTAGTAGACCTTTCAAGGAAGGGATAAGAGCATTGGATGCTTAGGTCCCTTGGTGTACACACCATTCCACCCAGTATATATCATATAGCTTCATTCACATTAGGAATTTGTGTGATCATGAAAGCATTCTAAGATGGGTTTTTCTTTTTGTTCATGTTTTGGGACCTCAGCAGACGATTTTTGAAAAATATTTATCTATGCCCCTCGTTCCTCGTATAGCAGAAACTAAAGTATCGAATTGGACCAGATTTGAAACATTCTACTGTGATCCAAATAGCTCTAGGGGTTTTGAAATGACGTAACGCTTCATGTAACACCAGTTTTGAAGGGATATTTCGTACAATTGTTCTTTCAAAGGAACATAAAAAAAAAATAAAAAAAATATTTTAAATTGTGTTTTAAAACTGACTTTTCGACGTTTTTTTTTTCTTCTTTTTTTTAGGAAACTTATTCTCAAAAACAACTCCAATGATTTTTTAAAATATTTTACATATTGAAGAGGAAGCTCCTTTATACCTTTCAATGTTGGTTAAAATCGGTTCAGTCACAGCTAAAAATGAAATTAATCGTTTATAGTCTCCAAAGATCTTTGCTTATCTTGTATTATTGTTTTTAATATGTTTTTCTGTTGACTTGATGTGAAGTGGATATATATAAAGCAAGTAGGTGGTCCGTTGGACTAACCTTGATCTGGTTTTGGTTACGTCTCTGTGAGAGATTCGAGAACGGTACGTTAACCCAGACCGGAAGGGAGACGGACCAAGACTGAGCCGACCCAACTCACCCTCCCTCCCCCCCCCCCCCCCCCTCCCCTCCCCTTGACATTCAACAGGGTTAGTGGTACGATACATTCAACAGGGTTAGTGGTACGATACATTCAACAGGGTTAGTGGTACGGTACATTCAACAGGGTTAGTGGTACGATACATTCAACAGGGTTAGTGGTACGGTACACTCAACAGGGTTAGTGGTATGGTACATTCACCAGGGTTAGTGGTACGGTACACTCAACAGGGTTAGTGGTACGGTACACTCAACAGGGTTAGTGGTACGGTACATTCAACAAGGTTAGTGGTACGGTACATTCAACAGGGTTAGTGGTACGGTACATTCAACAGGGTTAGTGGTACGATACATTCAACAGGGTTAGTGGTACGGTACACTCAACAGGGTTAGTGGTACGGTACATTCAACAGGGTTAGTGTTACGGTACACTCAATAGGGTTAGTGGTACGGTACATTCAACAGGGTTAATGATACGGTACATTCAATAGGGTTAGTGGTACGGTACATTCAACAGGGTTAGTGGTACGGTACACTCAACAGATTGACTTGATATTATAGACTTGATCTCACCAGAGTGGCGCTTTACGAGTTAGAGGAATGTATCCCCTTCTCTAAGGCACAGAAATAATAATTTTTTCGTTTACACTCATAAAAAGTCGTCGTTCTCTGTTTCTGTTTTCCCCTAAATTCTCTTTTGGCTCTTGAGGGTTCTTCGATATCTTTTGAGGCTATTCTCCAAATTAGAAATAAGTTTCCGTTCTCTCTCTAATTCTTCTTTTAAATGAAATGAGAATGAAAATATATATTTTGTTTTGAAATTCAAGTGGAGGTTACTGCTGACACATAGGAGTTGTACATCTTCTTGCTGGCTTTGAAAATTGTATTATATTTACGAGTAATGATAGCGAGTAGGTCTTATCTTTTATTTTACTCTAGACATTGCTTGACTAATCGCAACGCATAGCTAATAAAATATGTATATGTACGTCATTTATTTCTATATTTAAAATATGATTTTATTACTGGCAGCTTTTGAAAAATCATAAAAATTAAAAAATCTATATATATGTAATATGGGGCCATTAAGCTAAGCGCGCACTAGGGCGGCACGGCACGGACGGGCGGCCGTCATGGCAATTTAAAAAAATTAATATCATTGAATCAAATGTGTATGCGCTCACTTGGTCGGTACGGCCGGCCGGACAGGGCTTCCGCACCTTCCGCCGTTTTAAAAAGTCGGCGAGGAAGAACTTCAGGACATTTCCGAAAGGCCGTACCGATGACTCATCGGCATTTCTGGGGTAGTGAGCGCGCCCCTCCGGCGGGCGCCTTGGAATTGTTTGCCACGTCATCCTCATGACAGATTGACAGTCAGTTGAGTTCTACCCTTCTACAAAAAGAGATGGATGTGTCCAAATTGATTATATTAGTGCAAAACTATCCAGAAATATTTAACATGCGCCACCCTGAATATTTCAACAGTAGCAGACGGGAAAATATATGGGAAGAGATCGGTGGACTGATGAAACAGAATGGTAAGTAACTTGAAGTATATAAGTAATAATAATTTTTAGTATTAGTAATAATTAATATTATGTATAATAATTTTTAGTTGTGTCCATTGATGGATTGTCACTCTCACACTTATAACTTTCCTTACCCTGCACTGTAGGTAAAGAAAGTATTTTGATCCGTCAAAAATTGAGAATGCCGTTTTCAATGGATTTACACGTTTTAGGGTCCCCTGAGTCTTTGATTTCGAAGAAATCGGCTATTCCAGTGGTTACAATTATAATCATTTTTAATTGAACATGTGAACATAACACTGTTCAATAATATTGCATTTAGATATTTAATAATTATTATTAATAGTAAACATTGAATCTTCTACTTTTGTGCCAGGTACCATTTTTCTTAAAACATATGTATATTTTATATAAAAAACTACACAAAAATATTTTCTAAATCTAACCATTACTGATGCAACTAGATTGAGTATGTAGCAGTCGTTCGAATTCATTTACTTATGTTCATTTATTAAAAGTTGTATAATTAAATATTTTAGCTAGACCTCTATAGCTTCGCAACCAGACAAACCACCTGTGCCTTTTAATGGAGCAAGTGACTTAGCATCTGAAACTGTAGTTTCTAAGTCTTTTTCAGTCCAGTAACATGAGTCCGTCTTTAAATAATTATGCAAACAACAGGCTGTTAAAACCACAGAGATCAGGTGCTCCTGAGAAAGGGACAGTTTCTTTTCAAAAATACGAAACCTTCTCACCAAAATTCCAAATGCATTTTCAACTACATTTCTTGCACGACTTACGCGGTAGTTGCAAATTTTTTCTTCTATCTTGCCATGTACATCTTCTTTTGAGTATGGGCGCATGATATTTGTACGAAAAGGAAAAGCTTCGTCACCAATAATCAAATGAGGAAGATAAATATTAGTACCAGGTAATACCTTTGAAGGCGGAAGGTTTAGTGAACCATTTTCCAGCCTTTTTCCCAATTCAGAAGAATTGAAAATACTTGAATCAGAGTTTTTTCCATAACCACCAACATCTACAAAAATGAACTTTTTATCTGCGTCCACCAATGCTAATAATACGATGCTAAAGCACTTTTTATAGCAGAAGTAATCAGCTCCACTGTTAAGAGGTGCTTCTATGATGACATGTTTCCCGTCCGAAGCACCAACAGCGTTCGGGAAGTTCCATTTCGTACAAAACCCTCTTTCAATATCTTTCCACATCTCCTCTGTAGGTTGGGGCATCGCGGATGGTTGAAAGCACTTCCATATTGCCTTGCAAGTTGAATGAACAATTTCTCTTACTGTTGTTAGACCCATTCTGAAAGAGAATGCCATGGAGCGATAAGACATTCCAGTTGCAAGAAACCTAAAAAAAAAAAAAATAAAAAAAATAATTAATTCTATTATGAAACAGTATTATTAAACACATTGTAGGCCCTATTTATTTATAAGCACGAGATAACTTTTGTTTGTTTTGAAGATTGTGTTAATTCAGTAGACAATGTAAACGTATCGTGTTTCAGGTACTGAATGCAAGGATCGTTGGGCAAATGTTCGAGACAATCATCGAAAAGCACTCCAACGCCGGAGAACCAAAAGTGGCCAAGCTGCGAAAAATTGCAAACCACCGAAGTTGATATTACTGATCGGGACACGAACCCGCAACCCTCGGGTTGGTAACGTGGGCTATTCGTAAAATAAGTTGATATTACTGATCGGGACTCGAACCCGCAACCCTCGGGTTGTTAACGCGAGCTATTTGTAAAATAAGTTGATATTACTGATCGGGACTCGAACCTGCAACCCTCGGGGTGGTAACGTGAACCATTTGTAAAATAAGTTAATATTACTGATCTGGATTCGAACCCGCAACCCTCGGGTTGATATCGTGGGCTATTTGTAAAGTAAGTTGATATTACTCGTGGGGATTCGAACCCGCAACCCTCGGGTTGGTAACGTGGGTTATTCGTAAAATAAGTTGATATTACTGGTGGGGATTCGGACCCCCAACCCTCGGGTTCGTAACGTGAGCTATTTGTTAAATACGTTGATTTTACTGGTGGGGATTCGAACCCGCAACCCACGGGTTGGTATCGTGGGCTTTTTGTAAAGTAAGTTGATATTACTGGTGGGGATTCGAACCCGCTACTCTCGGGTTGGTAACGTGAGCTATTTGTATTGGTTATCTGATTATCTTTTGAATAATGAGTGATCACTCATAAGATAACAAGATACTTTCAAAATAGGTTCTTGAATAACAATCTTTCAGATAACGAGATAATGTATCTGATGAGTGACAAGATAACCAAGTATCTTGAATAAAGTATCTTTTCATGAACCAAATACAATCTGGCAAGATAACGTTATCTTGTGAGATACGTATCTTGCAAGATACTATCTTTTCATTATTTGAAAGATAATTTATCTGACTAATGCCCAGGTCTGCCCTTAGGTTCCAACTAAAATTATCAAGGAAGAAATGTGGAATATAAATGGGCTTTGAGGGATCGTTTTGACATATTTTCTGAAAAACAAATTAATACAGCAATGTTGGTAGATAGGCAGCATCCAGAAACGAAGATGGTCAACCAAAGAAAGATTCAGATATATCGGGAAAGTCCCATCCGAAGGACGACGTTCTCAAGGTTTTTTTAAACCTAAGTGAAATTTCAGCTACCCAGGTTTAGATACATAACATACGAGTTACTATCGAGAACCTGACATAAGAAAAAGCCCTCGATCATAGCTTAAAGTCCAATCCGAAGGACGACGTGCTCAAATCTATTTTTATCTTCTCGATTAAAACATCTGACCTAAGTGCCTTGCTAGATTTCTAAGTGGCGATCCTGACCTCGATAGACTCCATATGTAAGATAAAATAAGTTACCGTTTGGTTTCAACTAAAATTATCAAGGAAGAAATGTGGAATATAAGTGGGCTTTGAGCTACCGTTTTGACAAATTTTCTGAAAGACAAATTAATACAGCTATGTTGGTAGATAGGCAGCATCCAGAAACGAAGATGGTCAACCAAAGAAAGATTCAGATGTATCGGGAAAGTTCCATCCGAAGGACGACGTGCTCAAAGTTATTCTTAACCTTAGTCAAATTTCCCCTACCCATGTTTAGATACATAACATACGAGTTATTATCGAGTACCTGACATACGAAAGGCCCTCGATCATAGCTTAAAGTCCAATCCGAAGGACGACGTGCTCAAAGTTATTTTTAACCTAAGTTAAATTTCACCTACCCAGGTTTAGATACATAACATACGAGTTATTATCGAGTACCTGACATACGAAACGCCCTCGATCATAGCTTAAAGTCCAATCCGAAGGACGACGTGCTCAAATTTATTTTATCTTCTCGATTAAAACAACTTACCTATGTGATTTGGCTAGATTTCTAAATGGCGATCCTGAGCTCGGTAGACTCCATTCTTCAAATTTCTCGCTTTTTAACGGTTTTTAGATTTAATATTTGTTAAAACTGATAGAGAACACAACGGGGACATCTGAATCCTACACAAAAATCGAAATAAGAATGTTATTCGACATAAGTCGGGCTAAATCCCCTTCTTCAAATTTCTCGCTTTTTAACGGTTATTAGTTAAAACTGATAGACAGATTCAGATATATCGGGAAAGTCCCATCGGAAGGACGACGTGGTCAAAGTTTTTTAACCTAAGTGAAATTTCACCTACCCAGGTTTAGATACATAACATACGACTCATTATCGAGTACCTGACATACGGAAAGGCCCTCGATCAACGCTTAAAGTCCAATAAGAAGGACGACGTGCTCAAATTTATTTTTATCTTCTCGATTAAAACATCTTACCTAAGTGACTTGGCTAGATTTCTAAATGGCGATCCTGAGCTCGGTAGACTCCATTCTTCACATTTCTAGCTTTTTAACAGTTTTTAGATTTAATATTTGTTAAAATTGATAGAGAACAACCGGGATATCTGAATCCTACACAAAAATCGAAATAAAAATGTTTTTCGAAAAAAGTCGGGCTAAATCTCATTCTTCAAATTTCTCGCTTCTAAACGGTTTTTAGATTTAATAAGTAATTTGGTTATGTAAGTCAAACTGGGAGACAATTTAAAAACAGGGTATAAGAACACGAATCAGAAATAGGCTTAAACATCGACACAACACACCTCAGTGAAATTAAATTGTCAAAAAATTTAATTTTTACAAATTTTTAATTATGATTTTTATATTCTTCACAAAAAAAACTAGGTTTTCCGGTATTTTTAGTTTTCCAGTACGAGCAATAGTTTTCGAGATATTGGTCGTTGAAGGTTACGTTTTATTTAAAATCATTTGGGAGTGGATTCATAGACATCTCAGCCCGCAAACCGGGCGAAGAGTGGGGGCGACCCTCCCCACCCTCTCCCCTCTTCTCAAAATCCTGGCTACGCCCCTGTCAATTTCACATGTATCTTTCCATATTGAACCAATTTTGTACTTTTCTACTTCCCCAGTTAAACTCAATACTTTAACTTTCTAAGGGAACTTCATTTTTAGCCGAGATATTTTGAAACACTTAATCTATATAAATAAAGCTGAAACGGGGTTTGTTTGTATGTTTGTTCCAGCATCACGCCCAAACGGCTGGACGGATCTTCATGAAACTTCACATGTAGCATTCTTTTGAGCCCGATTGAATAATAGGCTATGTGGCATCCCAAAATTTTGAACGGTAGGGGGGGTTGTAAGGGGGGCCTAAGTATATAAATAGTCCTACCTCATTAACGGTTGGTCGGATTGTCACGAAATTTCACATCAGGAGACACGGCAGTGTCTCTGGCCAAGTCCGAAAAAATCCGAAAAAAAAGAAAGAAAAAGACACTGCTATGTAACTTTTCTCGTGACACTAAATGCCACTTTTTGCATCAACAAAAGTATGTTATGCAATAACAAAATAACATTTTTCTCTACATAGTTGTGTCGAGAACTCCGAGCTGAACAAAATGAAAAAAAAAAGTAGACAAAAAAGTTCATATTTGACCAAGTTACAAGGGGTCAAAGTCAGCAAAAAATAACTTTTTTTTTTTCTTCTTCCTTTTTCAGTGTCCGGACGTCCGGATGACGTCATCAAAGTTTCAAAATATTTCATTTTAATTATGTGGAACGTTGTTATGCAGTGATAGTTAATACAGTGTAATAGTGACAGTTACAAATTCCCACGTTACCAACCTGAGGGTTGCGGGTTCGAATCCGCACCAGTAATATCAACATTCTTTGCTAATAGCCAACGTTACCAACCCGAGGGTTGCGGGTTCGAATCCCCCCGAGTAATATCAACTTATTTTACAAAATGCTCACGTTACGAACCCAAGGGTTGCGGGTTCGAATCCCGATCAGTAATATCAACTTATTTTACAAATAGCTCACAATACCAACCCGAGGGTTGCGGGTTCGAGTCCCGATCAGTAATATCAACTTATTTTACAAATAGCTCACGTTACCAACCCGAAATTGTTGGGTTCTGATCCCCACCAGCAACATCAACTTATTTCACTAATAGCTCGCGTTACCAACCCGAGGGTTGCAGGTTCGAGTACCGATCAGTAATATCAACTTATTTTACAAATAGCTCACAATACCAACCCGAGGGTTGCGGGTTCGAGTCCCGATCAGTAATATCAACTTATTTTACAAATAGCTCACGTTACCAACCCGAAATTGTTGGGTTCTGATCCCCACCAGCAACATCAACTTATTTCACTAATAGCTCGCGTTACCAACCCGAGGGTTGCAGGTTCGAGTACCGATCAGTAATATCAACTTATTTTACAAATAGCTCACAATACCAACCCGAGGGTTGCGGGTTCGAGTCCCGATCAGTAATATCAACTTATTTCACTAATAGCTCGCGTTACCAACCCGAGGGTTGCAGGTTCGAGTACCGATCAGTAATATCAACTTATTTCACTAATAGCTCGCGTTACCAACCCGAGGGTTGCAGGTTCGAGTACCGATCAGTAATATCAACTTATTTTACAAATAGCTCACGTTACTTACTATATAAATAGCTCCCGTATCCAACCCGAGGGCTCCGGGTTCGAATCCCCACCAGTAATATCAACTTACTATATAAATAGCTCCCGTTTCCAACCCGAGGGTTCCGGGTTCGAATCCCGACGAGTAATATCAACCTATTTTACAAAAAGCTCAAGTTACCACCCCGAGGGTTGCGGGTTCGACTCCCGATCAGTAATATCAACCTATTTTACAAAAAGCTCAAGTTACCACCCCGAGGGTTGCGGGTTCGAGTCCCGATCAGTAATATAAACTTATTTTACAAATAGCTTACGTTACGAATTCGAGGGTTGGGGGTTTTAATCCCCACCAGTAATATCAACTTACTTTACAAGTAGCTCACGTCACGAACACGAAGGTTGCGGTTCGAATCCCCACCACTAATATCAACTTACTTTATAAATAGCCCACGTTACCAACCCGAGGGTTGCGGGTTTGAATCCCCACCAGTAATATCAACTTATTTTACGAATAGCCCACGATACCTACCCGAGGGTTGCGGTTTCGAATCCCTATCAGTAATAACGACTTCCTATATAAATAGTTCACGTTACCACCCCGAGGGTTGCGGGTCCGAGTCCCGATCAGTAATGTCAACTTATTTTACAAATAGCTCTCTTTACCAACCCGAGGATTGTGGGTTTGAATCCCTACCAATAATACCAACTTACTTTACAAAATGCTCACGTTACGAACCCAAAGGTTGCGGGTTTGAATCCCCACCAGTAATATCAACTTATTTTACGAATAGCCCACGTTACCCACCCGAGGGTTGCGGGTTTGAATCCCCACCAGTAATATCAACTTATTTTACGAATAGCCCACGTTACCACCCCGAGGGTTGCAGGTTCGAGTCCCGATCAGTAATATCAACTTATTTTACAAATAGCTTGCGTTACCAACCCGAAAGTTGCGGGTTCGAGTCGCGATCAGTAATATCAACTTATTTTACAAATAGCTCACGTTACGAACCCGAGGGTTGCGGGTTCGAATCCCCACTAGTAATACCAACTTATTTTACAAATATCCTACTTTACCAACCCGAGGGATGCGGTTTCGAATCCCTACCAGTAATAATGACTTCCTGTATAAATAGTTCACGTTACCACCCGGAGGGTTGCGGGTTCGAGTCCCGATCAGTAATGTCAACTTAGTTTACAAATAGCTCTCTTTACAAACCCCAGGGTTGCGGGTTCGAATCCTTCCCAATAATACCAACTTACTTTACAAAATGCTCACGTTACGGACCAGAGGGTTGGGGGTTCGAATCCCCACCAGTAATGTCAACTTACTTTACGAATAGCCTATGAGTTTTGTCTTTTATGTCTTTTCTTTTTCAGTTTTGTATCGAATTTTCTGTCAGTTTTGTACGTATTTTTTAAGACTTGCAATACAATGTAAGTTTTTTGAATTCTGTTAGAAAGATTTAAAATAGACATCTACAAGTATTTATCATAAAAAAATCTGATCGTAATGTATGTTGAAAAATGACATTGATTCATTAAATGTTGTGATATATAAATAAAAAATTCAGTAAAACTGAAAAGCACGGCCAAGTACGAAAAAAATATCTACCGAAGTAATTAATAAACATAAGTTTGATTCATTAAATGTTGTGATATATAAAAAAATTCTGGTCAAGTACGATCTTCCATGTATATATACTTCAAAAATTTATTCCTTTTATTTTATTATTGTACGTTGTTTGTTTGTACGTAGAATATATTGTAATTAAACTCTTTAAGTGACCGTTTAATTAAAAGAAGTTCAGGTTGGTCATTTCAGGTACTTGGCGACCTGCCGCGAAGATTAAGTTTACACAATGCTATCTACCTGGAATATGGTATCAATCAATGCAAATTTGAAAACACATGTAATCATGGAATTTTTCTAGAAACAAACTAAATGCTCAGGGGAGAAACAATTATTATAGGCAGGTCGCCAAGTACCTGAAATGACCAACCTGAACTTCTTTTAATTAAACGGTCACTTAAAGAGTTTAATTACAATATATTCTACGTACAAACAAACAACGTACAATAATAAAATAAAAGGAATAAATTTTTGAAGTATATATACATGGAAGATCGTACTTGACCAGAATTTTTTTATATATCACAACATTTAATGAATCAAACTTATGTTTATTAATTACTTCGGTAGATATTTTTTTCGTACTTGGCCGTGCTTTTCAGTTTTACTGAATTTTTTATTTATATATCACAACATTTAATGAATCAATGTCATTTTTCAACATACATTACGATCAGATTTTTTTATGATAAATACTTGTAGATGTCTATTTTAAATCTTTCTAACAGAATTCAAAAAACTTACATTGTATTGCAAGTCTTAAAAAATACGTACAAAACTTGTAGTATTCTTAAAGGCCAATATGAAAAATATTGTGTGTGGCGTCCCAAAATTTTAAATGGAAGGGGGGGTTGTGGGCGTAGGCCTAAATATAAATATAGTGATAGATCTTTAACGGATGATCAGATTGTCATGAAATTTCACATGTAGTATTCTTAAAGGCCAAATTGAAAAATATTGTGTGTGGCGTCCCAAAATTTTAAATGGGAGGGGGGGGGGGCTAAGTATAAATATAGAGCTAGCTCATTAACGGTTGATCGTATTGTCACGAAATTTCCCATGTAGTATTCCTGAAGGCCAAATAGAAAAATAAGGTGTGTGGCGTCCCAAAGTTTTGAACGGGAGGGGGGGTTGTGGGGGGGCCTAAGTATAAATATAGAGCTAGCTCATTAACGGTTGATCGTATTGTCACGAAATTTCCCATGTAGTATTCCTGAAGGCCAAATAGAAAAATAAGGTGTGTGGCGTCCCAAAGTTTTGAACGGGTGGGGGGTTTGGGGGGGGGGGGGGGCTAAATATAAATATAGAGCTAGCTCATTAACGGTTGATCGTATTGTCACGAAATTTCCCATGTAGTATTCCTGAAGGCCAAATAGAAAAATAAGATGTGTGGTGTCACAAAGTTTTGAACGGGTGGGGGGGTTGAGGGGGGGGGGCTAAGTATAAATATAGAGCTAGCTCATTAACGGTTGATCGTATTGTCACGAAATTTCCCATGTAGTATTCCTGAAGGCCAAATAAAAAAAAAAAGGTGTGTGGCGTCCCAAAATTTTGAACGGGAGGGGGGGTTGTGGGGGGGCCTAAATATAAATATAGAGCTAGCTCATTAACGGGTGGTCGCATTGTCACGAAATTTCCCATGTAGTATTCCTGAAGGCCAAATAAAAAAATAAGGTGTGTGGCGTCCCAAAGTTTTGAACGGGAGGGGGGGTTGTGGGGGGGCCTAAGTATAAATATAGAGCTAGCTCATTAACGGGTGGTCGCATTGTCACGAAGTTTCACATGTAGTAAAAAAAAAAAGGTGTGTGGCGACCCAAAGTTTTGAACGGGAGGGGGGGTTGTGGGGGGGGGGGCTAAGTATAAATATAGTGGTAGCTCATTAACGGGTGGTCGTATTGTCATGGAATTTCACATGTAGTATTCTTAAAAGCCAATATAGGGTGTATAAGTCACAAAATTTTGAACGGGAGGATGGATTGATGGGGGCCTAAGTATAAGTATAGTGATAAGTCATTAACGGATGATCGGATTGTCATGGAATTTCACATGTAGTATTCTTGATGGCCAAATAGAAAAATACACTATGTGACATCTTAAAAATTTGGAGGGGGGGGGGGCTAAGCATAAAAATAATGCTGAATGATTAAAGGGCAATCGGATTGTCATGAATTTCACATGTAGTAGTAGTAACTATGTAGTATCTATGGGGTCCGCTGTTACAAAACACTTACTAGCTGTGTTGCCCAGCGTTCCGAACTTCCTACTAGCTGTGGGGTCCGCTGTTGCAAGGCACATACTAGATGTGGTGCCCAGGGTTCCTAACTTCGTACTAGCTGTGGTGTCCGCTGTTGCAAGGCACAAACTAGATGTGGTGCTCAGCGTTCCTAACTTCGTACTAACTGTGGGGTCCGCTGTTGCAAGGCACATACTAGATGTGGTGCTCAGCGTTCCTAACTTCATACTAGCTGTGGGGTCCGCTGTTGCAAGGCACTTACTAGCTGTGTTGCCCAGCGTTCCTAACTTCGTACTAGCTGTGGTGTCCGCTGTTGCAAGGCACATACTAGATGTGGTGCCCAGCGTTCCTAACTTCGTACTAGCTGTGGTGTCCGCTGTTGCAAGGCACAAACTAGATGTGGTGCTCAGCGTTCCTAACTTCATACTAGCTGTGGGGTCCGCTGTTGCAAGGCACAAACTAGATGTGGTGCCCAGGGTTCCTAACTTCGTACTAGCTGTGGTGTCCGCTGTTGCAAGGCACATACTAGATGTGGTGCTCAGCGTTCCTAACTTCGTACTAGCTGTGGGGTCCGCTGTTGCAAGGCACATACTAGATGTGGTGCTCAGCGTTCCGAACTTCGTACTACCTGTGGGGTCCGCTGTTGCAAGGCACAAACTAGATGTGGTGCTCAGCGTTCCGAACTTCGTACTAGCTGTGGGGTCCGCTGTTGCAAGGCACAAACTAGATGTGGTGCTCAGCGTTCCGAACTTCGTACTACCTGTGGGGTCCGCTGTTGCAAGGCACAAACTAGATGTGGTGCTCAGCGTTCCGAACTTCGTACTAGCTGTGGGGTCCGCTGTTGCAAGGCACATACTAGATGTGGTGCCCAGGGTTCCTAACTTCGTACTAGCTGTGGGGTCCGCTGTTGCAAGGCACATACTAGATGTGGTGCCCAGGGTTCCTAACTTCGTACTAGCTGTGGTGTCCGCTGTTGCAAATTAATACAGCTATGTTGGTAGATAGGCAGCATCCAGAAACGAAGATGGTCAACCAAAGAAAGATTCAGATGTATCGGGAAAGTCCCATCCGAAGGACGACGTGCTCAAATTTATTTTTAACCTAAGTGAAATTTCAGCTACCCAGGTTTAGATATGTAACATACGACTCATTTTCGAGTACCTGACATACGAAAAAGCCCTCGATCATAGCTTAGAGTCCAAACCGAAGGACGACGTGCTCAAATTTATTTTTATCTTCCCGATTAAAACATCTGACCTAAGTGACTTGGCTAGATTTCGAAATGGCGATCCTGAGCTCGGTAAACTCCATTCTTCAATTTTCTCGCTTTTAAACGGTTTTTAGTTTTAATATTTGTTAAAACTGATGAACAACCGGGATATCTGAATCCTACACAAAAATTGAAATAAAAATGTTTTTCGAAAAACGTCGGGCTAAATACCATTCTTCAAACTTCCTGCTTTTTAACGGTTTATAGATTTAATATTTGTTAAAACTGATAGACAGATTTAGATATATCGGGAAAGTCCTATCCGAAGGACGACGTGCTCAAGGTTTTTTGAACCTAAGTGAAATTTTAGCTACCTAGGTTTAGTTACATAACATAGGACTCATTATCGAGCACCTGACATACAAAAAGGCCCTCGATCATAGCCTAAAGTCTAATCCGAAGGACGACGTGCTCAAATTTATTTTTATCTTCCCGAATAAAATATCTGACCTAAGTGCCTTGGCTAGATTTCTAAGTGGCGATCCTGAGCTCGATAGACTGCATATGTATGATAAAATAAGTTACCATTTGGTTTCTACTAACATTATCAAGGAAGAAATGTGGAATATAAGTGGGCTTTGGAGATGGTAATAGGAAGTTGGCAGGAGTGTTGGGTGATGTCACGTACCCTATGTTGAGCGGAACGTTTAAGTCTATATTAATAAAGCTGAAACGGGGTTTGTGGCTTTGTGTGTTTGTATGTTTGTTCCAGCATCACGCCCAAACCGCTAGACGGATTTTTATGAAACTGCCCATGTAGCATTCTTTTGAGCCCGATTGAATAATAGGCTATGTGGCGTCCCAAAATTTTGATCGGGAGGGGGGGTTGTGGGAGGGCCTAAGTATAAAAATAGTGCTAACTCATTAACTAATGGGCGAATTGTCATGAAATTTTACAGGTAGTCTTTTTAAAAGCCAAACAAGAAAAAAAGGTGTGTGGCGTCCCAAAGTTTTGAACGGGAGGGGGGGGGGTTGTGGGGGGGCCTAAGTATAAATATAGAGCTAACTCATTAACTAATGGGCGAATCGTCATGAAATTTCACATATAGTATTTTTAAAAGCCAAATAGGAAAAAAGGTGTGTGGCGTCCCAAAGTTTTGATCGGGGGGGGGGGTTGTGGGGGGGCCTAAGTATATAAATAGTGCTAACACATTAACTAATGGTCGAATTGTCATGAAATTTCACACGTAGTCTTTTTAAAAGCCAAGCAGGAAAAAAAGGTGTGTGGCGTCCCAAAGTTTTGAACGGGAGGGGGGGTTGTGGGGGGGCCTAAGTATAAATATAGAGCTAACTCATTAACTAATGGGCGAATCGTCATGAAATTTCACGTAATATTTTTAAAAGCCAAATAGGAAAAAAAGGTGTGTGGCGTCCCAAAGTTTTGAACGGGAGGGGGGGTTGTAAGGGGGGCCTAAGTATAAATATAGAGCTAACTCATTAACTAATGGGCGAATCGTCATGAAATTTCACATGTAGTATTTTTAAAAGCCAAATAGCAAAAAATGGTGTGTGGCGTCCCAAAGTTTTGAACGGGAGGGGGGTTGTGGGGGGGCCTAAGTATAAATATAGAGCTAACTCTTTAACAGTTGGTCGGATTGTCACGAAGTTTCACATGTAGTATTCCTGAAGACCAAATAGAGAAATAAGATGTGTGGTGTCCCAAAGTTTTTACGGGAGGGGGGGTTGTGGGGGGACTTAAGTATAAATATAGAGCTAACTCATTAACTAATGGGCGAATCGTCATGAAATTTCACATGTAGTATTTTTAAAAGCCAAATAGGAAAAAAAGGTGTGTGGCGTCCCAATGTTTTGATCGGGAGGGGGGGTTGTAAGGGGGGCCTAAGTATAATTATAGAGCTAACTCATTAACTAATGGGCGAATCGTCATGAAATTCCACGTAGTATTTTTAAAAGCCAAATAGGAAAAAAAGGTGTGTGGCGTCCCAAAGTTTTGAACGGGAGGGGGGGTTGTGGGGGGGCCTAAGTATAAATATAGAGCTAATTCTTTAACGGTTGGTCGGATTGTCACGAAATTTCACATGAAGTATTCCTGAAGGCCAAGTAGAAAAATAAGGTCTGTGGCGTCCCAAAGTTTTGAACGGGAGGGGGGGTTGTGGGGGGGCCTAAGTATAAATATAGAGCTAACTCATTAACTAATGGGCGAATCGTCATGAAATTTCACGTAGTATTTTTAAAAGCCAAAGAGGAAAAAAAGGTGTGTGGCGTCCCAAAGTTTTGAACGGGAGGGGGGGTTGTGGGGGGGCCTAAGTATAAATATAGAGCTAACTCTTTAACAGTTGGTCGGATTGTCACGAAGTTTCACATGTAGTATTCCTGAAGACCAAATAAAAAAATAGGCGGTGTGACGGCTCAAAAGTTTTTACAGGAGGGGGGGTAGTGGGGGGGCCTAAGTATAAATATAGAGCTAACTCATTAACTAATGGGCGAATCGTCATGAAATTTCACATGTAATATTCCTAAAGGTCAAATAGAAATATTAGATGTGTGACGGCCCAAAATTTTGAACAGGAAGGAGGGTTGTGGGGGGGGGGGGGCTAAATATACATATAGAGTTAGCTCATTAACGGTTGGTCGTATTGTCACGAAATTTCGCATATATTATTCCTGAAGGCCAAATAGAAAAATAAGGTGTGTGGCGTCCCGAAGTTTTGAACGGGTGGCGGGGTTGAGGGGGGGGGGGGGGGACTAAGTATAAATATAGAGCTAGCTCATTAACGGTTGATCGTATTGTCATGAATCGGATTGTCATGAATTTTACATGTAGTAGTAGTAGTAACTATGTATTCGCTGTGGGGTTCACTGTTGCAAGACATTTACTTACTAGCTGTGATGTCCAGCGTTCCTAATATCGTACTAGCTGTGGGGTCCGCTTTTGCAAGGCACTTACTAGCTGTAGTGCTCAGCCCCAGCGTTCCTAACTATGTACTGGCTGTGGGGTTCGCTGTTGCAAGGCACCTACAAGACATTTACTAGCTGTGATGCCCAGCGTTCCTAATTACGTACTAGCTGTGGGATCTGCTGTTGCAAGGCGCTAGCAGTGCGGCCCAGCGTATTTAACTACGTAGGTACTAGCTGTGGGGTCCACCGTTGCAAAACTCATACTAGCTGTGATGCCCTGTGGTTCTAACTACATACTATCTGTGGGGTCCGCAGTTGCAAGGCACCTACTACCTGTAGGGCCCAGCGTTCCTAAAAACGTACTAGCTGTGGGGTCCGTCGTTGCAAAAGCATACTAGCTGTGATGCCCAGGGTTCCTAATATCGTACTAGCTGTGGGGTCCGTTGTTGCAAGGCATTTACTAGCTGTAGTGCCCAGCGTTCCTAACTATGTACTAGCTGTGAAGTTCGCTGTTGCAAAGCACTTACTAACTGTAATGCCCAGCGTATTTAACTACATACTAGCTGTGGGGTCCGCTGTTGCAAGACGCTAGCAGTGTGGCCCAGCGTATTTAACTACGTAGGTACTAGCTGTGGGGTCCACCGTTGCAAAACTCATACTAGCTGTGATGCCCTGTGGTTCTAACTACATACTATCTGTGGGGTCCGCAGTTGCAAGGCACCTACTACCTGTAGGGCACAGCGTTCCTAAAAACGTACTAGCTGTGGGGTCCGTCGTTGCAAAAGCATACTAGCTGTGATGCCCAGGGTTCCCAATATCGTACTAGCTGTGGGGTCCGTTGTTGCAAGGCATTTACTAGCTGTAGTGCCCAGCGTTCCTAACTATGTACTAGCTGTGAAGTTCGCTGTTGCAAAGCACTTACTAACTGTAATGCCCAGCGTATTTAACTACATACTAGCTGTGGGGTCCGCTGTTGCAAGGCGCTAGCAGTGTGGCCCAGCGTATTTAACTACGTAGGTACTAGCTGTGGGGTCCACCGTTGCAAAACTCATACTAGCTGTGATGCCCTGTGGTTCTAACTACATACTATCTGTGGGGTCCGCAGTTGCAAGGCACCTACTACCTGTAGGGCCCAGCGTTCCTAAAAACGTACTAGCTGTGGGGTCCGTCGTTGCAAAAGCATACTAGCTGTGATGCCCAGGGTTCCTAATATCGTACTAGCTGTGGGGTCCGTTGTTGCAAGGCATTTACTAGCTGTAGTGCCCAGCGTTCCTAACTATGTACTAGCTGAGAAGTTCGCTGTTGCAAAGCACTTACTAACTGTAATGCCCAGCGTATTTAACTACGTACTAGCTGTGGGGTCCGCTGTTGCAAGGCACTTAATAGCTGTGATGCCCAGCGTTCCTAACTTCGTACTAGCTGTGGGGTCCGCTGTTGCGAGGCACATACTAGCTGTGGTGACCAGCGTTCCTAACTACGTACTAGCTGTGGGGTCCGTTGTTGCAAGGCATTTACTAGCTGTAGTGCCCAGCGTTCCTAACTATGTACTAGCTGTGAAGTTCGCTGTTGCAAAGCACTTACTAACTGTAATGCCCAGCGTATTTAACTACATACTAGCTGTGGGGTCCGCTGTTGCAAGGCACTTAATAGCTGTGATGCCCAGCGTTCCTAAGTTCGTACTAGCTGTGGGGTCCGCTGTTGCGAGGCACATACTAGCTGTGGTGACCAGCGTTCCTAACTACGTACTAGCTGTTGGGTCCGCCGTCGCAAGGCACATACTAGCTATGATGCCCAGCATTCCCAACTACGTACTAGCTGTGGTGCTCAGCGTTGCAAGCCACATACTAGCTGTGGTCACAAACGTTCTTAAGTACGCACTGACTATGACGTCCAGCGATGCTAAGTATTCACTAGGTGTGGCTTCCGCCGTTGAAAGGCGCATACTAGCTGTGGTGCCCAGGAGTCCTAAAAACTTACTAGCGTTACAACAGCTGAAGGACTATAAGCCTTATTCCGTATGAATAATTGAAAATTATAACATCATGAATGTACTGTCGAGGAACTGAATAGCGTTATAGAAGATATTGGGACAAAAATCAAAGTTCCCCGGGCAACGCCGGGTATTACTGCTAGTAGAAAATAAAGAAAAACGTATGTTAAAAAAAAAAATATTGTCTATTTCATAAGATGAAGATTTCACAGAAGAATTGAATAGGATTCGAATGAGAGATATTAGGAGAAAAGTCAAAGTTGCCCGGGCAACGCCGGGTATTACTGCTAGTAAATAATAAACTAGAAATTAATAAGAAAGAAATTATAGAATCAGTTGAGTATAGGCTAGAGGGTTTTGAAACTAAACTAAAAGACCAAAAAAATTAACTAGAAGATATGGAAAGGGGACTAAAAACTGACATACAAATAAATAAAAATAATACGATACAATTAGATAAAGAAATAAAGAATGTGCAACAATTGGTACTAGATAATAAATTAAATAATAACGCACAGATAGAAAGAAGCAGAGTCGACTTAACCCTAGAATGACACCGTGGGGTGTCTGACACCCCAATCGAAAGTTAAAGTGTATCACTTAATTTCCTATAGTTCACAGAAGTCCCCCGACCCTATGTAAATCACAGTCATCTCCTACTTTACCTTACTGGGACTTCTAACACCTTTAGTAGGCCCTTGTGTCTTTAGGAATCAACATTGAAGTGATCTTGGGGTGTCTCACACCCCACGGTGTTATTGACGTCATTCTTTTTTTTTTTTACCTAATACAGGTAAGTTCTTTTTTTTATGGCTTTGTTTATAGTCTATGTGTTACATCGTTATAGTTAATGTTTACTGTGGAGTTGGAAGTGGGTTTTGCGCCAATAGGTTTCTTCATAACGTATATTTATATATTTTCGGAAAGTTATGGCATGAGACAGTGGACTGATGAGGAACTGTTGGTGTATCTCGAAGAATTGAGGAGAGAGGATATTGAGGAACTGGGAGGCAGTTCTTCTGAGGAATTAGATGAGACATTCGTGAGACATGAGGAGTCCAGCACATGTGCATATCCTTCGACCACATTGTGCCAAGACGATGTCCCCGCATGTCAACACAGGTGTACTGTATGGCATGGTCAATTGGAGGAAGCCAATGCCCAGAAAATATTTTTTATATGAACTTGGATTCCAATTACTCAAACCATATTTAGTGGAACGGTCCAAGATCAAACATTTAAGTAGAACTTTGAAAGTACTCATACATGAAATTTTGGGTCAACCCTCAAGCTCAACTCCATCTACTGCAATTGTTATACCATCTGGCAAATAATTGAGACGCTCTTTATGCAACAGAGATAAGGATAGAAAATCCAAAATGGTTTGCATGAGCTGCCAGAGGCCGATGTGCAACGATCATCGTCTAATAAAGTGCACCGATTGTGACTGAGTGTAACTGTGCAAATTGTATATATTTTTTGTTAAAGTGATTTTTTTTACAAAGACACTATACTTGAGTTTTTAAAAAAAATAATAGTTTTTACCTTCCTTACAAATAAAATTTCGTACAGTATTTTTATCCATATCTACTTTTTAACTTTTTCAACATGTTACATCCTTATTTGATTTTTTTCCTATTCAATTAAAATAACTTTCTAATTTTGTTTGTTTGTTTTATATTCATTACCTAAATTCTCAAATATTAAATCTGCTTTAATTTTGGATTAATGTGAAAAACAAATTACAAGAAAATTATATAAAGGGCTTGGGGTGTCAGACACCCCACGATGTCAATAGTGGTGACAAAATTCACGGTGTCATTCTAGGATTAATGAATTATATAACAGACGAAAAAATAAACACAGAAAAAAAAGAAGGCGCGATGTCAAGTAGGATCGATGAAGTTAACAACGAACTTGAGATTGTCAAAGAGGGTTATAATAGTAATAATAAGAAAGTCGATGGAATTAAAGAAAAAATGGATAAGGGGCCAAGATAAGTTTTTTGAAACGGGACTAGGAATCGCCCCTTGGAGATGTAACTCAATGCGGAAAATTCCGAAATTTGCCAAGTTATCAAAAAAAAATAATAAAACTAAAAATAGGCCTACCTTAAATTTCAAATTTAAAAACATTAATTATCAAAAGATGATTTTTAAAAGAAAATGTAGCCCGATTTTCAAATTAAATTGTGATAAGCCCAAATTTGGAAAAATTAATGATAAAATAAAATATAGTTGGATGTTAAAATCAAATCATGGGAAGATCGGATTTCGAAAAATAGAGTTCGAAAAATTTGTAAACAAGCGAAAACAAATTAAATCGGCAAAGCAATATCGTCATAAATTTAAAGTCGCACTGCTATTAAATTTTGTAGAAGGTATTCCAAAAATAAAGAGAATCAAAAATCATAAGAAATTAAAAAAAAAATGTTTGTAAATAAAAACAAATCGATTATTCTATGATAAGGAACTTGTGTAATTGGATTTTTAAATGAACTTATGGCTATGGTTTGTGTTTTTTTTTTTTTTATATATATATATTTTTCTTAAATCAAAATAAAATAAAATTTTAAAGTAATAGTAATCAGCTAATGAATAAATTGTTTTTATTACGAAGTATCAAATAATAGCTTTGTTGTGTGTTTCTCACCTTGGAAATAAAGATTAAAAAGTCTTAAATTGAGTAGTCGAAACAGTTGAAATATGAAAATCAAAATATAATAAAATCCGAATTGGTAGTTTGGTAACGAACTAATATCACTTATAATACGGATATCACTAAAAACCAACATATTAATGAAAGATAGATTCTAGTGGAGAGATGAATTGCAACTAACGGGATCCTGTGGGACAGAGGGGTAGTACACACAATAGGAGACTACAGGTTGGCAGGAGTGTTGGGTGATGTCACGTACCCTATATTGAGCAGAACGTTTAAGGATGCTAGGAAATTTAAAGGATGTGGATTATCTCTCAAGTAGTATTACCCACACATTCAGAAGTAGGAAGTCTTTGCCAATAATAATAACATTCTTTATTGAATGAATAATATTTTATCAATAATAATGAATATATAATAAAACAGATATACAATAATATTTGGACATAACATGATATTTAAGGAACCGAAGTGATTTGGATATGAGACTGGGAAATTGAATATTCTATAGCTGCAGAAGTTAATGGGAGACAAGCCACTTGACATTTCTTTGTACTAATTAAAAAAGATCCTATCATATGATAAGGTAACTCAGGCTTTAAGCGATACAGCTGAGGCTAAACTTTAAGAGGAGCAAAAGCAACTCTTCTGTTTTCGATATCGAAAATATTGTAGTAGTTGGAGAGGAAGACAAGGCCGAGGACCCATTCTGTTTCGTAATGGGCAGAGAGACCGACCATACAGAGTCCTGGATAGGAGGAGTTCTGCAACAGAATCACAAATAGACCATTACCACAAGACATGGGACATGAGTCAACATCGCGGCCTTGATTACACCATCTTTCGAGGAGCACATTAAATGGCCTATGTATCTGTGTATGAGAAGCATATCTATGTTTGAAACTAAAGTGGCAACCATGGTGAGACCATGCGACCAGAGTGCTACGCTCCAGCCCGCCCGGGCATCATTGTGTACATCAAGACTGTTTATAAATTAGTTATATAAACAGTGATTAGTGATAACAATAATCGAAAAAAATTAAATAAATAAAGAATGTAAAAACAAGTAATGAAAGTAGACGGTGAATCAGCGGCAATGTACTTCCCCGGAACGAATTCATCAATTAACTTTTCGCTCCCCCTCCAAAACCAGTCGACCGTTTGCGCTAATATTCAACAATTGACACTTATGTACATAGGTCCTCCTAAATTCTCATACTAAATTTTGTGTCGATAAATTCACATAACATCGGGAGTTCTTGGGGTTTTTGAATTGAGTCCCCCCCCCCCCCCCCTTCGCTTCAGCCGATATCGCTGAAAAACAGCTTTGACAGCTTAAATTTCAAATTGAAATTTCATGTCGATACATTCATTACATCGGCAGTTATTGGGGTTTTAGAGTTAAGCCCTCGTTCTGATCCCCCCTTCCCTTCTGCCAATTCCGCTGGATATTAATAAGTGTGTCATCCTTATGAGGTTTTGAATTCACAAATTCAACTTTGTGTCGATACATTCATTCTAACGGCAGTTATTAGAGTTTTTATGTTAAGCCTCCCTCCTAATTCCCCTTCCCATTGGTCGATTTGAATGAAAAACAACAGGTGTTGTCGTTAGAGATTTATGCATTCACTTATAAAATTTCGTGTCAATAAATTCATTCTATCGACAGCTATCATGTTCACAGACATACATTTTTTTTTCATATTTGGAATCTGAAGGTCGGAAAACATGAAATTCCGTTGAAAACTCCGCATCGAATTTGTGATCGATTACATAACTTCCCCTACATTTCGTCTAGCTGGGAAGTAAAATATTGTATAAATAACATTAAAGGCAATTATTTGAAGGAAGGGCAATACGTAGCACTCCTAGCGGCCGCAAATGAAATCTGTTGTCTTTCTGCTGTCATGTGAATTTTACTACAACTTTATTTACTGTAGGTAATGATGATGAATGGGAGACCTGTACTGCTCCACTCCAAGTCCAAACGTACTTTTCATACCTTGACTTTCTGAAATAATATTTATCCTGGCAGTTGAACGTTATGTTGTTTGCACAGCTTCAGTTTAGAGCCGATAGATGCGCCCTTCCTCCTGGTGATGGTTTGTTAAAACTGTCAATATTTGGTTGGTTACCTTAAACATATATTGAGTAGAGTTGAGAAGATAGTCGTGTCCGTTTACAGAGAAGCTGAGGGCAGGCATGCTCGGGATCCTGTCACAAGGAGCCTGTGCAAACAATAACTGCATTAATATAAGTACATTCATTGCATATAGAAAAACAATATCTCTCCATTGTAAGGCGTGAGCCCAAATTGTTGGTACTACAGATAATAATTCAAATAGTAAATAATAATTAATTTTAAAAATAAACTTCCATGACTACTCTCTGTTCATTGTCTTCAGTGTTAGTTATTTATTGTGACTCATGCCCGGGCTTTAACTACGAGGTCATATCGCCTACTACCAGAGCACTCTTTTGTCACTCAGGTAGACATGAGCCCGACTCTACTATGGTAGGCCTAAATTTTGCCTATCCTAAATTTTCATTCATCTAGGGCAGGGGTCTTTAACGAGTATCTGACATCGTACAGTCTCGGGACCATCGCTTAGCGTCCCATCCGAAGGACGGCATGCTTGTTTATTTTACCCCCCAGATAAAATAAACTAAGGGCCTCGGCCGGGTTTCGAACTCACGATCAGAAGGCAATCTCTGGGACTGATATTAGTTCGAAGACTGACATGGAACCCTCACGTACGTCTCACACGAAACACGCTGAACCGTCGACTCAAAATACTCTACGGACTTCTAAATAGACGATCAAAATTAGACATGACACAAAAACGGAACTGTTACACTTACTTACTGAGACCATTATGGACATACGGATCACAGATATACGGTTCAGCAAAAACATCCAACATCAAACGAATTCAGGAGTTTCAGTCAAAAACCCTCAGACTGATAACACAGTGCCCCCCATTCATAAACAACAGAACACTTCATAACGATCTTATGATACACACAGTACCCGACACAACACAAACTACTTACATTCGGTAGTTAGAAAAGTACACACATACAAACCCAGAAATACGTACTTTATCTTCACAACACTTCGACTTACTGCCACCTTGAATCATATTCGTTCTTAAATTTTTTTTTTTTTACATTTTTTCCTTTACTTTTATCATCTCTCTTACCCATCCATCAAAATTGTCTTTCAATTCCTTTTTTTTTTATTATTATTATTTTTTTAAATTTGTTTATTTTATTTTTCTGTTCTGTCCTAATAATTAAGATAAATTTCATCCCGAGGACCTACCACTGGGTGGCCTTTCTCTCACATGTCCTTCACGCCAACATATCAATACCATCACAGATGCTGGTTGTTGCACCCTAGCAATAGTTGTATCTTTATAAATAAAATACAAAAAAAAAAAAATCATAGCTTAATTAAATATTTGATGAACATAAATCTGAAGTTAAATGTAGGTTAAGAATAAAACCGAATATATGTATACGCTGCCAATATACACCTGTAACCAGTATACTTAGTTTTGCCGATATCCAATGAGTGGGTCAGCAAAAACCGTTAGTACGTGCTGTGTAGCTGTGGACACCACCCAGTGATATAATACATTTTACGATTAGTAGCACCCCCCAGTTACGTCAAAATTCAAGTATACGAGTTGTACAGAAATACACAGGGCTGCTAACACCTTTTTGTATGATACATATCCGTGCTCTAAGAGAAAATAATATTCGTAGAAATGATTAAAATTTAGAGTTAAAAAAAAAAAAAAAAAAAACTGTGTGAGTCCAATTAGTAGGTTTATAGTTGTGTGTAAACATCCGGATGAGTATTTGTTCACTGGAAAAGAAGGCAGAATTAAATTTCAGTAGCTAAGAGTTATATGACGAGGTCATATGGCCTACTACCAAAGCGCTCTGGTGGATATGGACCCGAATCTACTATGGGAGTTCTACATTTTGTCTACCTAGGTTTATTCAATATTTCAAGCGTGCGCACATTTTGCTGCGCATGATATATATTCGTTACATTTTTTCTTTTTGTGCGAGCTAAGATGCTTGAATAAGCTACAAAGCGCTACTCTTCTTATTGGAGCAACCAATTTCCAATTTATCTAATTTTATTTTCATTTTTTGTTGCTTCAACTGATAATAACTGCCTTTCTAGTGAATGCATTCTAACGAAATTTCATATGCAAATGCAAAATTCCACAAGGACGACACATATCAATTTTCAGCGGAATTTGCCGAAGGGAAGGGGGGTCCCCTCTGATCCAGAGGAGGGCTCGACTCAAAAACCCTAACAACTGACAATGTAATGAATGTCTCGACGCTAAATTTAGAATGAGCATTCAGTAACCACTTTGAAAGCCCAATGTTGATTTGTTAGCCCGAACGGTCGATTCATTTTGGAGGGAGAGCGGAACTGTAATTAATTAATCGTGTTGAGAAAGTACCTTTCCGGTAATTCGTAGAGTTTTTTTTGGACGAAAAACATGAAATTCTGGTGAAAACTCAAGATCGAATTTCTGTCCGATTACATAACTTCCCCTATACTTGGTATAGATGTGGAAGTAAACATCTGTATCAAGTTTGGAAAAAGAATTCATCTAAATAGCATTTCCACAGAAGAGTCCATTCCAGGTCCGTCTCAGTATTGCAGTTCTCCTTTCATAAAAACATACCTCTTCGTTACGAACTATTCCAAAAACATCTTATTCTTCACTTCCCATATCAAGTACTTAACAACCATCTTTCTACTTTTATTTATTAAAATACGCAAGTAATAACTATTTCAAATTATGCAAAAATAAAAAAATAGTGTTTTGTCAGTTATTTGTTGTCTCAGTCTATAGTTCTAACTAGGCGGTTTGTCTTGTTCATTTCACTAGGTTTCATTATTTAATATAAACATTAATTTACCATTTTTACTGCATGACATTGCACAAGACCTAAGATGTAATGCACCATTTTTACTGCATGAGGTCCGAATGTTCGGTGATGTCACGTTGATTGAGTGTTGGGTGATGTCACGTACCCTATGTTTGAGCAGAACGTTTAAGGATGCTAGGTGGTGGGGCCTTTATGAAGATTAAGGAAATATTGCCATAAAATATAGTTGCCTTGGCCGTAGTCTTAAAGCTGAGAGGGGGGGGTGAGAGCTCTGCACCCCACGAAGAGAGACGAATGATTTGATGATCAGTGGAAATATTTTGTGGCAATAATGAAAGTAAAATAATATGTAAAAATAATTAATATGAGAAAAAACGTTGAGAATAACTTTGAGAAGAACATGAGAAATATAAAGAGAAGCTCCGTAAGGCCGGAGGTCATGAGAAGTACAAAAAATGAAAAGGTCCGGCTAGGCGGAGGGCAAAATTATTACAAAAAATGAGAAACCTCCGTCTGGGCGGAGGGCATAATTATTACTGGTGCGGTCGGGCGCTGCAAGGGATTAAAAAACTGATATGAGAGGTGGGGGGACGGCGTAGGAACGTTAAATGCACAAACACTAGGAAATTTGCTAATTCAATGTTTTATTTAACGTTTTTGTGAACTTTTGTTTGTTTAAACACGTAAACAAATTGTCTCAAGAAAATTTACCTTTTTATTATTTGAAAAGTTATTTATACCCATAAAAGTGAGCAAAATTACTTACTTCTCACCCAAATTACGGGTGAGAATGAAGCCCAACATCAACTCGACCGAAAAACCGGTCAACACGAAAAATGGACTCACGGATAACCTCAAAGCACGACTGAACAATACAGGTAACCCAGATCAGTCGAACTCACCCCGACTAGTGAGCCAGCCGAAGAGACCCTGTCCCCCAGAAGAAGACATGGAGTTCCCAGCACTCCCGGAGTCAGCCATGCAGCTAGACGGAGAGCCCTCACCGGGGGCCAGCTACACCCAGCCCAAGCGGAACAGGTACGCAATTCATTCCACTATACCCACGCACAACACATTCACGCCACTCGCAGCACTCATCACCGACCAACACACTAACGATACCACCCCACAGACCGAAAAACAACTTAAAATCCCCCCAATTTTCCTTTGTGAAGCCGACGATTTTCAAAAAGTACTGACAGACATTAAAAGTATCACAACATCTCCCTTCGAAACAAAACAATGCCACAAAAAAATTAAAATATCCCTTATGACATCTGAAGACTTTGAGAAACTGACCAAATTTTACCAAACAAATGACGTAAAATACTATACTTTCCTGAACCCCGAGGATAGGAAACTTTCCGTTGTTATCCGTGGGGTTCCATACTCCCTGACTGAAACCGAAATACAAGACGAACTAACCCTGACATACCCAGTCCTCAGTGTAACGAGGCTACTGAACAAGGACAAAGGCCCCACTCCACTGTGTGCTGTCGAGCTCCAGAATACTCCGGAGGGGAAAGCGATTTTTCAATTATCTCGTCTCTTTTACACTATAGTGAATGTCGAACCGCGGAAGAGGTCTCAACGCATTGTGCAGTGCACGAATTGCCAGCAAGTGGGACATAGCAAGAACTTCTGCCACCTTGACCCAAAATATGTCAAGTGTGCAGGAGATCATCATTTCACAGCTTGCCCATCACGTACTCTCCAAGAGTCCCCAAAGTGCTCTAACTGTGGTGGAAGCCACCCCGCCAATTATAGAGGCTGTGAAACCTTCTTAAAACTTCAATCACGAATCACACACAGAAAACACATACCAACCCACATTCATGACACAACAAATGCAAATCCATCTAGACTTACTCCCCAACCAGTCTCAGAAAATCCTCCACAGTCACAGCAAAACATCCCCTCAGGAGCTAAATCAAACCCTTGGTTTACCCGGAGCAAACACCACACACAGACACCAGCAAGCACCCCTCATCAAACTAACCTCAACGAACAAGACCCCTCATCAAACCTATTTGACATACTACTAAATTTAATTAAACCTTTCATTCCCAAAAGCAAATACTTTATTTCCACAATACTCAATAACATACTTTCTTCCAATTATGGTCAGCCCTAATTCCACAGTTGATCAAAATTTAACAATCCTAAATTGGAACGCGAATGGGTTGAAAGCAAAGCAACAGTCTTTCAGTAACCTCCTAACACGATACAACATAGACATAGTTTGCCTAACAGAAACACACTTCAAAGCGACAGACACATTCAGACTGACAGGATACGTGACATACAGACGAGACAGACAAACCCGAATAGCCTCTGGAGGAGTAGCTGTTTATGTGAAGAAAAAAATAAAGCATTCCCATCTACTTCTTCCTGAACTGGAGCACCTGGAGGCTGTCGGGATTCAACTGACACTCACCAACAACAGACGACTCAACATCATCTCGGGATACCAACGACCAAACTTAAGAATAAAACAGACAGACCTAGAACACATTTTTACAGGAGACGCGACTGCACTTTTCGGGGACCTCAATAGCAAGCACACAATCTGGGGCTGCAGAAGAACCAATAACAATGGGGTCAGACTTTTGTCGGCCACAAACAACCTCGGTGTTCAGGTCTCAGCCCCAGACGAACCAACCTTCTACCCGTCACAACACAGATATCATCCAGACATCCTAGACATCACACTTATAAAAAATTTCACATTCCCAATATATCACGAGACACTAACAGAACTCGATTCAGACCACGTCCCCGTCCTTAACACATTCACAGCACACAAACACTACACCGAACCGCTTCCACGACTTATAACAGGAAAAATTGATTGGAAAACTTGTCAATGGGAAATGGATCAAACTCTTGAAATTCCAATCTACTACAATCACACAGACGACATAGACTGGACAATACAGACATTCACACAAACTGTTTACACATCTGTTCACAATGCTACATATCACCACTTCAAAGACAGACGACCACATATACATGACTCCATTCCCACTCAAATCCTAGCACTAATTCACGAAAAAAACACGGCTCGCAAACGCTGGCAAAGAACAAGAAGTGATGTAGATAAAAGAGACCTCAATCGCTTGACCCGACGGGTGAGATGGGACCTCGACAACCACAGAATTTGTAAGTACAGGGCTTACTTGACCGACATGACCCCCGGCGATAATAGTCTCTGGAAAGAAACCCGACGAATTTTGAGATAAAACACATCCTTGCCCCCACTGACAGACGGACATCACACAGTGACGAGCGACGAAGACAAATGCGAAATCCTGGCAACACACCTCGAACAAAAGTACCGCACACACGACACTGCTAACACAGACATGAACACCACAGTACACACATATCTATCCATACCGACACAAACTGTTGAAAATTTCATCAAGTTCACCACTCCCTCAGAAATCACAACATTAATAACAAACTTAGCAAACAACAAGGCCCCCGGTGAGGATCTCATTCCGAACATAGTGCTGAAGAAGCTGCCACCCAAAAGTATAGCCTTTCTAACCGGTCTGTTCAACGCATCCCTGCGATGCAGCTATTTTCCTCGAAATTGGAAAAACGCGGTTGCAATCGTCTTTCATAAACATGGTAAGCCCAAGCAAGAGCCGGACAGCTATCGGCCTATAAGCCTTCTGAACTCGTTGTCGAAGATCTTCGAACGACTAATATTGAGAAGACTGGGTTCTCACCTGGAAAGCGCAGGAATTGTTCCAGCTCACCAGTTTGGTTTCAAACATAATCATTCATCTGTGCACCAGCTATAGAGGGTCTCGGAAAAGATTGTGAATGGTTTCGAACAGAAGACATATACAACCTCCGTCTTTTTAGATGTAGCTTCCGCGTTCGACTCGGTGTGGCATGAAGGTCTCCGCTATAAGCTGAGGAAGACATGGGCTCCACAGTACTTGGAAAAGATCGTTGATTCCTTTTTGGAGAACAGGACGTTTCAAGTGCGGGTCAACAACATCCTCAGCTCCAAGCGTAGTATTCTGGCGGGAGTGCCACAGGGAGCTATCCTCAGTCCCGTCCTCTTCAGCTTATATTGCTGCGACATCCCCGAGCCATGTAATACCACTCTAGCACTATACGCAGACGACACACTACTTATGTGTCAACATGAAGACCTCCAGACAGCAGTTGACATGTTACAAACTTCTCTCAACCACGTCTCCAGCTGGTTCGCTCGATGGAAGCTTCAGTTGAACGCCAGTAAAACAGAAGCGAAGATTTTTGCCCTTCGCCGATTTTTTACAGAGGACCAGAGTAGGCTGAGGGTTGACGGACTTCCCATTCCATGGAAGGAACCCTAAAGATCAGGCTGTCCTTGGTGTATTCTTAGACACACGGCTCACATGGAAACTTCACATCAACACAAAACTTACACAAGCATACACCCGTTTAAAACATCTCTATCCACTCATTAACCGCAACACACCCCTCAAACATTCTTGCACACTGCTCCTGTACAAAGCGTTACTTCTCCCATTGTTAACATACGCCTGTCCAATATGGCATGGCGCCAGTCCTTCACTCACAACACGACTACAAACATTTCAGAACAAAATTCTTCGTGTGTCTCTGAATGCACCATGGTTTATCCGAAACAGCCAAATCCATGAGGAACTGGGAGTTCCTCGGGTCGCAGCCTATTTAAGGTCCTTAGTAGATAACTACCACGGAAGACTAGGCCTGTGTTCTGGAGCAGCCCACTACAATCTTGGCCAGCCTACTCTCCAACGAGGCTCAAACCAAGATTATACCAAGACATTATTATTCATTAATTTCATTTTATATTTTCCATTTTATACTTTGTGTGAAGAACCAAGATGTTCTGGTCCAAATAAAGTGTGTTGTTGTTGTTTCAAATAGGATTATGATAGTTTGACCCATATAAACAATGCATGTAGGTCTGACCTAAAGACCGATCTCTAGCTAAAAATTGTAATATAATTCGATTCTTGATATTTTGTGAATTTGTGATGTAGAGAGAATTCATTTAGTTTGGTGTCATGTTGTTTAAAAAAAAAAAATAATAATAATAATTAGAATAAATATCATTATGTGAACTTCTAGTATGTCTATTTAGCATGACATTTTTATTGTATATTATTTATTACTATAAGATTTATTGCATGGTGTGATAAAAAAAAAAAAAAAAAAAAAAAAAATGTTTACATACTCTGTTATTATAAAGAATGTGTCATAAGGTTTAAAGTATTTGTGTGCATAGGGCTGTAAAGAATAACAGATTTCTTTTTTATATAAGGAAAGGGATATGTGACGTGTAGAATGGGGGGGGGGGGGGGGGGGGGGGGGGGTCACTAGAATAATAAAAGAAATTGTTATTCTTTATATAATAAAAATATGTTAATGAATGTATAGTATATAAAAAAATATATATAGTTAATACAAATAAAAATGAACTTATATGGCAAAAGATATTAAAAGAAAAAAAAAATATGATTAACTATGAAGAATATGATTAACTATGAAAAAAGAGCAACCTGATGATATTGGGTGGGGGAAAAAATGGCGAGAAGCGCAGAAGGAGCCAACTCGTGGTAGTATCTTGGAAGATCCTGGAAAAGGAAGTAGTATGTTTTTTGGAAGTTGTTAGTGGAGGTGTAGTTTGGTTATGGAGGGTCTGAGTGGAGTGGTAGTGTGATCTGGAAGATCTTGGAGGAGGTATGGAGTGAAAAAGAAGACCAAAGAAGAAGCTCTTGCGGAAAGTGTTAAGAAATTAGTACGACAAAATTGCACAACATATTTTCCTTTATTTTACATTTCTAAACTGAGACTGATTTTATAACACATGTATAATATACAAGTCCAACATAATAATAATAACAGATGTTTTAATAAACATCAATGTCCCAACAACTCTTCCCCAGCAGCGCTGATGACAGCCGTCCTATTTGTACTCCAGGCCTGACGTATGTCAGTCTGCTAGGCGGATGCCGGACTCTGGTGCTGCACCTGGTAGCTTGCGGCACCTCAGTCCGCTCCTCTCTGCAGGCTTCAGAAGCCACGTCTTCCTGAGCTGCTGGCAGCCCCAGAGATCCAGTCCTTGAAGTGCTCGACTCCATCAACATCTCAGGAGGTCTGCTCAGAGAGTCAGCCCTGCCTCGATCCGACTGGAGCTGGTCAGTGTGCCTCTTCCAAATGGCACCATCCACCTCCACTTCATAATGTCTTTGTCCCAACTTCCTTTTTACAACTCCTCGTTTCCACTTGACCGAGTCGTTGTATGACCGGACCAATACCGTGTCCCCTTCTTTGAATCCCGTTTCTTTCTTCACAGCTAGTCCCATGGCCTCTTGCTTCTTACCGACTTTAGACCTCACACTCTCCCGCATGGTATCCAGCCGAGTGCGAACCAGTCGCCCCATCAGCAACTCGCTAGGAGCCTGTCCGGTAGTACTGTGAGGGGCATCGCGATAGCTCAGCAAAAATATATCTATTTTCTTTTGCAACGTGCCTCCCTGGTTCTTCATGGCCCGCAGGCTTCGATTAAGAGTCCACATAAATTGCTCCACTTGTCCGTTCGTCGCCGGATGATATAAAGCGGATTTGAGGTGCAAGATATTATTTCTCCTCATGAATTGTTCAAATTCGGCCCCTGCAAACTGTGGCCCGTTGTCCGTGACAACTTGTTCAGGTATTCCGAACCTTGCAAAAAGAGACCTTAGTACACTTACCGTGGAGTCGGAGCTTGAGGAACTCATCTTGAAAACTTCTGGCCACTTTGAGTAGGCATCTATTACCACTAAGAATGATGTTCCCATAAACGGCCCAGAATAATCTATATGTAGCCGCTGCCACGGTCCCTGCGGCCACTCCCATGGATGAACTGTGACTTTATCCGGCTCTCTTTGATTCAGCTGGCACCCGTCGCATGTTTTCACAGCTCCTTCTTTTAACGATGGTTTTTCTTTCAGGCCAACAACCATACCCAAAGAAACATCAAAAACCTTTGAAAATTTCTTGATACTTAAATAGTCCCTGAAATCAATTGTGTTGATTTCGTTCCATTGTATAGGGAGCTTACGAATAAAGTCCCTTCCTAAGAGTGCTTTACTCTTGTGTGGGCAAACATAAAAATATCCACTATAAGATAGCCCCTTATAGACCAGATCTACCTTAAGTTTGCCTTCTGGTACTATAGTTTCCTCATTGTTCTTCAACACCGAAGCTTCCTCCAAGGCGGACTCTAAGGACGTGGCTATGTCCAGAGCTTTCTGCAAGGTTAAATCGGGTTCGGTCAACAGCCGGGACTGAATGTGCACCGAATTTAACCCTATTACCAGAAAGTCCCTCAGTGTCACATCCAAATAGTCCCCGTAGTTGCAATAACGTGATTTACTTTTGAGTCTGTAATAAAAGGTATTAACGGACTCACTGATGCAGTCTGAAACGCTCCGCAATTTCCACAGTTTTAGACCGAAACTGATTTATTAGTAGCCTCACCAACCTGCTGTAGTCCATACTGGCAGGTTTAACAGGCTCACATGCTGCCCGTAGCCACGAATACATTTCTTTCCCAATGCTTCCCAGCAGAATTGGAACCATTTTTTCTTTCCTAACATCGTTCCCAACAAAAATGTTTCCTACGATTTCTAAATACTCCTCAATATCGTCAGTATTTTTGTTAAATGTTTCCAATTTCCCGGCAAACATTTTAAACTTTTCCTCGTTCGCCAATTGTTAAGAAATTAGTACGACAAAATTGCACAACATATTTTCACTTTATTTTACATTTCTAAACTAAGACTGATTTTATAACACATGTATAATATACTAATCCAACATAATAATAATAACAGATGTTTTAATAAACATCAATGTCCTAACAGAAAGTACCCCCAGCAGGACAGCCCGGTTATATAAAGGAGTATGTTTTTTTTTTGAAGAAGGAAGGATAATACTATAATGCCGTGAGTTGCCAGAGTTGTTACCATTCCAATAAATATCATATAGTTTTAATATGTCTTTTGCCAAAATTACATCTTTTCAAATTGACATATAATAGATTTAATTTAAATATTGTAAAAAATATATATATCATTATGCTCACTAACCCATTAACCGATTTGAAATAATTTACAGAAATTTAAAAATAAATTTATAACTTATGAAACTTTGTGATTCAAATTCTTTTTTTTTGTTATTACTTCCTTTTATTCTCACCAAGGAACTCTACAAAAAAGAGAGCCACCCCTGTGTTTTGTATAAGATTAATGTTATTTAAGAGATAGCAATAACTGTTTCAATATATTATATATAATTGTGTCACCCCCTTTTTCGCCCGAACTCGTTCATTGTAACCTGAATATCGTTGGAAAAAGAAAACTCCTCTGAAGATTTGGAACATCATAACTGTTATGAAGCTTTGGGGCAGAAATGGAAGTAACTGTAGATGTGAGGCAAGTTCCATTATTTAACATCCAGATTTATCGAAAGAAAAGTGTATTTTTAAGAAAAAATTCAATACCATACTACTACTTCTAATTGGCTAGTATTGTTCATATTACATATGTTTGTGCTATATTTTGTCTTCTTGTACTTTCACAACTATCCAATCCATCTTCTGCATTGACTGTATTTCTCCTTTATATTCTTCCCTAGACTTCTAAGTCGGTCTATTTCGCAATGTCTCTTATAAGTTCTTTGTATTTGGAGGTTAAAAAAAAAGGATTTTTCACTGTCCAAAAATGAAGACATCCGAAAACTGTTGACATATTCATGATTACATACATACTTTCAGTTTTCCGCACTACAATGTTCGCTTTGCCCTTGATCGAGTTGGATGATCTTCAGAAAGTAATGTGACGCGGGGAAGGACATAATATGTTATATGGGGGAAGGACATAATATGTTATATGGGGGAAGGACATAATATGTTATATGGGGGAAGGACATAATATGTTATATGGGGGAAGGACGTTATGTTGTATGAACACATATTTTCAATATTTATTTTTTTTTAGTTCTTTTCTAAGCAGTGTTTATTTTAATAGGACCCCTTTCTCACTCCAAGGACATCGATCGCCCTAGAAAACTTTTTTTTTATTTTGATCGAGGTGGAATGTATCATGTTCTTATTTGAGGCCATTCTTCAGTCTTCTTCTTGTGTTTCTTTCTTATTGTCGCTCAAACAGGGATGTTATCTTTCGGATATGACGTTCTAATCCTGATTTAAGACCCAAAGTGCTGCTGTATGCTGATATGTATTATAAGTATCAGATGATTAAAAGACTTCCTTATAACATAAAACATTCCTTAATTGCGTGTTACAATAAATCCTTCCGATTAAAAGTAATTCCGGAAGAATGGCGCGAAATACAAATAGTACCGATACTAAAACCAAACAAAGACCCGGAGGAAATCACTTCATACAGGCCCATAGCTCTCTTAGCCTGTCCAGCAAAAGTTCTTAATATAATTATGAAGAAAAGATTCGAATGGTTTGTGGAATATCACAATCTTCTCAGTCCACAGTGTCTGGGTTTCCGTAGCGGTCGATCCACAACTGATGCCCTTATGATACTCACATCTTCAATCGAGATAGCATTTTCTAAAAAACAAATACTTATGGCTCTATTCATAGACATAGACAAAGCATATGACAATGTAAATATTACCAAATTAATAAACGTCCTCGATAAATCAAAAATCCCACAGGAGATAACGGTATGGCTACATAAATATTTATTTAAGAAAACACTATATATAAAGACAGATGAAAGGGACGTAGAGATGGACTCATACAAAGGACTGTTACAGGGAGATGTTTGGTCACCAATCCTCTTTAACATGTATACTAGAGAGCTAGATGAGGGCATCAGTCTCTGCAATATGCCGATGACATGGTGATCTTCACAACACAACCCACAGTAGACCAGGCCATCACCAAACTAGAGGGGGGACTCAGTACTCTCTCCAACAGACTGGACCACTTGAAACTCAGGATCAACATTGACAAATCGACACTCGTACCTTTCACAAAGAAGAGAAACATTAACCACAACAACATCAAATTAGAATATAGTCATATCACCATACCCGTTGCTAAGGAACACAAATTCCTTGGTCTTTGGTTAGACACAAAACTGTCCTTCAAGAAACATATATCCCATACAATAGCAAAATCACAAAAACCAATAAATCTCCTTAAATGTATAGCAGGAGGTTTGAGTTGGGGGGCACATCCCACCAGCATGATCCACCTATATAAGAGCTTAGTTCGACCACTGCTGGAGTATGGCTGCGAGGTTTATGGCTCCACCAGAACACCCCTCATTCAGAAACTTAGTGTAATACAAAACCAGGCCTTAAAAATTTCATTGAGGACATTTAAAACAACTCCTATCAATGCCGTTCTGGTGGAAGCCGGAGAACTTCCACTTCCACTCAGACGTAAATTACAGTTAAAAAGAAAACTTACAAAAATACACGCCGACAAATCACACCCTTTCAACGATTTAATAAATAGACAAAAAATCCACTTGAACAAGTACATTCAAAATACACTAGCAGAACTCAGGCCAACATTACAGACACTACATCGGACCGACAAACTGTTCTCATTTATTGCGCCCATCCCACTATCAAACCTTATCATAAAATCCAATCCAGACATTAGGACAATCAAAACATCCAAAAACAACTTAGACCCCACAATCCTAAAAGCCAACACAATAGAAATGATTAACACTCTTTACGATAAATGTCACAAACTCTTCACAGATGCTTCAAAAACACCAGAGGGGACGGGGATAGGTATCTTCGATCCCCAAACAGACAGTAACCTAACAGAAAAAATCTCACCACATCATAACGTCTGTACCTCTGAACTGATTGCTGTCCAAAAGGCCATAGACTACTCTAAAAGTATTACATTTTCAGAAGAGATAGTTATATTGACCGACTCTAAAGCCGCCTGCCAACTACTACGCAAGTTTCACCTCAAAACTCGCAGCAACTACATACTCTCCACAATAGCTACATCCATTTACCAGTCAGATAAGAACTGTTACATTCAATGGATTCCTGGACACATCAATTTTACTGACAACGACAGAGCTGACCACCTAGCCAAGCGAGGAGCGGCAAAGGACACAGTGACACTCAGAATCGACTTGACCTTAGAAGACACCCTTTCCATCATACAACACGAGACACTAACGGAATGGCAAACCAACTATACTGACATATCCCAAACCAAAGGACAATACCACTACAGAGTACAGAAGACAATAACGACAAAGCCATGGTTCCACCCACACAGTAAGACACTGAAGAATAAACAAATCATATACTTGACACGACTGAGGACCGGACATGCCAGAACAAACAAATACTTACATCTAATCAAAATAAAACCATCCCCCAACTGTGAACACTGCAATGAGACTGAAGACGTAATCCACATTTTCACTAACTGCAAAAAATACGACAACCAGAGACAACATGAGACACTACTATCCAACTAAAACACATTTCTTCAAACAATAGCTAACGTTAATAACATAGAAAACATTAACAAACTCATTAAATTTATTACCAAATCAAAAATAGAATTATAGGATCAATAGACTACCACATACTCGCTCCGGCTTTATAGGACTACAATTAGTCTTACGGCATAATAATATAAAAAAAAATATATATATATTAAAACGCAGCATACAGCACCATACAGCAGCATACAGCACCATACAGCAGCATACAGCACCATACAGCACCATACAGCACCATACAGCACCATACAGCACCATACAGCAGCATACAGCAGCATACAGCAGCATACAGCAGCATACAGCACCATACAGCACCATACAGCACCATACAGCACCATACAGCACCATACAGCACCATACAGCAGCATACAGCACCATACAGCAGCATACAGCACCATACAGCAGCATACAGCAGCATACAGCACCATACAGCACCATACAGCAGCATACAGCAGCATACAGCACCATACAGCACCATACAGCAGCATACAGCAGCATACAGCAGCATACAGCACCATACAGCAGCATACAGCACTCCTCACTCGTTTATTTTCATTGCTTTAATCATTGCCTGTCTTTAACATTTAATATTTCTTTAATTTATTCTTAGAGGTCTCTTTTATTTTTTATTTTTTCATTATTTTATCTCAATTGGTTGATACTTGTATTCTTTTGTTTATTTGTTATGTTATTATTCTTAGGGGACGTATGTCCCAGAATAACGATTATTTTTCATTTCATTGTAGTAAAACAGGGTCGAAATATTTACATACGTTTTTAGTACAGTTTTACTTTGAGATAAATACGTTTCATAGTTACCATGGATTGATGGAATCAACAGCGTCTAACTGTACTGGATATTGGACACTCGTTCGTATATAGACGATGCCACAAATGATATAACAACTATTGATTAGTAAACTTAATTCGTTAACCCATTTGCGTTTTGTGATAAGAGTTCCATTTGCTTAAAATCCTCAGAGTTATTTATATAATTTAGATGTGACGATGGTGTAATGTCGAAACTGGTAGTTTGTGTAAACATTTCTTGATATTCTGATATTCCTTTTTTTCGTACTTTACTTTCTTATTTAGTTAGTTATTATGACTCATGTCCGAGCTTTAATTACGAGGTCATATCGCCTACTACCAGAGCGCTCTTTAGGCACTCGTAGACATGTGCCCGGCTTTATTTTGGGAGTCCTAAATTTTGCCTACTCTAAATTTTTATTCACCTATGTCAGTCTCTAACCAGAACCTCACATCATACAGGCTCAGCACCATCGCTTAACGTCCCATCCGAAGGACGACGTGTTTAAGTTTATTTTTTAGCTTCGAACCCGCTATTACCCAGGTTACTTCCTTATTTACTTTTCTCCCAAAGATCAGGAACCAGAAAAATACAATTTCATTAGAAACGTTCTTAATCTTAGTAAGCTCCAAAATGAACTTAACAAAAAAGTTATCCATGGCACACAAATTGTTAAATCTATTTAGTTACTAGCAGTAATAACCGGTGTTGCCCGGGGAACTTTGACTTTTCTCCTAATATCTCGTTCGAATCCTATTCAAGTACATTCATGATGTTATAATTTTCAATCATTCTAATGGAATAAGGCTTATAGTCCTTCAGCGGCGGACACAACAGCTAGTAAGTTTTTTGGACCCCTGGGCATCACGGCTAGTATGTACCTTGCAACGGCGGACCCCACAGCTAGTACGTAGTTAGGACCACAGGGCATTACAGCTAGAATGTGCCTTGCAACGGCGGACCCCACAGCTAGTACGTAGTTACTACTACTACATGTGAAATTCCATGATAATCCAGCCATTCGTTAATGAGCCAACACTATCTTTATACTGACCAACCCCCCCCCCCCCTCCCCCCTGCCGTTAAAAATTTTGAACCGTCACACACTCAATTTTTCTATTTGGCCTTTAAGAAGACTACATATGAAATTTCATGACAATCCGACCATTAATTAATGAGTTAGCACTACTTTCATGCTTAGCTTCCCTTACAACCCCCCCTCCCGTTTGAAATTTTGGGACGCAACATAGCCTATTATTCAATCGAGCTCGAAGGGATGCTACATGTGAAGTTTCATGAAAATCCGTTTGGGCGTGATGCTGGAACAAACATACAAACAAACCCAGTTTCAGCTTTATTAATATAGAAGTCTGTGGAAGAGAACGGGTAGATAACAAAAGCTGAATTCAAAAACCCCAATAACTGCCGATGTAATGAATGTATCAACATCAAATTTTGTATTTAAAATCAACATTCCCTGAGGACATAACCAGTCAAATTTCAGCGATATCGGCTAGGGGGAGGGGGGAGTTCCGGGGTGGGGGATCAATTCAAAAATCCCAATAACTGCCGATGTAACGAATATATCAACATCAAATTTCGTATTCAAAATTAAAATCCACTAGGGACATAACCAGTCAAATTTCAGCAATATCGGTAGAGGGGAGGGGGGAGTTCCGGGGAGGGGGCTAAATTCAAAAATCCCAATAACTGCCTATTGAATGTATCAACATCAAATTTCGTATTTAAAATTAAAATCCACTAGGGACATAACCAGTCAAATTTCAGCAATATCGGTAGAGGGGAGGGGGGAGTTCCGGGGAGGGGGCAAAATTCCAAAATCCCAATAACTGCCTATTGAATGTATCAACATCAAATTTCGTATTTAAAATTAAAATCCACTAGGGACATAGGTAACCAGTCAAATTTCAGCAATATCGGTAGAGGGGAGGGGGGAGTTCCGGGGAGGGGGCAAAATTCAAAAATCCCAATAACTGCCTATTAAATGTATCAACATCAAATTTCGTATTTAAAATTAAAATCCACTAGGGACATAACCAGTCAAATTTCAGCAATATCGGTAGTGGGGAGGGGGGAGTTCCGGGGAGGGGGCAAAATTCAAAAATCCCAATAACTGCCTATTAAATGTATCAACATCAAATTTCGTATTTAAAAAAAAAAAAAAAAAAACGACATAACCGGTCAAATTTCAGGTATGTCGGCTGAGGGGAGGGGGGAGTGACACCTCTAAACGTCAACCACAATGACATGCCGTGTATCAACACTTGAGGTATCTAGGAGCACTGAGCTGGGGCCAACACATTAACACGAGACACTTCAGTCTAGCCACTTGTCAACAAGAACACTGCACTGGGACATGAATGTGCCACACTAGTCTGCACCGCACTCAAACGGCCACTCATCACATTAGCTCGGCACTAGCCAGACCAACATTAAGAAACAGGTCAAGTTCCAACTAAAGTTCTTCACCTTAGCCGTAAGTATGTGTGTGTGTGATTAGAAAGCTGTGAGCTCTTTACCGCAAAAACGATTGAAGCTATTCATATAACTTAAATTTGGAATGAAGGAGTCACATGTGCTGATTTAGATCTCATTAGACTTTGGCCGATTACACCAAAAATGGCGACCACTTTCCTCCGGGCTCAAGTACATTTAACAAGATACCGCTTGTGTTTTTATGACCTTATCAAAAATATTTACATACTAGCAGTAATACCCGGCGTTACCCGGGGAACTTTGACGTTTCTCCTAATATCTCTCGTTCGAATCCATTTCAATTCTTCAATAGTACATTCATGATGTTATAATTTTCAATTATTCATACGGAATAACGCTTATAGTCCTTCAACGGCAGACATCCCAGCTAGTAAGTTTTTAGGACCCCTGGGCACCATGGCTAGTACGCGCCATTCAACGGCGGAAACCACAGCTAGTGAATACTTAGCATCAGTGGACGTTCTAGCCAGTGCGTACTTGAGAACGCTTGTGACCACCAGGTTGATTAAAACATAGACTTCAACCATGAATTGAACCAAATTTTCTTGAGACAATTTGTTTACGTGTTTAAACAAACTATAGTTCACAAAAACGTTAAATAAAACATTGAATTAGCAAATTTCCTAGCATCCTTAAACGTTCTGCTCAACATAGGGTACGTGACATCACCCAACACTGCTGCCAACGTGACATCACCCAACACTACGTGACATCACCCAACACTCCTCTCACAGTTTGTTCATCTCATGGCCTCAGATTTTAATTGTGAAATGTTTCATGAAAAAGGTACAAACATTATCTTAAATCTAAAAACCGTTTAAAAGCTAGAAATTTGAAGAATGGAGTCTACCGAGCTCAGGATCGCCATTTAGAAATCTAGCCAAGTCACTTAGCTCAGATGTTTTAATCGGGAAGATAAAAATAAATTTGAGCACGTCGTCCTTCGGATTGGGCTTTAAGCTATGATCGAGGGCCTTTTTGTATGTCAGGTACTCGATAATGAGTCGTATGTTATGTATCTAAACCTGGGTAGTTGAAATTACATTTACGTTAAAAAAAACTTGAGCACGTCGTCCTTCGGATGGGACTTTCCCGATATATCTTAATCTGTCTATCAGTTTTAACAAATAGTAAATCCATAAACCGTTAAAAAGCAGGAAATTTGAAGAATGGTATTTAGCCCGACTTTTTTCGGAAAACATTACTATTTCAATTTTTGTGTAGGATTCGGATATCCGGGTTGTTCATCAGTTTTAACAAATATTAAATCTAAAAACCGTTTAAAAGCTAGAAATTTGAAGAATGGAGTTTACCGAGCTCAGGATCGCCATTTAGAAATCTAGCCAAGTCACTTAGGTCAGATGTTTTAATCGGGAAGATAAAAATAAATTTGAGCACGTCGTCCTTCGGATGGGACTTTCCCGATACATCTGAATCTTTCTTTGGTTGACCATCTTCGTTTCTGGATGCTGCCTATTTACCAACATAGCTGTATTAATTTGTTTTTCAGAAAATATGTCAAAACGGTACCTCAAAGCCCACTTATATTCCACATTTCTTCCTTGATAATTATAGTTGGAACCAAACGGTAACTTATTTTATCACACATATGGAGTCTACCGAGCTCAGGATCGCCACTTAGAAATCAAGCCAAGGCACTTAGACAGATGTTTTAATCGAGAAGATAAAAATAAATTTGAGCACCTCGTCCTTCGGATTGGACTTTAGGCTATGATCGAGGGCCTTTTTGTATGTCAGGTGCTCGATAATCAGTCGTATGTTATGTATCTAAACCTGGGTAGCTAAAATTTCACTTAGGTTCAAAAAACCTTGAGCACGTCGTCCTTCGGATGGGACTTTCCCGATATAACTGAATCTGTCTATCAGTTTCAACAAATATTAAATCTATAAACCGTTAAAAAGCAGGAAATTTGAAGCATGGTATTTAGCCCGACTTTTTTCGAAAACATTTTTATTTCGATTTTTGTGTAGGATTCAGATATCCCGGTTGTTCATCAGTTTTAACAAATATTAAATCTAAAAACCGTTTAAAAGCTAGAAATGTGAAGAATGGAGTCTACCGAGCTCAGGATCGCCATTTAGAAATCTAGCCAAGTCACTTAGCTCAGATGTTTTAATCGGGAAGATAAAAATAAATTTGAGCACGTCGTCCTTCGGATTGGGCTTCAAGCTATGATCGAGGGCCTTTTTGTATGTCAGGTACTCGATAATGAGTCGTATGTTATGTATCTAAACCTGGGTAGTTGAAATTACATTTACGTTAAAAATAACTTGAGCACGTCGTCCTTCGGATGGGAGTTTCCCGATATATCTTAATCTGTCTATCAGTTTTAACAAATATTAAATCCATAAACCGTTAAAAAGCAGGAACTTTGAAGAATGGTATTTAGCCCGACTTTTTTCGAAAAACATTATTATTTCAATTTTTGTGTAGGATTCAGATATCCGGGTTGTTCATCAGTTTTAACAAATATTAAATCTAAAAACCGTTTAAAAGCTAGAAATTTGAAGAATGGAGTTTACCGAGCTCAGGATCGCCATTTAGAAATCTAGCCAAGTCACTTAGGTCAGATGTTTTAATCGGGAAGATAAAAATAAATTTGAGCACGTCGTCCTTCGGATGGGACTTTCCCGATACATCTGAATCTTTCTTTGGTTGACCATCTTCGTTTCTGGATGCTGCCTATTTACCAACATAGCTGTATTAATTTGTTTTTCAGAAAATATGTCAAAACGGTACCTCAAAGCCCACTTATATTCCACATTTCTTTCTTGATAATTTTAGTTGGAACCAAACGGTAACGTAACTTATTTTACCATACATATGGAGTCTACCGAGCTCAGGATCGCCATTTAGAAATCTAGCCAAGTCACTTAGCTCAGATGTTTTAATCGGGAAAATAAAAATAAATTTGAGCACGTCGTCCTTCGGATTGGGCTTTAAGCTATGATCGAGGGCCTTTTTGTATGTCAGGTACTCGATAATGAGTCGTATGTTATGTATCTAAACCTGGGTAGTTGAAATTTCACTTAGGTACAAAAAACCTTGAGCACGTCGTCCTTCGGATGGGACTTTCCCGATATAACTGAATCTGTCTATCAGTTTTAACAAATAGTAAATCCATAAACCGTTAAAAAGCAGGAAATTTGAAGAATGGTATTTAGCCCGACTTTTTTCGAAACACATTATTATTTCAATTTTTGTGTAGGATTCAGATATCCGGGTTGTTCATCAGTTTTAACAAATATTAAATCTAAAAACCGTTTAAAAGCTAGAAATTTGAAGAATGGAGTTTACCGAGCTCAGGATCGCCATTTAGAAATCTAGCCAAGTCACTTAGGTCAGATGTTTTAATCGGGAAGATAAAAATAAATTTGAGCACGTCGTCCTTCGGATTGGACTTTAGGCTATGATCGAGGGCCTTTTTGTATGTCAGGTGCTCGATAATCAGTCGTATGTTATGTATCTAAACCTGGGTAGCTAAAATTTCACTTAGGTAGAAAAAACCTTGAGCACGTCGTCCTTCGGATTGGACTTTCCCGATATAACTGAATCTGTCTATCAGTTTTAACATATATTAAATCTATAAACCGTTAAAAAGCAGGAAATTTGAAGAATGGTATTTAGCCCGACGTTTTTCGAAAAACATTTTTATTTCGATTTTTGTATAGGATTCAGATATTCCGGTTGTTCATCAGTTTTAACAAATATTAAATCTAAAAACAGCCGTTCTCGAGTTTTGCGCTTAGCAAAATTAGCCAGTCATTTTTATTATATAGAAGATAACAGTTGTTGAAGAAAGTAAAATACATGTTTTGTATGAAATACGATATTTTGCAGGTGAGATACTTGCCGAAAACCATCTTGAAATTTAGTTTTGTAACACATATTTTAGACGTTTCCTTGATTTACCCGAAAACGGTTATTGCTATCAAAGAAGTAACTATTGACAAAAATGTTCCTCTACAATTTTCAATCGCTAATAAGTCCTCAGATTTGAGATAGGATCAATAGAGTAAAAATAAATAACACGTATGTTTTTTAAAAAATATTGTCTATTTCACAAATAATATATAATATGGGAGTACTTTCGGTACTGCTACCATCTTCAGCCACGACTTAACAAATACTAAATTGAAGTTCAACTAGGTAGTTTACAATCCAAACGGTAGGTAGGTATCCTTTTTCAGCCCCTACGGGGTTTTCCTATCCTTTCTGTACAGTTAATATTTGAAATATGTAAAAACATAAAAAATGACATTTCGTTCCAAATTGGGATCTTAAAAATAAAAAAATTTGAAATTGTATGTGTTGATTAAATGCATATGCATGTTATATTTAATTCACTTCATATATGCATTTAATCAACACATACAATTTCAATTTTTTTATTTTTAAGATCCCAATTTGGGACGAAATGTCATTTTTTATGTTTTTACATATTTCAAATATTAACTGTACAGAAAGGATAGGAAAACCCCGTAGGGGCTGAAAAAGGATACCTACCTACCGTTTGGATTGTAAACTACCTAGTTGAACTTCAATTTAGTATTTGTTAAGTCGTGGCTGAAGATGGTAGCAATACCGAAAGTACTCCCATATTATATATTATTTGTGAAATAGACAATATTTTTAAAAAAAACATACGTTTTATTTATTTTTATCAAGTGTTTCACAATATCTCTGCAAAAATGTTAAATATCAATAGAGTAAAAGTTGTAGCGCCCCGAAGAGTATAAAATAAATGTCTATAAGGAATATACGAGTATCTAAGTAATTTTTAAATCGTAACTCATGGTTTATTATAAGTAGATTTTATGAAAAATTATAATAATGGAAAAAATATGTGATGTGGCCATTACAAGACTTTCTTTTACCAAGCTCTGTTACAGATCACTCTATTTCCCCATCTCCTTTCTCAAAACCATTTCATACTGGCATTACATTAAAGTAATGAGTTTGCGTCTACTCAGTAATATCAGTATGAAATGAATTTTCGAAGGGGGAGGGGGGACAGATAGTGATTGGCATAAGAAAGTCCTGTAATGGCCACGTCATATATATATATTTTTTTTGCGAGAATATTATATTAGTATTTAATCTATTGCTATTGGACAAATTCATGGAAATTAAATAAACAGAAATTCACACTTCTCTATTTGTGTCGCATTACTATTGCATTTCCCTCTTTTTACCTGTGGCTGCAGATTAACATGAATGTTGACAGACGTCATCGACCCCCACTTCCAGCAGACAACAAATACGCATGCGTATTATGCGGTGGAGGGAGGCATCCATGTCAGCTTTTGTATTTTAGGATTATTTGTTTCTATGTTAAGTTTTGAGTTTAAGTTAAACTGTTTCTTTCATTATCATCTTAGTATTCGATTGTTTCAAATTAAGTTGTCTGTTCTATTGTTTAATGTTTTTCTTTTTTTGCTTAGATGTTTTATTTTTGTTCATATAAATAATAATCACAAGCTTATTCTTTCTCTACAGTTTATTGTTAGCATAAAATATTATTTATGCGACTCTTAAGCATACATTTTTCTCTCCTAAATATTCTCTATTTTTGAATAGATATTACAGACATTTGTGCAGTTCAGTGTTATTTGTTCATTTATTCCCAGCAAGAGAAACAAGACTAGGTTATTGTAGGATCATGAAATAAAAACAATATATGTATGTTATTCATTAAGTACTTTATTTTTCTTTGTTTTTCCAGCTAATTTTGTAAACTGTCATCTGATGTGTTCTACTGAAAATAACGTATTAATTGTATTGTTTTAGAGCCAAAATGAAGTTGGTCGAACACTGATTTTATTCTTACTGGAATAAAGTAACTTCTGAAGGACTTCAGTATAATATTGAGTGTCGCATTGCCGTGTCTACCTTGGTATGTAACATTTTTAGTGATACCTATATAATTACATCGTTTATAATTACACTTCAATAACGATAATTATTAACTACATTTCTATTATCCATGTTGAGGTTTGTTGTAAGGTGCCTTGAGCTGACAAAGCCACAATGTTTTTATTATTACTTTACCAGAGTTGTGCACTCAAGACGTAATTCTATGAGCTTGACTTCCCCAGTTATACCAAGTATAGGGGAAGTTTTGTAATCTGTCAAAAAATCTAAAGTTTTCTACGGAATTTTATGTTTTTTAATCTCTAGATTCCAAATACGAAAAAAAATTGTCGGTCTGTGAATACGATAACTCCCGATAGAAAGAATGTATCGACGACATCTATTGTTTTTCAGCCTAATCGACCAAAGGAAAGGGGGGATTAGGCAGAGAACATAAGAACTGTAATAAATGCCGTTTTAGTGAATGTATTCACACAAAATTTGTTGTGTGAATTCGAAATGCCATAAGGACGCCACTTACTAATTTTCAGCAGAATCGGCAGAAGGGAAGGGGGTTCAGGGGAGTTCAATTCAAAAAACCCCAATAACTGTCGATGTAATGAAGTTATCGAAAATACATTTTATAGAGTGTACTAACCCTCGTGTCAATTTTCAATCCCCATGGGTGAATACGGAAACTGGCCTCAACTTTGAATTTAAGTTTCTAGCTTAATTGAAATTATTATTACCTTGTTGTTACTATTTGTCTCCATCTTTTGAATTATAATTTTACAATAATTTGTTAACCCTAGAATGACACCGTGAATTTCGTCACCACTATTGACATCGTGTCTGACACCCCAAGCCCTTTATATAATTTTCTTGTAATTTATTTTTCACATTAATCCAAAAATAATGCAGATTTAATATTTTAGAATGTACTGCCTCCCAGTTCCTCAATATCCTCTCTCCTCAATTCTTCGAGATACACCAACAATTCCTCATCAGTCCACTGACTCTTTTGAGATGCCATAACTTTCCTAAGATATATAAATATACGTTATGAAGAAACCTATTGGCGCAAAACCCACTTCAACTCCACAGTAAACATTAACTATAACGATTTAACACATAAACTATAAACAAAGCCATAAAAAAAAAGAACTTCTCTGTAATAGGTAAAAAAAAAGAATGACGTCAATAACACCGTGGGGTGTGAGACACCCCAAGTTCACTTCAATGTTGATTCCTAAAGTCACAAGGGCCTACTAAAGGTGTTAGAAGTCCCAGTAAGGTTAGGGAGGAGATGACTGTGATTTACATAGGGTCGGGGGACTTCTGTGAACTATAGGAAATTAAGTAATACACTTTAACTTTCGATTGGGGTGTCAGACACCCCACGGTGTCATTCTAGGGTTAATAATTCCAGTTAAGTTTTCTTATCTCGATGGTCGGTTGAATTGTCCTTTTCAATTTAATTGATCCCTTTGTTACTGCTCTCAGTTGGATTTTGAACTTGTTTTTATTTTTAGGGCTCCTGTTTTTGTGCTGTCGACTCTGAACTTGCCTGGAATTTCTGTGGTTATTTGCATCTTGATTCTGGAACCTGGGGTGACCAGTGAAACGCCTCACTCCTTATGATATGTATTTTTCTTTATAACTATTTACAATTCCCGTATTTTCTCCATAACAAAGGTAACAACCTAACCTACTTTTTTCAACATAACCATATTTATTCGTAGAATCTCATAATGTCGGTTTTTTTTATTCCGGTTTAAAATAAATTTTAAATTTGCTGTTGATTTTTAATAAATGCTGTATTATCTTCAATATTTATCCATCTTCTAAATTGTCAATCCCTCTTTTGAAAACAACATTAGATTTGATCCTAAAAATAAAAAAAAAATGCCCTTTTTACCTTGCGATGAGTCCAGCCTCTGACCAGTCAGTTGTGCTAACTGAGGGGCTATGTCTGGAGAATATCCTGGCTCAACCCACGTGGTGTAGTTTTTGTGGACACCCCTCAGCGTCTACTGACCAGAGAAAGACGTATATCCCCAAGACGCTCACATGTCACTTTCATTTCAAAATGTAAACTATGGAGAACATTTGTTCCCTCGAACGATGAAAGTATCAGTTATTGGTCCCTTTTCAAACTCTGTATACAAATCGTAATCTAGAGGCGAGTTGATTCAAGTAATAATTATTTTTTTAAAACGCATGTTCTTTCAAAATATTGTCTATTTCACAAAATATGTGGAAGTACTTTCGGTATTGCTACCATCTTGACTTAACAAATATTAAGCGGAAGTTCACCCAGTTTACATCCAAACTGTACCCTTTTTCAGCCCCCACGGGGTTTTTCCTTGTCCCTCCTGTACACTTAAGTCTTAAAAATATGGAAAACTTTAAAAATAAAATTTCGCCTCAAATTGAAATCTTAATAATAACAGAAAATTTTTGGAATAATATGTGCTGAATTAAAATAGACATATATAAGCGTATATGAAATAATCAAAGATGACAATAATAAATATATAAATAAATACTATGCGTGCTTGCCTTCTGAGCTCAAGAACGTGGGTTCGAAACCCGACCGAGGCCCATTTATTTTATCTGGGAGGTAAAATAAACTTAAGCACGCCGTCCTTCGGATGGGACGTTAAGCGATGGTCCCGAGCCTGTACGATGTCAGGTACTCGTTAAAGACCTCTGCCCTAGGTGAATAAAAAATTTAGGGTTGGTAAAATTTAGGACTCCCACAGTAGAGTCGGGCTCATGTCCACCAGAGTGACGAAAGAGCGCTCTGGTAGTAGGCGATATGACCTCTTAGTTAAAACCCGGGCATGAGTCATAAAACCAAACCTAACCTAATCTATAAATAAATACGTTTTTTTTCTCTGCAAAACTGTTAAGTATCAATACAAATAATATCGAAAAACCGACATCGCTTATGGGATGTCTTGATACAAATTTCCAATTATGGTCATAATTTTTAATATGATTATTTTTCACATGTCAATAATTAAATATCCACTTACTAATAGCGGACATTTTGTGTCCTACAATATACTTTAATGAGTGGCTCAAATTTTATCACAAGTTCCGAAAGAAATATTTCATATTTCTTAATTTCTAGCTCAGTGGTATGCGTGGTTGCTTACTGAGCTCAAAATCGCGGGTTCGAAACCCTTCGGAGACCCTTAGGTTTTTTATCTGGGAAGTAAAATAAACTTAAGCACGCTTTCCTTATAAAAATTCGTCCCAATAAAAATGTAGGGTAGACAAAATTTAGGACTCCCATAGTAGCATGGGCTCATGTAGACCATCAGAAAGTCGCGAGATCCCGTCCAGAGCTCTCTGGTAGTAGGCGATACGACGTTAAAGTCAGTCACAATAACTAAATTATGACATAACGTAACTAATAAAAAGCTGACTTCTCTACATGCTGCCTACAGTTTTTTTTTAGATTACACAATTCATTTTGTTTACATCATAGTTGACGCATAGACACACAACCCTCATTAGAATTACCTCTCTAAATGTTTGGATACATATTACAATACAATATTTCCTAGGCTCCTGTCTTGCTCAAATCCCCCAATTAAATCCCTCCAATCCATCCATTTAAATCCCTACTTTTCTGCTATCTCCCAACTCAGTAAACAAGGTTAGCGACATTCTATGGGATAGTTCTTCTTTTGATTTCTTACATTATATATATATATATATATATATTTCATTGTTTTATTATTATTTACATTATTATTGTTAGTTTCGTTTTATTTAATTTTATAATTTTTTTTGTTTTATTTTCATTGATTCTTTCCTTCATTCTTAATTCCTAGAGGCTTTTTTTTCTTTATTCTGTTTCTTATATATTTCTAGGTGGAGGGGGGAGGGATTTTTTGTTTCATATTCATACTTCAAATTACCAGTTCTCTCTTAAAGGCAGGTTTTCTAGATAGGTTTAACCCCGAACAGGGAGTAAGCTTGTGGTTTATGGAGACAAAGCAGCATGGAGACTCAGTTGTGCAACCGTCTACCGACTACGCAAGAAGCAACCAGGTGGACAAATGGACTAATGCCCCGCCTACCTGAACCAGTCCGGTCCTAGTCAAAGGTTCTACATGCCACCTCTCTTGGGCTACCAGGATCTGAACCATGTATTCCAGGGGTTGACCAAATATAGCGCAGATAGGTGGAACTAATCTCCATTGCTAAATACTCAATAGTGGCTCTTTTAAGAGGATGGGAACATATATTTTAAGAAATTATAAGAATACAAAACTGGTAGAAAACTAGTAAAATGTTAATTCTCAAAATATTATTTTATTTATCCCCCTCTTTTAAAACAGGCAGATTACTTCAAGAGTAGAATTGTTGCAACCATGAAATGAATAAGTGAAGTATGTGAGCACGGCGACATTGCACTATGGCCCTATTCGCCCCGAGGGCTCATTGTTTGCCTAACTTTGGTCAACCTCTCAACGAACAGAGTTTAGGGAGAATAGTTGAAGCTCCTCACACTTAACTCATTCTATCTGCTTGCAGCCGTCACCTCGTCAAGCGTCCTTTCAACTTTTCTTTTAAATTTTAGTAATCTATGTTCCCTGATTGGTCGCCTCTCTTCTACACACAAAGATCTGTGTATATTATCTGTAACAAGGTGAATGAGTCTGTGAACAAATGGTGGTCACTGGCGGGGGTTAATTCCCTCAAAACCTGAATCAGTGTATAAGCGATGGTCACTGGCGCGGGATTAAGTTCCCTCAAAACCTGAATGTTGGATTGTTACCGAATAGATGCAAGATGTTTGTGTTTCAGAGAATTGTAGGCCAGAGGCAGGTAGTGGGTCGAAACGGTCCGGTACGCCGATGACCGACAAATATATATATGCATGTACATTCCATGGATATATACAAAAAGTATGCCCATAGGTCAACGCAATTGAAGGAGAGTTGAAAGCGGTCTCTCTGAAGAAGAACACTTGTAAGCAAATATTGTAAGATGAGTATACTTGGTTCGTTGAGAGTCTGACCAAGGCTAGAACGAAAGTGAACTCTCACGCGCATAGTGCATCCTCACTCCATTTTTAAGTGAAATGTCGCGTGGTAAAATTGTTTACTTAATTATTTTATGGCTGGTCAAATTCTAAAAGGGGAGAAAATAAATCGAATAGTAAAATAAAGATGTTTTCTGTACAAGTATTCTTATACTTTCTTTAATACGGTAAAACCCCTTTGCAACGGACAGTCATGGGACCAAGAAAATTGTCCTTGCAGAGGGGTGTCGGTGTCGAGGAGAGTTTAAAAATAAATCTCCGCGATTTGTAACTTGCCCACTTGCCGTTTTAAAGTAAGAAACCTTCGCGGTGTCATTTTGAGGACCAGTTAACTTCACTGTAAAATAAACTGAGATGTGTTGGATTTGAGCGGAAAACACACAATTAGGAAAGACGCGTGTTTCTAGGAACCGGAGGGAGGAGCGAATAATAAAAAGCATTCAAAATTACATTTTTCAAATGAATTGTTTTGTAAGTATCCGCTTAGGAGAGGTAAGTCTATCTCCCCATGACAAAAAATTGGTTTTCCACGTCCGTTAGAGGCGTGTCCATTGTTAAATTACATTGTTTGCCTATATTTCGTGCCTGGACATCGCAAAATTGTCCGTAAGGAGAGGTGTCCTTAAAGAGGGAGGGGTTTTACAGTATATATTTTCCCATCCTCATAAATGGGCCATTAGTGTACTACGCAACGGAAATTAGTTCCATCTACCTGCGCTATGATTGGTCAACCTCTCAACAAACCTGGAATACATGGTCCAGCACATCCTAGTAGTCTCCAGAGTGGCGGCATCTAGAACTCTTGACTAGGACTAGACCGGATCCAGGTAGACGTGTCATTAGTCCATTATTCGTCTGGCTGCTTCTTGTGTAGTCGGCAGATGGTTGTACAGTGAGTTTCCATGTTGCTTTGTCTCCCTAAACCACAAGCCTACTGCCTGTATGGGGTTGAACCTGTTCAGACAATCTGCCTTTAGGAGAGAGCTGGTGGTTTCTGTCAGGGTCTTAGCGCGAGTCGCGAGATAGAACAATCTATACTGGGATTATTTCATTCAATGTGCTGAACTCAAGCGGAGAATGGCTTTCTGTTTTTGTTTTTATTTAACATCAGAAAACTGGTTACAATATTAATTTTTATTAGTTCAGTTTGTTTGTACCTAACTAATTGAATTAATCTTTTACACATTTTGTAAAAATTAGCGTAATTGTCATTAGATAACTACCAAATTTATTTTTAGATTATTAACTATTTTAATACGTAAATGAAATACAAAAGTTCTTGAATTGTTCTTATAAATTGTTTTGTTTATATTAGTGTAAATGGCATTCCATAACTCTGCCATTTTTATTTTTAGGTTCACTTTTTTATTACATGGATGAAATTTACATCGTACATATCTACTCGAATTAATCTTATAAATATTTTTGTTATATTATCGTCATTGCCATTACATAACTCTAATATGTTTATTTTTAGGTAACTATTTTATTCAATGAATGGAAATCAGATTGTACATAACTATTATTCTTCTAAATATTTTTGTTTATATTAGTGTAAATAGCATTTACATAAATTACTATATTTATTTTTAAGTAAATATTTCATTAAATGAATGGAAATCACATTGTACATAACAATTAATCTTATAAATATTTTTGTTTATATTAGTGTAAATAGCATTTACATAAATTACTATATTTATTTTTAGGTAACTATTTCATTAAATGAATGGAAATCACATTGTACATAACAATTGAAGAGCACGGGCAATGAACCAGGTTTGTCACCAGATGTTGAAATTGAGAAAACTGAAATTTAATGTTTGAAAGTCCGTATCTATCAATTCCCCGCAAGTCATATTTTCAGCTTCCATTTTCGTAGTGACAAACCATCTTTTTGAAGCCCGTAACGATGGTGAATCGTGAAGTATGTTTAATATACTAATACTGTAGTGGCTATATCTCACATTCGAGAAAAAAGTGAAAAACCTGGTTCTTTCCCCGAGCTCTTCAATTATTCTTATAAATATTTTTGTTTATATTAGTGTAAATAGCATTTACATAAATCTACTATATTTATTTTTAGGTAACTATTTTATTAAATGAATGGAAATCAGATTGTACATAACAATTATTCTTATAAATATTTTTTTTTTATATTAGTGTAAATAGCATTTACATAATTTTACTATATTTATATTTAGGTAAATATTTCATTAAATGAATGGAAATCACATTGTATATAACAATTAATCTTATAAATATTTTTGTTTATATTAGTGTAAATAGCATTTACATAATTTTACTATATTTATATTAAGGTAAATATTTCATTAAATGAATGGAAATCACATTGTATATAACAATTAATCTTATAAATATTTTTGTTTATATTAGTGTAAATAGCATTTACATAATTTTACTATATTTATATTTAGGTAAATATTTCATTAAATGAATGGAAATCACATTGTATATAACAATTAATCTTATAAATATTTTTGTTTATATTAGTGTAAATAGCATTTACATAATTTTACTATATTTATATTAAGGTAAATATTTCATTAAATGAATGGAAATCACATTGTATATAACAATTAATCTTATAAATATTTTTGTTTATATTAGTGTAAATAGCATTTACATAATTTTACTATATTTATATTTAGGTAAATATTTCATTAAATGAATGGAAATCACATTGTATATAACAATTAATCTTATAACTATTTTTGTTTATATTGGTGTAAATAGCATTTACATAATTTTACTATATTTATATTTAGGTAAATATTTCATTAAATGAATGGAAATCACATTGTATATAACAATTAATCTTATAACTATTTTTGTTTATATTGGTGTAAATAGCATTTACATAATTTTACTATATTTATATTTAGGTAAATATTTCATTAAATGAATGGAAATCACATTGTATATAACAATTAATCTTATAAATATTTTTGTTTATATTGGTGTAAATAGCATTTACATAATTTTACTATATTTATATTTAGGTGAATATTTCATTAAATGAATGGAAATCACATTGTATATAACAATTAATCTTATAACTATTTTTGTTTATATTGGTGTAAATAGCATTTACATAATTTTACTATATTTATATTTAGGTAAATATTTCATTAAATGAATGGAAATCACATTGTATATAACAATTAATCTTATAAATATTTTTGTTTATATTAGTGTAAATAGCATTTACATAATTTTACTATATTTATATTTAGGTAAATATTTCATTAAATGAATGGAAATCACATTGTATATAACAATTAATCTTATAAATATTTTTGTTTATATTAGTGTAAATAGCATTTACATAATTTTACTATATTTATATTTAGGTAAATATTTCATCAAATGAATGGAAATCACATTGTATATAACAATTAATCTTATAAATATTTTTGTTTATATTAGTGTAAATAGCATTTACATAATTTTACTATATTTATATTTAGGTAAATATTTCATTAAATGAATGGAAATCACATTGTATATAACAATTAATCTTATAAATATTTTTGTTTATATTAGTGTAAATAGCATTTACATAATTTTACTATATTTATATTTAGGTAAATATTTCATTAAATGAATGGAAATCACATTGTATATAACAATTAATCTTATAAATATTTTTGTTTATATTGGTGTAAATAGCATTTACATAATTTTACTATATTTATATTTAGGTAAATATTTCATTAAATGAATGGAAATCACATTGTATATAACAATTAATCTTATAACTATTTTTGTTTATATTGGTGTAAATAGCATTTACATAATTTTACTATATTTATATTTAGGTAAATATTTCATTAAATGAATGGAAATCACATTGTATATAACAATTAATCTTATAAATATTTTTGTTTATATTGGTGTAAATAGCATTTACATAATTTTACTATATTTATATTTAGGTGAATATTTCATTAAATGAATGGAAATCACATTGTATATAACAATTAATCTTATAACTATTTTTGTTTATATTGGTGTAAATAGCATTTACATAATTTTACTATATTTATATTTAGGTAAATATTTCATTAAATGAATGGAAATCACATTGTATATAACAATTAATCTTATAAATATTTTTGTTTATATTAGTGTAAATAGCATTTACATAATTTTACTATATTTATATTTAGGTAAATATTTCATTAAATGAATGGAAATCACATTGTATATAACAATTAATCTTATAAATATTTTTGTTTATATTAGTGTAAATAGCATTTACATAATTTTACTATATTTATATTTAGGTAAATATTTCATCAAATGAATGGAAATCACATTGTATATAACAATTAATCTTATAAATATTTTTGTTTATATTAGTGTAAATAGCATTTACATAATTTTACTATATTTATATTTAGGTAAATATTTCATTAAATGAATGGAAATCACATTGTATATAACAATTAATCTTATAAATATTTTTGTTTATATTAGTGTAAATAGCATTTACATAATTTTACTATATTTATATTTAGGTAAATATTTCATTAAATGAATGGAAATCACATTGTATATAACAATTAATCTTATAAATATTTTTTTTTATATTAGTGTAAATAGCATTTACATAATTTTACTATATTTATATTTAGGTAAATATTTCATTAAATGAATGGAAATCACATTGTATATAACAATTAATCTTATAAATATTTTTGTTTATATTGGTGTAAATAGCATTTACATAATTTTACTATATTTATATTTAGGTGAATATTTCATTAAATGAATGGAAATCACATTGTATATAACAATTAATCTTATAAATATTTTTGTTTATATTGGTGTAAATAGCATTTACATAATTTTACTATATTTATATTTAGGTGAATATTTCATTAAATGAATGGAAATCACATTGTATATAACAATTAATCTTAGAAATATTTTTGTTTATATTGGTGTAAATAGCATTTACATAATTTTACTATATTTATATTTAGGTGAATATTTCATTAAATGAATGGAAATCACATTGTATATAACAATTAATCTTATAAATATTTTTTTTTATATTAGTGTAATTAGATTTACATAATTTTACTATATTTATATTTAGGTAAATATTTCATTAAATGAATGGAAATCACATTGTATATAACAATTAATCTTATAAATATTTTTGTTTATATTAGTGTAAATGTCATTTACATATATCTACTATATTTATTTTTTGGTAACTATTTCATTAAATGAATGGAAATCAGATTGTAAATAACAATTATTCTTAAAAATATTTTTGTTATATTATCGTCATTGCCATTACATAACTCCTAATATATTTATTTTTAGGTAACAATTTTATTAAAGTAATGGAAATCACATTGTACATAACAATTATTCTAATAAATGTTTTGTTTATATTAGTGTAAATAGCATTTACATAAATTACTATATTAACTTTAGGTAACTATTTCATTAAATGAATGGAAATCAGATTGTACATAACACAATTATTCTTATAAATATTATTGTTTATATTATCGTCATTGCCATTACATAACTCTAATATATCCATTTTTAGGTAACTATTTTATTAAATGAATGGAAATCAGATTGTACATAACAATTGTTCTTATAAACATTTTTATTTTAATGAGTGTAAATAGCATTTACATAAATTACTATATTAACTTTAGGTAACTATTTCATTAAATGAATGGAAATCAGATTGTACATAACACAATTATTCTTATAAATATTATTGTTTATATTATCGTCATTGCCATTACATAACTCTAATATATCCATTTTTAGGTAACTATTTTATTAAATGGATGGAAATCAGATTGTACATAACAATTGTTCTTATAAATATTTTTTTTTATATTAGTGAAAATGGCATTTACAAAAATGCACTATATTTATTTTTAGGTAACTATTTCATTAAATGAATGGAAATCAGATTGTACATAACAATTATTCTTATAAATATTTTTGTTTATATTAGTGTAAATAGCATTTACATAAATCTATTATATGTATTTTTAGGTAACTATTTTATTAAATTAATGGAAATCAGATTGCACATAACTATTATTCGTATAAATATTTTTTTTTATATTAGTAAAAATGGAATTTACATAAATCTACTATATTTATTTTTAGGTAACTATTTCATTAAATGAATGGAAATCAGATTGTACATAACAATTATTCTTATAAATATTTTTGTTTATATTAGTGTAAATGGCATTTACATAATTTTACTGTTTATTCTTAGGTCAACTTTTTATTATACGAATGAAATTTACGTTGTACATAAGTACTTGACTCATTCATATAAATTGTTTTGTTTATATTAGTGTAAATGACATGCCATAACTCTGCCATATTTATTCTTAGGTCAACTTTTTATTACACGAATGAAATTTACGTTGTACATAAGTACTTGACTCATTCATATAAATTGTTTTGTTTATATTAGTGTAAATGACATTCCATAACTCTGCCATATTTATTCTTAGGTCAACTTTTTATTACACGAGTGAAATTTACGTTGTACATAAGTACTTGACTCATTCATATAAATTGTTTTGTTCATATTAGTGTAAATGACATTCCATAACTCTGCCATATTTATTCTTAGGTCAACTTTTTATTACACGAGTGAAATTTACGTTGTACATAAGTACTTGACTCATTCATATAAATTGTTTTGTTCATATTAGTGTAAATGACATTCCATAACTCTGCCATATTTATTCTTAGGTCAACTTTTTATTACACGAGTGAAATTTACGTTGTACATAAGTACTTGACTCATTCATATAAATTGTTTTGTTTATATTAGTGTGAATGACATTCCATAACTCTGCCATATTTATTCTTAGGTCAACTTTTTATTACATGAATGAAATTTACGTTGTACATAAGTACTTGACTCATTCATATAAATTGTTTTGTTTATATTAGTGTAAATGACATTCCATAACTCTGCCATATTTATTCTTAGGTCAACTTTTTATTACATGAATGAAATTTACGTTGTACATAAGTACTTGACTCATTCATATAAATTGTTTTGTTTATATTAGTGTAAATGACATTCCATAACTCTGCCATATTTATTCTTAGGTCAACTTTTTATTACATTAATGAAATTTACGTTGTACACAACTTTTTGAATTATTCTTATAAATATTCTTCTCTATATTGGTGTAATTGGCATTTACATAAGGTCTGCTGGTTATATAATTATATTTTTTACGAGGCTGGCAGAGCGAGGTGGTTCGGAGGATCACCCGGACTATCGTGGGCCCCTCTACCTCCATTAAGTTGGATGAATCAGGATGACTCATTGCTGTGGCATGTCATGGGTTCGCGAGCTAAATTTATATTTTTATTTCGATTCTTATTATAATTATTATTGTTTATATATATATATTTTTTAAACTTATTTTAATTTTTATTATTATTTTTATATATAATTTTTTTCACTTTATCTTTGGGATTACATATATATATATATACTTAATATGAATTTATACAATGAGAAAATAATTACAAAGATCATTATGTATTATATAGTGTTATTATTTAGAGATTACATTGAAATTTTTATTTATTAAAGAAATTATTATTATTTATTTTTTTTATTTTATTAAGTTATTGTATAAATTGTCATTTATTATTTCACTTTGTCCAACCATTAGTCAACCCACAATTTTGGCCATCATTGTCAACAGTTTTATATGGTCTATACGGATTGTAAATATGGATAATAAAAAAAATGAATAAAAATTATAATTAATTAAAGAAATGTTTTCAATAATCAAAAGTATTTCTACTTGCTTCAGTTTAGTTTTTTTTTTTTTTGGCCTTATGTACGATGCATATTATCCATGTCACTGTGAATCTAGTTATTTACGACATCCATGGCCCCGGGAGGGAGTTCTATCTACTAAATAAAACTCACTCCCGGACGGGATTCGAACCCGCAAACCATGGTGAGACCATGCGACCAGAGCAATACGCTCTAGACCGCACGGCCACCAAGGCTCCCGTTTTAGTTTAGTTTATCAATAGGTTATTCTTTGTCAAATTAATGATTTCGAAATCAGAATTAATGTAAAAAAAAAGTGTTAATAATTAAAATGAAACAGGATACAAAAAATGTTGATTTGTTATTTTCACATTCAATATCTCTGAGTGTGTTGAACGGTGGATTCTCTTTCATATCATCTCTCTTTTTCATTAAAAAAAAATTAGTTTGAGAATTCGTCAATAAAATATTGGATCACATTTGAAATAAGAAAGTTCAATTAGAAATCATGTTTACCTGATACTTAAAAAAATGTTTAATCTAGATAATTTGGCATAAATTAGGGAGAGAACCATTACTAATTTATTTTTTTACTCATATCTTTAGAGAATAACAGCTGATCCTAAGAATGTGTCATGTATACAATAAATAAAAACAAAAAATGTATTTAACTTTCATATTGACTAATTCCATAAAAATATTTACGAAGTGTTTACCTCTTTTCAACTTGGTTCAACATGCTCTTTGTTCTTATTTATTTTACTAGGTTTCATCTTTACCGATACAGATTGCAGAAATGTATTGGGACATCCCACATACATAGAAGAAGTATGTACATGTCAACAGTTTGTAATGCTTTGATACTCATATTATAATGTTATAATGCTATTAATATTCTTATAATATAATGTCCTGATAATAAGGGTATAGAGAATACATTGTCTTTTTAATACGCTTTTTTTTACCAATCCATTTTCTACTCACGAGTTCAGTACACAGAAATGATTGGTATGTTTATATTGGGTGAATAGGTTCCCTGTTCAAACATCCCTTAACTGTCACTACAATACTCTATATTGGGTGAATAGGTTCCCTTTCCAAACATCCCTTAACTGTCACTACAATACTCTATATTGGGTGAATAGGTTCCCTGTCCAAACATCCCATAACTGTCAGTACAATACTCTATATTGGGTGAATAGGTTCCCTGTCCAAACATCCCATAACGGTCAGTACAATACTCTATATTGGGTGAATAGGTTCCCTGTCCAAACATCCCATGACTGTCAGTACAATACTCTATATTGGGTGAATAGGTTCCCTGTCCAAACATCCCATGACTGTCAGTACAATACTCTATATTGAATGAATAGGTTCCCTGTCCAAACATCCCAAAACTGTCACTACAATACTCATTATTCACAATGTTTAGAGATGTGGTTCAATGATGAAGGAATTAACCCAAAGTTACTGTGATGGGAAGGCAGATGTAAAGTAGTCGGTTTACACACATTATAGAGTGGATTGTTGTTCCTCCGGTTGACAAACATTCCTAGTTAGATCTCATGAACTGGTTCTCGACTCCAATTAGGGATGCGTCTTCATGCTCGATATAATCCATATTTGTTTAATCAAACCATCAATATTTTTGTTTTTCATATTTACTGCATCGATATTTTTTTTACCAATATATATATATTTTTTCGTTTTAACATCTAATGTATTTGTAATATAATACCATTTAAGACTATTACGCCCTCATAGCATTCTCATCACTACCAACTAACCCTTTCTTCCCAGGAGTCACTTAACTCGATTTTAAAGACAGCGTTTGGCAGTTCGATGTCGATAGAAAGGTAGTCGTCTGTTATATAGCAAGAGTATTTTCCAATTCTACGGAATTGAAAAATTGGGGTTTCCCATTATACAGGTCAAACCATTTAACCAGTAACCATGGCGATTTGTGGCAATAATCATTTCTATAAATTGTATAAGGGGGCGCCGGTAGCTCAGTGGTATGCGTGCTTGACTTCTGAGCTCAAGGTCGTGGGTTCGTAGCCCGACCGAGGCCCTTAGTTTATTTTATCTGGGAGGTAAAATAAACTTAAGCACGCCGTCCTTCGGATGGGACGTTAAGCGATGGTCCCGAGCCTGTACGATGTCAGGTACTCGTTAAAGACCCCTACCCTAGATGAATAAAAATTTAAGGTAGGCAAAATTTAGGACTCCCACAGCAGAGTCGGGCTCATGTCCACCAGAGTGACGAAAGAGCGCTCTGGTAGTAGGCGATATGACCTCGTAGTTAAAGCCCGGGCATGAGTCATAAAACCTAACCTAACCTATAAATTGTATAAAATGAATAATACATTTGTATATCTATATATATTTTTTTAAATTTTATTAACAACAAAATGTGTTCATCGATAATATCATAACTTTATGAGATGTTTTTATTTAATCGATACTAATACATAGAGAGAAAGTTTGTGTGTTTCAGGTAATCTCTCTAATTTGGTTAATTATTTCAACAGTGTGAAGCTTATTTCTTGCCGGTTCATCAAAACTGAGCTGAGCAGTGGTGGCAAAAATGAAACATCATCGGAGGAGAAACTGCCTCCCGAGCGCCATTTACTGCATACGCAGTCTTAAACTGCCTCCCGAGCGCCATTTACTGCATACGCAGTCTTAAACTGCCTCCCGAGCGCCATTTACTGCATACGCAGTCTTAAACTGCCTCCCGAGCGCCATTTACTGCATACGCAGTCTTAAACTGCCTCCCGAGCGCCATTTACTGCATACGCAGTCTTAAACTGCCTCCCGAGCGCCATTTACTGCATACGAAGTCTTAAACTGCCTCCCGAGCGCCATTTACTGCATATGCAGTCTTAAACTGTTGAAGATTCTTCAAAATGATGTATGGACGAATTGTTAGCGATAAAAAAATTACAAAAAAGTCCCCGACAAGCACCTATATATGACCGATTGCCTTTAATACGATTTTTTATCTGTACACATAAGTCTGTAGTTTTGTCTGTCTGTGTGTTTGTAACAGGTTTTCTTTGCTATGGCGGCGCCCCGAGGACAATGCGGGCGGGTTCAGACGGAATCATAGAGCTGGAGGATGGGATTGTGATGTGCTCCTCCAGTGTGGTCCTGAAACTCGGATAATAAACTATTGTCCCGTTTCGGACTAATAACCTCTGATCCCAAATTTCACATTATCATCGCGATGTTGGATAATCCAACTTCGGGTAACAATCAAAAAATGCGATTCGGTTTATATGAACTTGTTCTTCTCAAAATTGAATTTCCTCCAGTGCTAGAGTTATGAAGTGAATCCTGTAGTGAGAAGGGAACTATTGCTACATGATGCATCCCATATTTCCTCCCAAGCCCGACCAAAGGCAGATATCAGATCAACAATTCGAGAACCTTGTTATCCTCTGGTAGAATCATAACTTACATTTTCATACTGATCTGGTGAGGTGTTATTCATTATGGCACCCCAAATTCAAATCATTCTATTTCGGTGCCGACGAAATGTAGAATCAATGATTTTTTGCCTCATTTTAATTTTTAAAAAATTGAATTAAAAAAAAAGGCTTTACTTTTTAAGTATTGGTTTTTAGCTATCAATGTTTACTGAAAGAAAGCGGGGCCTAAATGGAAGAAATTTTCTGGTTTGTTTCTTCATTATGACCCCGTTATTTAAAACAATATCAAAATAGGGTTATCTTTAGACGAGAGCCCAAAACCTCCTTTCTGTGCCTTTAAAACACTTCTCTCTTCCTCTTTAAGACACGTCGTTTCTGTGAGTATTATAAGAAAAAGTTGATGGTTTGTTCACTTTTGAAGAATAAATAGACGAGGGGGCCTAAAGGAATAACACCCGTCTGCTGTAATACCAGGTAGAGATTGGTCCAAACTATCCTTTATTTATTATTTTTGTTTGTAAATTTGGTTTTAATTTTGTAGATGACTGCGAGAATAAAAAATGTGAATTGTTTTCAGTCCACCAGATCGACAGAAGTGGATAAACCAATTGTGTTTGTCCAGGTAAGTGTTCTGAGGTAATGTTATAATGAATATTTTTAACTGTCCGTTCGTCCTAAACACTTGAATCGAGGTGGTCAGAAGGGCCAGGCGAAGCGGGTCAAAGTCCGGGGCGCCGATTATGTATACAAAAATAGATCATTTGTAAAAGTGAGAAGTGGTATTGACATAAAATCATGTCATAAAATAGTGGATTTTTTCGTGTTATAAAAAGAAATGGGAACTCCATTATTTTTATGGATTTGAAAATCCACAAGTTTTAAATCATACGTACCCATTTTCACAATAGGAATTCGAAGTTTTCGAGTTTGTTGGAAAACCCAAGACTGAAGCCATAAACTTTGAGCAGGTAAGATTTCAACAGGTGCTGGTAGCCGTTCAGAACCTCCCCTCCCCTGTCAGGTAATCTTAAAAAATGTTACTCTAAAAAAAAGTAACTTTGAGGGCGCTAATTTCATGTTCCGCCGGCCCTGATGGTCAGTCATTTTATTGTCCGTCTCAGGAACCCAAAGAACGAAAATGCCTCATCTTCGATGCGTTCTAGTGTCGTTTTATATTACCTGAAGGTCCTCAACAATATTTCAGTGCAAATATTTAATTTTAAAAATAATTTAAATACAGCCTGCATGTCAATTCTGTCCATAACGCTGCCTACATCTGCCAACCTGCCACTTTGCTAAATGTAAATGTTACTGAGCCCTCGTCACTGCTCTGCTCCTTTGTTATCATACTTTCTGATAAGGGACTAACGTTTTATTTAGGTCTCAGCATTGCTTATTTCTCTCGATGCTTTGTTTCAGCAGTGAAACTATTTGTTTTGTTTTTAATGTATCTTATGTAATTAACTGATTATTTAACTACGGTAACTATAGGCTGGATTTTCTCTTTGTATCGATGTGCCTAAAACACAACATTTATTTTCAGTGAGTTGCCAAAAAATATCTTTTTGGAATGTTTGCTCAACCAAACATCTGTTTGAAATACTTTTTTTGGTAGCAGCTTGACCATTAATTGTACCCTAGTTATTACAATAACAATAGCCCGGACATGCGTCATAATAACTATTACAGTTAATTTGTATTCATTTCAATCTGTTAACGCTATTTCGTTAATAGTAAGTAAATATTATTTTTTATATGCAATATGTTAGGTTTTGGGACAACATTATTAGGTAGGTAGTTGATGGGTTCTGGCATCTTTTTATTTATATTATGCTATTTTAGCAGTCAACAATTATTAGTCTGCAAAATATCCAAATTAGCGATGCCCTGGTATGAGGACCACTTATTTTGTTACAGGTATCTGTCATTGGCGTTACGTATTAGCTCCTTATTGTAAGGTGACAAACTATTTTTTTTGCAAGAAGAGTTCGAATAGAATTTCATTGGATATGCTGATTGGGGTTGTGAAAAAAAACATTCAGTTGCAACCATTCGGCCATCTACATATTTAAAAAAAATTAATAGAAATTTGGATATATTTAAAATTGAAATCATATTTTCCTTTTGAATGGATTTTTTTCGATAGTTTTGAATTTTCTTCTAAGAGCGCACAACCTTGTCTAGGCATCCTTCCTTCTCTTTTATAGTTAACCATCTTTGTATTTTGCTCTGTCCATTTTTATATATTACCTATATTATTTTATTTTATTCACATTTATATAAATTCTTCTTTACACGACTTTCTTCTATTTATATAGATACTTTTTTTTCTGTTTCCTCATAATTAAACTGTTAATATTATGTTTTTTCATGTTAATTTTTTATTTATCTATATCTACTCACAATTGTCTAGTGTTTCTCCATTGAAGCACCAATTTATTTACTTTAGTATTTATTCTTTTTTTTTACAGATTATATATAAAAGTAAATTCAAAATCCAGTTTAAATTATTTCAAAAAGATAACCATGCAAACATCGATCTCGTAGTAAATGTTTATTAGTATCAATATTTGTATAGGCACGTTTTAAGAGTAACAATATCCTGTTACCGTACAGGAGCTGTTTCCAACGTCACTGGTGGAGTCTGTCAATTTATATGAGTTGGGTAACTTGACTAATACAATTGGTCTGTTAGTTTAGCGTATCGTTACCCGCGAGTAGCTAAGTATGAAGTTGATACCGGCAGGTGGTCTGTTAGTTTAGCGTATCGTTACTCGCGAGTAGCTAAGTATGAAGTTGATACCGGCAGGTGTTCGAAATACTATATGAGAACTCATCGAACATGGGGGGGTGACGGCCCTCCAATTAATTTATTTCAAAGTTCTTTAGGTGTAAATATAGATATCAGGTAATATTGATATTCACACCTAGAACTGATCGAAAATCTGGTGTGCGGACGCTCGGATGTGATACGCTGACAGGTTTTCATTAATTTTTAAAAATAATACTTTGTGAGGAAGGAATTACTGTTGTACACCATCAGGTAATATAGAACGATGAGAGAGGACACAACTCATCGGCAGTCTGGAGTGCGGACATTTGGAAGTGACAGGTTTATATCTGTAGGCAGCGTTTTTCACAGAATTGACGTGCTGGCAAGTCATGTATTTTTAAAAATAGTTCTTTGGGCGGAACTATTGTTTTACATGTACCTACACATGTAATGTAGAACGACGAAAGAGGACACTAGAACTCCAAGGAAATCTGGGGTGTAGCTGTGAAGTGGTCAGCGTTTTTAGGTTTATATCTATATGCAGCGTTATTCACAGAATTGGCAGGCTGGCAGAACTTCATTTATTTTCTAAAGTAGTTTATAGTAAACTGAGGGTCAAAATACATAACATTTTTTTAGTACTGTTTTCGAAATAAACACATTTTCATAGTTACCTGCCATGGCTTTGTGGAATCAACAGCATCCAACTATAAGCACGGGTTATCATTCGTTTGTATATACTGTGAGTGCCAAAAGTTTTGATATACCTATTTTTTTTTAAATAACTTTAATATAGGAATAATTAAAAAGTGAATAAACACTCAGGTCATTAACATTATAATTTATTCATGACATAGGCAGGAGAGAAAACAGTAGTTTTTTATTCGTCATGCAATTTCAACAACGTAAAAAACAGCAATAGCCATGAAATTCAAGAGTAATGATACAGTTTGAATTTACACTTGAAATTTATTAACAGAGATATTTTTAATATTTGGTTGGACCACCTTTTGCTTATATAATATATAACTGCCCCCAATCTTCTTTGGTATTTTCTCCCATTCATCCTATAGGGCTTTTTTCAAATCTCCCCGGTTGGAAATGTGTTTTCGAATGTGTTGCTCCAAATAATCTCATACATGCTCAATGGAATTTAAGTCTGCTGACTATTATTTAAATTTAATTTTTGCGCACTAGAATTAAGTTTGGCTCTTATTATATCTGTATGTATATACATACATATAACATGGTTCATTATCCCATCAATGAAATATAAGTTGCCGACACCAGCAGCACACCCCCAAACAAGTACACCACCGCCCTCGTGCTTTACTGTAAAGGGGCCCTCACACTGGCAAAAATTTTGAGCACAAATATTGAGCTTATTTTTGTACAAAATATTGAATGGTCGTGGACCCCTCACACTATACAAAAATATTGCACAGAATTTGAGTGTCGACTAAACATTCGTGATGGAAGCACGGCGCATAGCGTTGTACTCAGCCATAGCTGCATATGTTTCTTTGCCCAGGGCAAACCCGGAGGTTGAAAGTAGCGTAGTTGTATTGTGTGCAGTGTTGAAGGAGTCTTTAATAATAAGAAGAAAAGAGTGGGTCAGGAATTATTTGAAGAAGCGACCGACCCATGGTCATCGTAACTTACTGAGCTTGGAACCTACACTTTATCAAAATTTCCTCACACTGCGCTCTCATGCTACAAAATATTGACAGGTCCGCAAAAATTTTCTAAACTTTTGAACGGCCCACAAAATATTGAATACCCCCTTTTTTTGCACAATATTTGTCCTCACTCTCAATAATTTTGCACAAAACCGATATCTTCAAATTTTTGTGAACTTTTTGCCAGTGTGAGGGCCCCTTAAGAATGAGATTTTCTGGTTTCAGTTCTGTATTTTTTTTCTCCATACATTTCCTTTACCGTCAGATCCAAAAATTTCACACTTTCGTCTGCAAAAATAACCCTGTTCCAATACTCCTGAGATTGATGAAGGTTTTCTTAGCGAAGCCCAGTTGTTTTTGCCGATTTACCTTGCTAATATAATATTTTCTTCTAGCTGTTCTGCCATGATAGCCACCTCTCCTGAGCACTTCTTACAGTACTGTAAGATACACATTCCAATTTCTTGTTCATATTCTGCAGCCAATTTTGGAGCATTTTAGAATTTTTCTTCACTTTACGAAAAATTGTCTTTTCCACTTTTTAGTCATAGATGAGAAATATTTAGTTGAGCCATACCTGTCTATCATTTTTTGAACTGTTGCGTGACTCCTACCGACCATCGCACCAATTTTTCGTAACTAATAACATTGATTATGCAGACGAATTATAATTTGTCTTTCAGCGACAGTGTTCTCCTTTTTTCGCCCCATTGCTCTTTAAAATATATAGTTTTTCGGCAAGAAACAATTCACAATAATTCAAGTACTAACCAGAACTGAGACATTAAGAAAGACGAGCAATCCATATCTAAGGAATAAGGCTTAAAAATTTGTTTACATAGGTGTATCAATACTTTTGCCCCTGTTTTTCAGAAGACTATATTCTTAATCACTTTGAAACAAATTTACTGTTTTCATAACAGTTCAAAGGGGGGGAAAAAAATGCAAAAGAAGGATATATAAATACTTGTTTTGTGGTATTTCATCATGCAGAAATATAAAATGAATGTATGCTTTTAAGATACACATGAAACAATAGGCCTTTAATATATACATTAGACAATGCCAGGAATGATATAACAATGATTGGTTAGTAAGGTGAAATCACGAAATAAAACATTGATTCCACCAGGAACTCTTCAAAATGTTTATGGAACTTTCTCTGACCATAGTTTTCTGGAGTTATTTTTTTTTTTCGGGTTTAATGTCAGAACCATGTGTTAAATAACCATCAGGAGCTGTAGAACTACATCTTGAGACGCCAAGTTTACAGCTAGAAATGAGACTGACGTCAACTGAGTGAAATGTTCCAAATTTAGTTTTATTGTAAGTATATTTCTTGTGTTCTAATGGTAAGTATATTTATTTTTGTGTTGAGCCCCACTCATACTTTAAATGAAAATAAACTAAGGGGAGAAAAAAATTACTTGTACTGTAGGTTATATTTTCATATTATGAAATTAAATTCTTGTTCGTTCAGATCTAATTAAACTTCATCTTTCGGCGCCGAAACTGATTTATCGTAGTTAATTTTGTTATCAGAATAAATAATGCCATTTTATTAGTTGTTTAAATTTTAATTAAAAGTAATAAACCTTACTATTCGACCAGGATTAATTTATGAATCATTTAAAGTATTTGACAAATAATTTATTAGAAAATGAAGTATACGGAATTAGGTCGATATTTGCGAATATCATTAATTCACTTGAAACTATCGATAGTTGAAGGGTTTTGTATTTCTGTAGTCTGAATCGAACTATGGTTTTATTTTACTGTTTTTAAAAACGGGTTTCGTTGCTTTAAAGTGAAAATTTATATTTCTGTTTTGAACTAAAAAAAGAGTAAGTTCGATTCGTGAAGATTTATTTGTATAAGGACGTGGGTCAAAAAAAAAAAATTGGCTAAATGTAGTTTATGCAATGCCAAATATAGAACTTTCGGGAATACTTCTCCAATTTGAACGATCACATAAGAACACATCACAGCGATTACAACGGTAACGTGTTGTGTACACCTACAGATTCAGTAGAGAATAGTGGAATTAGTTTTTACTTACGAAAGTAACTCCAAGAAGTATATGATTCTCTTATATCGCATTGTTTCATACATAGCCATTGATTTTCAACCATTTAGGCAAAGGTTTTCGTAATAAACTTTTCACCTTTAACAGTAAATTTGATATGCCTTAAAGCATTTCGGATTTTAAACTGAAATGCGGTTTTGACTACTCTGTCAATTTCTTGTAGCCACACTGCAATTAACATTGCATCTACTATTGATTCCGTTTTTATTGAATTCGGAATTTAGGGGAAAATAAGTCATTAATAGACAGCGCTAATAACATGATTGAAGTGTGTAAGTTTAGTTCCTGATAGCTTTAACGAACCGATCTGATCAATTGAAGTATATGTATATTGTTGATTTATTTTTCTTCCTTAAATTACTTAACGGTACATATTTTGTAACATGTAATTGGGTCATTCTCCGAAAACGGAAATTTGAAGGTTCTTATTTTGTAACAATAAGATTTTTTTTTTTAAATTATTTATGAAAGAAATAAAGAAAACGTATGTTTTTTAAAAAATATTGTCTATTTCACAAATAATATATAATATGGGATTACTTGTGGTATTGCTACCATCTTCAGCCACGACTTGACAAATACTAAATTGAAGTTCAACTAGGTAGTTCACAATCCAAACGGTAGGTAGGTAGACTTTTTCAGCCCCTACGGAGTTTTCCTATCCCTTCTGTACAGTTAATATTTGAAATATGTAAAAACATAAAAAATTACATTTCGTTCCAAATTGGGATCTTAAAAATAAAAAAATTTAAATAGTATGTGTTGATTAAATGCATATATGAAATGAATTGAAGATAACAATTGTTAATATATGAATAAAAATAAAATAAAAAGTTTTTGAGAGAGTAAATACGTATACACAGAGACTGGAGGATTATATTATTGGCGATAAAAGGGGTGAGTATTTGAGATTGGTCTGATCGTTCAAACAATTTCCTTTTTGTAGCGCTCTGTTTATTTCTAGTTGTTCCAGTGAGTTGTGTAATGTACCTTTGTCACAAAAATGTAGGTATTGTATGCCTGTATTTATATCGAAATGGTGTTTCTTTTCGTCGATGTGTTGTGCGAAAGTTGATTTTACTGAGTTATATGATGCGTCGGTGTTTAGCCCTATTTCTGATACGTGTTCTTTTACCCTATTTTTAAATTGCCTCCCCGTTTGACCTATATAAACAAAGTTACAAGAACTACATTTTAGTTGGTAAACCCCGCTTTTTTCTTCTGTTTTTATTTTGTCCTTCGTGTTGTTGAGATGTTTGTATAGAGTATTATTAGTTCTGAAACCTACCCAAAAGTCCTCTGTTTTAAGTATATTTCCTATCTGTTTTCAAATGTTTCCAAAATACGGTAATCCCACCCATTTTTTAGTCACTGTATTATTTGTTGTGTCTAATTTTGAAATGTCTTTTAAATGTATTCTGTTTATAACTTTACGTCTTATCTTATCAACAATGTGACTATTTTATCCGTTTTCTTTTGTTATATTATTAATGATGCCTAACTCTGTGTTTCAACATCTGTTGTCTTCGTTTAATGGTATTGTGTAGGCTCTGTGAAGTAGTGAGTAAAATGCTGCATGTTTGTGTGTTGTGGGAGCGTTTGATGTATTGTGTATGTTGGAGTCTTTGGTTGTTGGTTTTCTGTAAATGTATTCTAGTTTATTGTTTATTATTTTTAAATTTAGGTCTAAAAAGTTTAAGGTACCTACCTATTTCCCCCCATTTCTATAGTAAATTTTATTTTTTCATGTATACTGTTTACGAAATCAAATAGCTGTTTTATTTGCCGATTTGAGCCGTTAAACAGTATGCTTATGTCATCGACGAAACGATAAGAATATATTTTTCTAGCTGTCCCATAAATAAATCCACTAGTAGAGGGGATAAGCAGGAACCCATGGCTAATCCGTCTTTTTGTTCATAAATTTGATCATTAAAAGTAAAATAATTTTGGCTAGTACATAATTTTAACATGTCATATATTTCAATTTTTTCATAAAATGAATGTCTAGTTCTTATAATTAATTTATTAACAATATCAAGACATTCTTACAGAGGGATATTGTTAAACAAATTAGTTACGTCTAATGACAACAATTTAGCCCCTGATGGTATGTTTAGTGTTTTAGTTTTTTCCACAAAGTCTAACGAGTTTATGACCGTATGTGAGGGTTGAAATTCTATGAACGATCTGAGTTTTTTATTGAGAAATTTGGATAATTTGTAGGTAGGGGAATTAATAAATGATACAACAGGTCTAATAGGAATGTTGTCTTTGTGGATTTTGGGGAGACCTGTTAGTTTGGGAATTGTGGGATTCATTACTATGAGTCTCTGTTTATATGTACCTTTTGTAATATAAGTAGTTTTGGAAACTGTTTCCCAAACATTCTTCTATAATGGTAGGGTGGGATCCTTTTTCACGTGAGAGAAACTGTTCTCTTCAAGAAAACAGCACTTTATTAGCATAAACACTTTTCTGCAACAAAACTAAAGCATTTCCTTTGTCCGCTTTCACTGTTATTATTTCTTTGTTCTTCAGTTTCTTCTTTAGTTTTTGGAATTTGGCTGATAAAGGATACCTACCTACCTACCGTTTGGATTGTAAACTACCTAGTTGAACTTCAATTTAGTATTTGTCAAGTCGTGGCTGAAGATGATAGCAATACCGAAAGTACTCCCATATTATATATTATTTGTGAAATAGACAATATTTTTTAAAAAACATTTTCTTTATTTTTATCAAGTGTTTTACAATATCTCTGAGAAAATATTAAATATTATTATTTATGAAAGGCTAGTAATGAAAGCTCGTTATAGAAGTTTGAGATAAGCAGTCATGATAGAAACCATCCAAGTGAGGGACATTGAACATGATTTCAGTCTTGTAACAACAACAATAAACAAACAAACACGTTAGAAACTAAAACAAATTATTTTTCAGTGTACGACTAATAAAAATATACATACGTATTTATACACATTACTTAACTTTATGACAAATATCTTTAAATTCTGACTGACTAGGTAGTAAATTAAGTAGGTAGATTAAAAACTTCAAGGAAAATGCAACGTAGATCACATACTTAATTTGAAAAAATGCAAAATAAATGCAGTTGAAATTAATTTAAAAAATAATTTACGTTGGTAACACAGATCATATAACATTGAAAGTAGATCACAAAATTAAATTTTCTCTCGATGACTTCTAACTCAAAGGGAAAAAAGACATGCAGTACTTTCAACCATCTTTGTTTTTGGAGCAGGTAATTTTATTAATATGTGTTATTAGATAGGGAAAATTTGTCCTTTACGTTGAGGACGAAATTTCATTTTGACGAATTGTATGAATGGAGTCCAAGAGCATCAATTATTCCATCATACACACTACAAAACAAACGTAACGAAATTCATTTTCCAGCTTGTTGTCTCCATGTCGTAACTTGCCACTTGTGGAAGATGATAAGAAGCCGCTTGTGTCTCATCTTCTCAGTCTGAAGCTGTGGCTTGTCAGTTCCTACAGACGCTTCAAGAAGCTGCAGTGGAGAGACTTCCTTTACCTTTGTATTCTTCTGCACTTCAAGAAAGTGGCATGGCTCAATTTCAGGTCTTGTTTTCAAAAGCACCTATTGTAAACTTCTCGCAATCTAGACAATCGAAACAGCTAACCCTATTCATTTTAAGAATCTTCGGATCTCAGTGTTGGTGTCTTTGAAGGGAGGAATATATGTGATGTGGAAAGCGAAGAGGAACCTCTTGTAGGAAATTTCTATTTTGAATTTTTGATATTTTCTAATTTAACACTAAAAAATAGACATATTGCAAAAAAAAAAATGGAGTGGATATCTCAAAAATTAAGGATTTTATGAAATTTAAAAAAAACAAAAACATTTTTTATTGGCTCAGCACACTTAGTGCTCTACACATTAAAAGAGAAACAAATCATATTATATCCAAGGGGTTATATAATGTCCTGGTATAGCCGAGATTTGAGTCGCCTGTTGGGGGTGGTCCGACCGAGGGTGAAGAAGGTAGCGGCCGGCACATCGACAAGACCATCGTGGAACGGCTGGGTGATATGATCTGCAACTTCCGGCACTCCCAACTCACGCCGGATTTGACTGTTTCGGACGAACCAAGGGACCTTTACTGCCAAACTGAGAACCTTGTTTTCAAACTTCCTTAATTTGTTAATGTTTGTTTTGCTGGCCCCCAGCCAGACAGGGCAAGCGTATGTGAGCAGTGGTCGTAGTAATGAGGTGTAAAGAAGTGTAGTACATTTGTGCTTGAGTGGAGTGTTTCTGTTTATGAGTGGGTATAATTGTGTCAGTCGGGTGTATGCTCGTGTGAGTTGTTTGTTTATGTGTTGGGTCCAAGTAAGTTTAGTGTCGAAGTGTATGCCGAGATATCTGACTGTTTGGTCATTGGGTGTCCAATGTATATCTGTATTATTGACTTTGAGTGGTGTTAATGTTAATTTTACGAAGTGAGAAAACTTTGGCCTCCGTCTTGGCAGTATTGAGCTTCAAGTTCCACCTGTCGAACCACTCTTTCACACTCTCCACACTCCGCCGAAGGGCTACTGTGGCCAAAGACAGATCCTTGTGTTGAGACACAAGCATCGTACCATCGGCATAAGTAGCCAACAGCGTAGATGGAGAGTCTGGCATGTCGTAACACTAGAGGTTGAACAGTATCGGACTTAGAATTGCCCCCTATGGTACTCCGGAATGTATGGACGTCTTCCCACTGATGGTGGAGTTCACTCTGACCTGAAACGTCCGTTCAGAAAGGAACCCCAAGATGATCCATTGGAGGTATAGAGGAACTCCTGTCCTTCAAAGCTTGAAGATAAGGCCGTCGTGCCACACGCTGTCGAATGTAGCAGCCACATCGAGGAAGAGTCCTACAGAGTACTCCTTCCTCTCGAAGCCGGTGACAATGTATTCTGTGACTCTCTGCAGCTGGTGAACGGTCGAGTGTTTCGGCTTGAATCCAAATTGGTGGTGGGGAATACAGTTGGTGTCTTGGAGGAAGCATAACAGCCGACGGTAGATGACCCTCTCGAACAACTTTGAGAGAGTGTTAAGGAGACTTAAAGGTCGGTAGCTAGATGCTTCGTCCTTGAGCTTGCCGCTCTTACGGAATACAGTGACAATGGCATTCTTCCATTGTCGTGGGAAGTACCCGCATCGAAGACAACCATTGAAAACGCTGGTCAGGTACGCTACAGCCTTTGAAGATAGATTCTTGAGAACCAGATTTGGAATCAGGTCATCGCCTGGCGCCTTCCGAAGAGGTAATTTGTGAAGTAATTGTTCGATTTCTGAAGGTGTTGTAAATTGTAAAGGGGACACGGCTGTGTGTGGAGGGTGAGTCTTGAAGTATGTGATTTCCGGCGTGTAGTAATTGCTGATGATGGTGGGTGTAAAAGTGTTTTCGAGATGTCGCGCTATAACATTACATTTTTCGTCGTCAGTCACAGCGATGCCGTCAGTCCGTTTTAATGGAGGGATGGAGTTGGTCTGTCTTAGTATCCGTTTCGTCTCTCGACACAGATTTGGGTCTCCTGGAGTTATGTCCTGTAAGTGCTGGCGATAGTTGTCAATTCGTAGATAGTCCAGTTCCCATTTCACTTGACGTGTCAGTCGGTTTATTTAGTGTTTGGGTCTCTGGTACGTTGCCAGTTATGTCGTAATCTGTTTTTGTCTTGAATTAGTTTTAGTATGTAGTTTGGAATGGGATGATGTGGTCGTTGTCTCTTGTCACTATTTTTCTTTACTGTTGCACTGGCTATGGATGATTTGATATGCTGCGTAAAGTCAGTTATAGCTTTTTCAATTTTGTCTGTCACGTTGTAATCTGTTGGTATGTGTAGAGACATCAGTTTATTTCGAAATGTGTCCCAGTCTATTTTGCCATTGATTAGTTGAGGGAGAGTTGGAGTTGTCTGTATTTTGTTATCAAAAGTAATGATAACGGGTTATGGAATTTTAAAAATTTTATTAGTAAAAGTGGCTTTTGTGGGAAAACGCTGATAAAGATAAAAAAGGGACATCTTGTCCGGACATGCACGCACTCTTTCTTTATCACTATTAACACTTATAATTCTACACAAAACCACTAGATTGCAGCAGAATACAAAACTATTTAACATAACATTTATTTTTTTGAACGAAGTTATAGATTATGAAAACGGGACCTCTTGTCGGATCAATGTTATTTCTCCATAACGACAAGAGGTCTCATTTCATAGACCTGACCTGACCCCTTTTAATTAAGTTTTTAAAATATTTCTGAACGTAACTTATTTTTTCTAACAACTTTCACAGGTAAAGGAGATAGTAGAGTATTATAATTCATAAAAAACAAAAAATGCCATCAACACCTTATTTTGTATACTGAACATTTCACTCTCCCGACAAGAGGTCCCTCATCTCTTTCCACATCACATATTTTGAGATCATTGCTGCCATACGTCGCTATACATGTCGCATCACGTCACATTTCTAGTTTTATTTTGGAGTGCACACACAAACCAATTGAAGTCGCCATCCTATTCCATCTACTGCACCTTTGCCATGACCTGGAGCCGAATAATTTCAAGTGGCATTTTTCATCCCAGTGATTGATGCATCAAGCGCGTGCAAGAGAAGATAAAAAATAGTTATATTTCTGTATTGAGTGGCATTGAGTCGGACAGGAAGTAAACTTTAGGAAGATTTACTGAAACCAACTCAAGAACTGGTTTCAAGTGCGCCCAAACCGCTGCAGGCCCATGCTCTGTACTTTCTGAAAGGAAACAAAACGCTTGGTGTAATACTTGGTCATATACAGTTTTTCTGCAATAAATTTGGACAGTATGTAATGTGAATTGTTGACGACTCCCTCCAAAATGAACTGATTGTATTACTCTCCCATATTTCATGCAATAGTGAATAAGAAGCTCATTTTCAGCTAATCGTGTGATTGCTCGAAACTGGTGAATGTTAACTGCTTCATGATAGATAAAGTCCTTTATCTTTCCTCCGAAGAAATCTACAGTTTCCATCATCGTTGAAATTACTTCTGCTTTTTTGCGTTTTCCCTTCAAATTGTTTTGTTAATTCTCACTTCGCGGGAAGTCATGAAATGTCACTTCTTCGTTTCACCTGTTTTTTCTCTAACTTCATTTTATATTTGCGTTGTTCCTTCAACTTCTTTTCTCGTCAGAGTTCAGGATCATTTTTTTTATCTTTTCTCTTCTTTGTCTGTCACTTTCGTTGTTTTTCTTCTCAAGTCCTATGGAGATCTGTAACCGACGGAAAAGAGGGGTTATTATCAAATTGTTTTACAGTGATAATCGTTTTATTTCTTCACAATTGATCTTATATCCTCTCCCTCACTTTTCGTAAAACGAGAGAGAGAATTTATAAGTTTATTTGAGTTGAACAGTTCTATATACATTTTACTACCACCAAATGTATATTGCACTAGTGAATATAGCGTACCTACATAAAACTAACCTTTGAAGAATAATTGATGTATGAGGGAGAGAAAGTAAAAACACGGACTACATAAATTAAATGTTCCACTTGAAAAAGATTACTGAAAACTAAGGATTCCCCTAAAGCAGGTTGCCCTCGTATAGGCGGGCACATGATAAAAGTGAAACAATACAAAAATGACAAATAAAGGCACTGCAATGCCTGGCTCCATTTTTGAAAACAATTGAGGGAGATACAGTGGCTCAAAAAAAGTATAGGCAATTTCATTTTTGAGGATTTTAATGTCGTAACAAAATAGAGAACAAAACAAAAAGCTTTTTAAATGAAAAAAATTATTATGAGAAATACTTGAACATTAGTTGTTTGGGGGGGAAAAAAGGACAATGCAACAAATCAATATTGAAAAATGGGAAAAAAACAGCATCAAAAAAGTATAGAAAATTGCCTGAAATACCAATTAACTACATAAATTTTAATTTTTATTCCAATTTTAAGCAAAATTAATATTTTGTATGCATCCCTTTGGCTTGTATTATGGCATTAAGCCTTCTTGAGAAACACTGGAAGTGTATTTATTCAGTTGGTTGATCTGTTCCAACGTGTACTATTCCATTGAAAGCTTTTTAAATTTAAAATGTCTCGCAAATCTAAAGAATTGTCATCAAATAATTTATTTATTTATGGAATGAAGGTCTTGCTTATAGAACGGCTGGTGAAAAGTTGAAATGAAGCTTATTTACTGTGAGAAAAATTATTAAAAAATTTGAAAACACTGGGTTAGGGTTTATGACTCATGCCCGGGCTTTAACTACGAGGTCATATCGCCTACTACCAGAGCGCTCTTTCGTCACTCTGGTGGACATGAGCCCGACTCTACTGTGGGAGTCCTAAATTTTGCCTAACCTAAATTTTTTATTCACCTAGGGTAGGGGTCTTTAACGAGTACCTGACATCGCACAGACTCGGGACCATCGCTTAACGTCCCATCCGAAGGACGGCGTGCTTAAGTTTATTTTACCTCTCAGATAAAATAAACTAAGGGCCTCGGTCGGGTTTCGAACCTACGTTCTTGAGCTCAGAAGTCAATCACGCATACCAC